>JAJQKT010000038.1:600000-1151799 GCA_030512225.1 Rauvolfia tetraphylla | reverse complement strand
GCTCAACTTAAGAAATGAGATTAAAAATGACCATTTCTATCATAATTACACTAAAAAGGCCTTTCAAACAAGGGAGTATTATTACATTTAGATACATATACTAGGCTGTTTGAGATTTGAACATATGCCTCTATAAGAAAATAATATAATCTTCTTATACCATATGATGGAAAATGGTTCTGAATTCTAATAAAATAGCGCAATAAGGCCATAGAGATCAAATTGACCTGTTCTAGCTTGCTATAATTGACTCTCCTCAACTTAAGCTTTTAGTGATATGATAATTCTATAAAAGTATTCCATGGATATCGGTAGCACAAAACCTTTAAGAGCCACCCAAAATATCTAGTAAACATAACTTGTGACTTGTTAATCCATATACAGCAGTGATGACGTCATTTGACATGTTACCATTATTAAAAGCATATGCTCACTTCCATAACACCATACAGATCCAGTATAACTGGTGGATAAGTTTATTTTGGTTAAATCTAAGAAGTTATTCACCGATTCCAATCATGGTATAGCAATAATATAAAAAAAAAAAGCAGTATAACAGTTTTCTTTCTAAAAGACAGTATGGTCCATTGAAAGTCGACCATTGATATAATATCAGAATATATATATGTGTCTGGCTGTGTCTGTGTCTGTGTCTGTGTCTGTGTGTGTGTGTAGGAATTTTTCCCCTAGTCATAGCAACAGTAAAGCATCGATAGAATTTCTCTTAATTGGATAACATAACAGGTGATTGGAGTTACCAGAGATGTCTGGGCCAATTACAGCATGCAAGAACCTTCCTGGTGCACCGCCACTGATATCATACTTTCTAGCTCTCAGATACATATTTAGCCTGTGAATGCTTTGGCAAGATTCAACCACATCCATGTATGGTGAGTGCCCATTATAGAACAATGCTGCTGAAGGAGGAAGTGAAACTTCAGTGAGATCAGTTGTTCTCTTATTTACAGTATATGATCTATCAAATAGAGGCTTTGCAATAGTAAATAGAGTATGATGTTCTTCATTTGTTTCATAAGGTTTGTTAGAGTATTCTTTTGTTGACTCAAATACATGGTTGAATTTGAATTTTAAATCTGAATGAATATCTGGCAACGGGGAGGAATTAGGTTGCAGAACTTAACATTTCTAGACCACCTCCCAGATAATGACTGAGCAAAAGGTTCTAAAACGATATCTGAGGGTGAATCTTTTAATGGACCAGAAATGTTAAGTTCTGCAACCTAATTCCTCCCCGTTGCCAGATATTCATTCAGATTTAAAATTCAAATTCAACCATGTATTTGAGTCAACAAAAGAATACTCTAACAAACCTTATGAAACAAATGAAGAACATCATACTCTATTTACTATTGCAAAGCCTCTATTTGATAGATCATATACTGTAAATAAGAGAACAACTGATCTCACTGAAGTTTCACTTCCTCCTTCAGCAGCATTGTTCTATAATGGGCACTCACCATACATGGATGTGGTTGAATCTTGCCAAAGCATTCACAGGCTAAATATGTATCTGAGAGCTAGAAAGTATGATATCAGTGGCGGTGCACCAGGAAGGTTCTTGCATGCTGTAATTGGCCCAGACATCTCTGGTAACTCCAATCACCTGTTATGTTATCCAATTAAGAGAAATTCTATCGATGCTTTACTGTTGCTATGACTAGGGGAAAAATTCCTACACACACACACAGACACAGACACAGACACAGACACAGCCAGACACATATATATATTCTGATATTATATCAATGGTCGACTTTCAATGGACCATACTGTCTTTTAGAAAGAAAACTGTTATACTGCTTTTTTTTTTTTATATTATTGCTATACCATGATTGGAATCGGTGAATAACTTCTTAGATTTAACCAAAATAAACTTATCCACCAGTTATACTGGATCTGTATGGTGTTATGGAAGTGAGCATATGCTTTTAATAATGGTAACATGTCAAATGACGTCATCACTGCTGTATATGGATTAACAAGTCACAAGTTATGTTTACTAGATATTTTGGGTGGCTCTTAAAGGTTTTGTGCTACCGATATCCATGGAATACTTTTATAGAATTATCATATCACTAAAAGCTTAAGTTGAGGAGAGTCAATTATAGCAAGCTAGAACAGGTCAATTTGATCTCTATGGCCTTATTGCGCTATTTTATTAGAATTCAGAACCATTTTCCATCATATGGTATAAGAAGATTATATTATTTTCTTATAGAGGCATATGTTCAAATCTCAAACAGCCTAGTATATGTATCTAAATGTAATAATACTCCCTTGTTTGAAAGGCCTTTTTAGTGTAATTATGATAGAAATGGTCATTTTTTTAATCTCATTTCTTAAGTTGAGCAAATATTTTTACAGTATATTTCACTTATAGATTAAATTAAGAGGTTATTTCCACCTTTTCCATCTGATTGTGTCAGGATGTGCTTCAATTGAAGTATATCTAAAACTAAGTTCCTTCTGTACATTCAATTGAGAATGATACAAACAAGTTATATTGTCTCTGGATATATTTCATGAATTTGTTTCCCTAGCCTAGAGCAGCCATTTTTGTAGGGACTCGACAAAGACACCAACACTAAGCAATATTTAAATACCAGAGAGAACAAGAGCAAAGTAAAGGAGTAGTTTAATCAATAATTGTTGAGTTGTTGGAGTTGTCAGTCTTGTCCACCAATAATTTTTTGTCAATGCTATTATTTGTGATTCTAATGCTAAATGAATACGGCCAATTTCTTCTACTTGTTAATCTCCCGAAATTAGATTTTTTCTTTTTACCATGGTGAGCAGGAGGGGCATTTTGTATAATTTGGATCCTTTTTGAAACTTCTAATAAAGAAGAACATGCTGGACAATTCTTCACTTTCCAGCTAAAATGACATCAGGCAGCATTACGGTCTACCGTTATCTGATCCTAAATTTGGCTCTTTTTATGTTCTCATTATTTATTTTTCCAAAAAAATGTGGCAGCTACTCCTTTTAGGAGAAAAGTTGTAGTGGTAACCTGATAAAATTGTTTCTTCTTTTTAGTTCTCTAAATTGTAAAATGTCCTAAGAAGTTCCAGATTTTCTCTTTAAAATGATCTATATGAAATATATAATTATATCAAGTCGTTTACATGTAAATAGTTATATCAAGTTATATACATAGAGTTGATTAATACTAAAATTACTTGCACATGAATTTATGCAGTGCCCCCAGAAGGATACATAGTATTGGATATTCACTGACCATGTCACCCCGACATGGTCCATAGCTTATTGAGTCAGACTCCTACATTTGCAGCTGCACTTAACACATAATAGTCCATATGAAACCGGTTAAGTTTCCATATTGACATGCAACCTATTTGGTGGATGGACTACTAAGTCTTTTACCAATACTAGAAAAGAGAAATGAAGATAAAATACCTAAGGTAGAAGAAACATATAGAGAGCATTCTGAGGATTTATAAGGGAATCGTTGAATTAATATGTTAAGCCAGAGTCCTTTCAACTGAATATTGCTTGAACGAGTTGACTTCTGAAATGGTCTAAGGAAACACCTCCTGGTTTTTTAAATTTACAAGATTTGTAAAAACTGACATAGATGAATTCAATGCAGATGTTGGATCAGTTGCTTCAGCCATTATGTATGCTTTTTACCTCAATGAAACACAACAGAGCAACCAATTCTGCACTGTGCCTATTGTAAACATGAGGAGGACAGGGATGGATTCACATGCTGAGCTCAAATGGCTATTTGATTCATGCCACATTGATCAGTCATCTCTACTGTTTATTGATGAGGTTTCTTCCAACTATCCAGCTAAAAAATTTAATTTGCTGAAAGATTTGTCCAGTTACATCTTCTGCTTTAGAAATTCTCGAAGTCGACTGGAATATCTGAATTCTCTCAGCTCCTCAGTGCAGAGTCTAATGCATTTTGAAACTTCTTTTCACCCCATCTCTGCCTTTACTTTATGACCTCTTAGAGATCTCTTTATACTCCCATACTAGCTTTGAGTTTCAAGTCATCAGCTCATAGCTGGCATAACGCTATATGGTGATATCGTTCTTCTGTGTGCTAATGAGCAGATTGATTTATCCTATTATGGCTTATTTGGAAGTCTTAAACTAGTCTTAGTGAACAGCTGCAATCTTCCAGCGAAACAACAGGTTAGCATCTGTAATGTGTCAAGTGCTTTTACTGTTAAGCCACTAGAAATACTGTATATTTGTTTGATTTTGTAGGCATTGAAAGATGCCCTGGTTGAGATCTTCAGTTGCTCAAAGGTGATATGAAATTCCCTCAGGACAGTTGAATAAGCATCTATCTTGATTTCCTCTTTAACACGCTTCATTGCACAAATCACGCTATAATATTTTTTTTCTTATTTGCAGAATGGTAATGCTTATCCTTAGGGTTAAAAATGTCACACTGGGAGAGGTACTGTTGTTGTAAACGAAACTACATCCTGTTTTTTTTGTTTTTTTCTTCCAGAAGAATAAAAGCAGGATTTTTTCCCCCAATAAACATGGCCTTACCATGAGCCTGATGCGTTTATTGGATTCTTACAAAGAGTCCAGACGTGTCCTTATTTTTATGGAATTAGTAATTTATTTTCCTACAAAGGTGCAAGTCTGCATCATTTATGGATTTGTGCGATTCAATTATTTTAGCAAAACTCATATGCTTCTCTCATGAATGAATGTACACAAGTGTCAACTCCTATAGATAAAGAGAAACCAAACTACTTTTGTTTACCTTTCTCCCTGTTCTGTCTATGCATAGCTGAGTTCCATCATTCTGATAAACTTGTGTAAGGAGCTCGTGTATTCGTTTGGATTAAGTCATTTCTTTGTATATGCAAAAATGGTTTGACGTCTTTTTAAATTACTGAGATGTCTGATAAACATGATCAGATATGAAGCAAATAACATGCGTTATCTTTAAATTCTTCTGGCTGAAAGTGTTTCTTTAAGGCATTAATCTTGCGCTGGGTAGATGGGAAATCATGCACCTTCTGGTGTACTATTCAAAATTATCTTTGTGCTAGAATTCCTTGTCATGCACCTTCTAGTGTACTATTCAAAATTATCTTTGTGCTAGAATTCCTTGAACTTTCATTGCTTCCTTGCACAAACTCAATGTTTTTCAAAACTATTATTAAAGCTAGTTCATTTATAATGCAGGAAGCATCTTGCTGCACACTTATTGCTGAAAAAATTTGCTCTCACTTCTCCAGAGATATTGGCCGGGAAAGGATTCAGTCGGCTTCTGGTAGATTCGACAATACACTTCTATGATGTGTTAGGACCTTATTTGACTGACATCTACTCCCTCCGTTCAAATTGAATGTCTACTTGCCTATTTATTTTGAATAGAAAAAGCAGACATTGAATTCTGGGGAGGGAGTATTAGTTATTGTCCAGATTTATCGTTATATTGTCCCAATAGATACTTCGGCATCTATCCTTTTAGTCCATTTTAATATTTTGTTTAACAATTATTCCACTGTAATATTGGCTAGATCCTTTCATGGTTTCTATGTAACATTTGGAAGAGACCTCGTCCCTTAATAAAACTTTTGTGATGGTAAGCACATTAACCAACCTTCCGTGTCTGCAATTTTTTTGAAACATCAAAAAAGAATAGATAACTGATAGATGTGTTCAAGTATGATTTTATCTTACAACTCATTCAGAGTCTATACGTTCCTCAATTCTTGATTTAAAAAAATGCTCCACTGTGGACACTGCACTTGTGAAGCCATTTTGTAAAAGGCCCATTTGGTGTTGCGATGTTCATAATGGGTACTACATCTGAATTTTCCTCTCAAAACTAGAATCTTTTTCTTTCTCACTGTATTCGCTTATGCAATTTTATCTCATCTGTAATCAATGTGCTAAGGAGCAGTTGATGGCCTATGGTGTATGCTTCTATTGATGGTTTATCTATCTATATACTATTTGCAGCTAGCTGGAATCCTGTTGGACACTGGAAACTTGAGAAACCCTGATGCCACTTTCAAAGATAACTACATTGCAACCTTGTTGATTAATGGGGCTGGTCGATTTGGATGCAATGGTCTTTACCAGATTTGTATGCCCTGAAACTTTTTACCTTCTGATTTTTATTATATTGGTTTTATTGTGCATCTGTCATACAATACTACTACAACTTAAACCGTGTGATTTGCAGTGAGATACAAAATGTATTATGTATCCAAACTGAGAGCGGGAGAAATTCTACATAAAGATCTGAAGAAATGGACGAGAATAGGTTTGGTTCTTTCTTCTATTGTGTATGCATTTTAAATTTTTACCTATTTATCATTCTTGTTCTCATTCGCTCTGTTTCTAGAAGAGGATTAGTTTACTGGGGTTCAATGTTTCTCCCAATAGAATGAAATGGAGACTCCTCAATGTTGTGAAAACCATGTTGTTATAACCATCTATATCAAGTTAGATACTACCTGACATATTAATATCTGAGTACTGTTTATTTATTCATTCGTATTTGCATTTGGAAAACTCCACATGACAAAGATAACCTATTAATTAAGGCACACAAAGACGCCTCACAGGCCAAATGTTAATTTGATAAGCGATGATGATGTAATTTGACTCAAGTAATTTGGTTCTGATTAACGCCTTTCGACGAACCCCAATTTCTTTTGGCTGATCTGCACATTAGTTAAACTCAAATTCAGCAGAATGTCCTTATCCTAACCAACAAGTAAAAGCTCCAACAGCCATTCATAGAAGCTTGCTTCCTCAAGCCTCAGCCATGGACCCTCAAAGTGAATTCTATCTAAAAATCTGATACCATAAAACACCTCAGGCTTTCACTTGAAATGAGCAAAAACACACACAAAAAAAAAAAAAAAACCTAATTTCTTACGGTTTTGTGAATATATCTGTTTAAATTAATGTGTTTTATTTGAGCCTCTAGGCACTTCATTCTTCAGCTTTGCAACTTGTGCCTGCATGACACCTTTATCTATTAGACCCAAATAAAGTGTTAATTTTTCTACAAGGAAAAAGATTCAGTGTTTCCCTTGATAAAACACATTGGAATCTGATGCACATTCATCAGAAAGGAACAAAATAGATGATCATACGAAACAGAAGAGTATAAGATAACAAGCTCTCATGCACCTTTTGAGCTTTCACTACATTGATGTCTTATTTATGTCACTTTTCTGAAGCACACACCTACATTATTGATGTAAGACTAATTCTCGAGAAGATACTCATTCTCACATAGAAAGGCCCATACCACCACCATATACTGTTGTAAAGCAACTCTTGCGAAGAATATCAATTACTAAAGTTAGGAAGATAAAGTGAAAGAAGTAAAACTAAATTGGATCAACATCTATTGCTTAATTGTCAAGGTTGATCATTCAAAATTGTCCCAAAACCTTGGAAAAAGAACTTTCTTTAAGCTTTACAGAATCTGTCTAAACAGTTATAACTTCCTAATTTCGAAGATGTTAGAAGATTTGTTTTATTAAATTGACTAAATTCCGAACAGAACATTCTATTTTTTTGGAAAGAGATAAGCAATATTGTCCTTAACTTGACAGAAATCTTACCCTAAACTTGAGGACATTGAGGTACTGTAAGATGTCTGATGGATCGACTAAAAGCTCAAGGAAATCGGACATAAGATTTCTAATATGTCCCCCAAGAGGTTCCGTGAATTTTTCACAACATTTCCATTAAGATTCGAACAGGATCTTGTAGACCTCCCTAGGAATTTCCAGGATGTTTAACTGCATTTCTCAAAATTTTTTGCAAGAATCAAGGCTTCTATTTGCACTTCAAGAGAATGTAGCCATGCTTCAGAAAGGGCTTTGCTATCGAAAAAGAGTAAAGCAAGAAAAGGAAAAAAATAACCTTGATCCTAAAATGTATAGCTCAATAAATTGAAAAAAGACTACTTAGAATGATGGATTTGTCGTCTTCTTCCCCCAATTGACTTGTCATGTGCTTCATTCGTTTCCATGCTCTTGTCACTGTACAGATTGTACATTCCATAATTTAAAATTTCTGTTGGAGCAGGTAAATCGGATAGCAGGTCTAGATTGACAGTGTCAAATATTGGGATGAGTTCTATTGGATTGCCAGTTACAGAACTTCTCTCACTTGGTTCTACTTCAGTAGCAGAGATTGCAAATTTCCAGCGTAAGATAAGTTTGCTTAGTATTGGCTTAAGCATTCTAAAGTAGTTACCAATATTTATTTTATAATTGCTTGCTATTATTCTGCCAAATCATGAAATCCTACTTCTTCTACTTGAGCCTCCCTAGTAGTTTGCCCATCTTTCAGCCTATTGCTTCTATAAATATGTTTTTCAATGTTTTTCTTTCCTTTAAGTTCTCTCCATGAGACCTATTCTGTTGATTATTTATTCCTGTAAGGCTAATTTGGTAAGGTGGATAATTTACTGTTTTTATTGGAGCTGCATATTGGAAATTGCCTTAGGAGGTCATTTCACTTGATGCACGTGTAATTTCTTATGAAGTTTTATAGGCCCCCTTCTGATCAATTTTCAATTCATTGTATATTGATACCTTCTTGGTGGCAACCATTCAACTATGGACCCTCTGTCATCCCAAGATTTTTCTTTCCCTATAAAACTCATTTTAATGGTACTCAGTTGACTCTAGAAACATTTGATCAAATAAATCGTGTACGCAATTGACTCTAGAAATATTTGATCAAATAAATTGTTGTGAAGTCTTTAGAAATACTTAGGAATCTAATAATCTTGGTACTTCTGAAATCAAACTTCATTCTTAGTGCAGGCCTGGAGAAACTTTCCCTGCTCGTGATTGTTTCTGGCTATTATGATACTGAAAAAGAACTTCAAGGTTGGAGGAGACCCTATTTATCTTCCTTTTATTTTTGTCTGTATTAGTTTCTGGATTCCTAACAAAATAAGTTGTCGGATGATTCCTGCATTTGGAGATGAGAATGTTATCTTCTTGGTTGCTTTCTGGATGCTATCCTGAATGATCACTAATGCCAGAACCTAGGAATGTAATCCTAATAGATGCCATGTCGAAGAACAATTTCATATGATATCACAATTAAATATGAAGCTAAATAAGACCTTTGTATGAGCTATATGTCCAAACTTCTCCATCCATCTTTTCCTTGTCGAGTTTCAAAGAGGTTTGCTATAATCAGTATCGAGAATAGTGAGATGACAACTGTGATATTTGTTCAATGTTTTGGTAATGTTTGCATGGTTTATCTGGCTCTATGCAAAATGTTACTTGGGTGTTTCGGCCTAGTTGAGGATTTTATAAATGGATCTGGTAGTTTTCTACTTTGTTCATTGTAAATCTTGTTAGTAAAAGCTCATTCGGCAGAACATGTAATGACTGTTATGATGATTCTGTGTCTTCCAAGTGGTGATTCTGATATCTCAGCATTGTGTCGTGTATCGAGGTCATTAATGATGTTTAAATTGCTAATAGGGTTTGGTTAAAGTTTTCTTCTTGAATTCGTGACATGAGCTGGACCATTTAGGCTAGTTGTTGAGGATCTAACAAAGAGGTAGCTGATTATTTTACCTGGTTCATTAATTATCATATGCACTCTATACATTTTGTTTTCAATTTTTAAATTGTGCATTCATATCTGTTGGCTCGTAAGCAATATAATTCTGTAAGACAAGCTCACATAGACATCCAAAGATTACAGGAAACATCATTTTTCTTGAAGTTTTTTCTTTGTATTATTTTTGCTATCTATGTTGATGGTATAAAATTTTGGAAGACAAGATATTTGGCTGAATTTTGTACTTCTTGTACTTGGGAAAGGCATTTTCACAAAATTCAGCATCCATTTCTTAAGTTGGATCACTGAAATAGTTATCATTAGACTATCAGTTGATTTCATGCTTCTGCTTGCATTCATCCACAGTGACATTGAATCTCTCCATTGATTGTGCATACTAAGTAAAATTGACTACATAGTTGAGATCATATAAAATGTCTTGGCTATTTGGACTGTTTCTCCATGTTCTCTGAATGAACTTAATGTGTTAGTCATCGATGGAACCTTTTCTTGTGATGAATTGTTGAGTATTTTTTTCCTTTTTTTGGGGGGTACGATGTAGAGGGAAATCCTGATGTCTGCAGAATCAGCTGAGGTCTTGGAAACGCTCATTCAATTCATCAACTCGAGCACTAATGAGTTGGCCCTTAAAGCTTTGCATCAAACAGGTCTGTTTTCTTTTTAGTTCGTTTGACTTGGGTCTGATCTCTATCCAACCTTCACACTGGGGTTGCATTGCGGACTGTAAATAACTCAATTTTTTATAGATTTCTGTGCAAATGGCTGTATGTGGATTCTATAGACAGAAGCAAGTTCTTAGCCTGTTTCATTCCTGGCTACTGGATATCTTAAATATTTTATGAAACATAAAATACCACGACACATTTTAATTCAGTGTAATATTTAAGGCTTATATTTTCTTCGAAATTTGCAACGGATTGTCGAGAAATGGTGCACCTCTTTTGCTAATTATGGAGTTGAATTCTTGCAATGATTTTGGAACAGGATGTAAATGCTTCCAAATGCCATACGGCTAAGCCATGGATGAGTGCATCCAAAACTTCACATGTATTTTGGCTAGGCCCTTTTATTGACTACTAAAAAGGGTGGGGGGAGTTGGCAGACCCCTACTAACGAAAAGAACATGTAGCATAGAGTTTATGTGATAAACTGTTTTTCTTTTTCTTTTCCCAATGCTAATTTATGCGAATACCCTTTTGAGACCTGATTTTCTTCTCCTTTAATATGTTGCCTTTTCTTCTTCACCTGTATGAGGATAATGTATTTCTGTTATTAAATGTACAAAATGTTGAAATTTTACGACACCTTTAAATCAGCCAAAAGAAGACCATTACCTCTAATAATATTTTCTGATATTTTCATATTGCATGCATTATGTGGCAACTAACTTAATCTCTGAAACTATTACGTGCTGCATCTTTTACCTAAAGCATAATGTTTCCATTTGTTTATTCACTTTTCTGAAGATTTTTTAATATCACAACTTATTTGCAGGTCTAATATCTGAGATGAGAGCTTATGAAACTGAAACTGTTATATCAAGGAAGATCATAGAGAAGCTCTTGGAAGAGTTTATTGAGCTATCAAGCTGATGCAATTTGAATCTTGTCAATAGAATTACACCTATCAACGGTTATATCTTGGCTTGGAATTGCAGAACGTGCGAAGTTGCTCTTCTCTTGCTTGGTGCACCTTAAAACAGACTTGTAAAACATCCCAGCCTCTCTTGTATGTAGGTTACGGGAACTGCATCTTTTTTTCTTTTAGCGTGAGAGTTTATCGAGCACGAGGGAATTGGAAACCATACATGAAGCTTGTTTCTGTTGTTGCTTTATTTTGAGAATTAATTGGTTCACGAGGTTTACTAGGCATCAAGTCCATAGAGTTCCTTGCGAAAAGAATTTGTGTGCATTTTTTGATAAAAAGGGGGGGTAGGGTGGTGGTGTTTTTTCTCTTTTGATCATCTTACGTAATTTGGTTTGTCGGTCATGATTTCTACGGCCAAAATAGACTGTTAGTTTTTATGAATTGGTTGAAACCCAACCAAGATTTATACAAAACCTACATCAACCTCTATGTTTGTCAAAATTTAGGTTTCAACCTTGGAAGGAAAGCTATTGTCTTTCATTGAGAAAGATAAATAATATTTATATACAACCAAACCCTAACTTTTCGCTAACCAAATTGAAACAATAGCACTACAAGATATTATAAGACCAACTCATATATATCCTATCATATGTACATCAATAACACTACAAGATGCTGTAAGACCAACTCATACTCCTAACGATTCCCTTGAAGTTGGAGCACGAAGGTTAAAAATGTTTAACTTGTCCAAAAGAGAATGAAATTGTGACTCAAGGATTCAGTAAAATTATAGGCAAGCCGAGATGTAATGGAAACTTGGTTAGCAACAAGATGTCCGGCTTGAATTTTGTTGCAGACAAAATGACTATAACGTTGATATGCTTTGTGGATTCGTAATATACCAGATTAAATGCTACATGAACTGTCAAGTGACTATCACAAAAGAGAAGAACTGAGTTCACTTGGGCACCTTAAGATCCTTCAAAGGCTATCCCAACTATTTGAGTTCGCTGGTCATCGACTGGTATTTATTTTTGGTTGAGAGATAAGTAGTAGTGTGACGCTTCTTATTCTTCTAAGATATATCCAAAGCTACGAAATATCCAATCAATAACCATCAAGTTAAAGAAAAAACTTGCACAATTTGAATCATAAAATACAATTAATTGAAGATCATTAGTTAAACTAAAGAGAATGTCTTGACCTAGAGAATTCTTAAGATAACGAATTATAGGAAGAGTAACATCCCAATATCCTTGCTGTGGTCTTTAAGTAAACTGAGCAAGAATGTGAACGACATATGCCAAGCTAAGACTTGCAATGGTGAGATATATGAGCCATCTCACCAAGCCTATATACTATTCTGATTCATACAAGAATTTTTCAGTGGCTTTATCCAAATAATAGTTTTACTCGATAGAATGTCTTAACCTAGAGAATCCTTAAGATAACGAATTACAAGAAGAGTAATATCCCAGTCTCCTTGTTGTGGTCTTTAAGTAAACTGAGCAAGAATGCGAAAGACATATGCCAAGCCAGGACATGCGATGGTGAGACATATGAATCATCCCACCAAGCATATATACTTCGGTTCATACAAGAATTTTTCGATGGGCTTTTAGCTGAGATAATAGTTTGCTCAATGGAAAAATTCATTGGTTTTGCATTCAATAGACCCAACTTTGAAATGAGAGTTTTTGCCCAAAATAGTCGTCTTTTTTAAATCTTTGTATTGCTTTGGCCTAAGATGGGGTTGGTCTAAATTATTGGCCTAGATCTCTAAATGTAAGAATATAACAGTCTGCTCTACATGTCAAGGCCTAGAGAAGGGGCTTATCCCTGCAAGGATTCGGTCATCGAGATAAGGTATGCTCTCTTCAAGAGATAATTACCAAAACCAATAAGGTATATCAATTATTTATGTACATGCTTGCCTACTTGAAGGATCATCTGTTTTTCTCATTATTATTCATTTATTCAAGCTTTGAGAATATCCTTATTAACTTAAGCATCGGAGGGCTTTTGGGATTAGTTCCCCACTAGGTGCTTACATTATGTTCTCGTAGGTATCGTTGAGATATGATAGAGTTTGAATGCAATGGTCATCCTCTATTAATTGGCACCCACCCTGGATGACCTTTGTTAACGCAACTCCATGACAGTTATTCATTGATACCTACTAATCCCGCTTCACAAGACCTTAGGAACCTTATCGTTAGGTGGTCCTCCTAAGGACCTTCATGGTTATTCGTGCCGTTCAAGGAGAGGGCAAGCAACCGCTAGTGTTATCATGGAAGAGCATCCTATCTGGGAGGAAGTTGGGGTCACCTTCATGCCAGCTAGGGTATCTCCACTTCTTGTTACACTAGATCAGTTTGTTATATATTAGCCTAAGATTTAGACAAATATATAAGAGAGATATCAAGGATGGAAGAAGAGGCAGGAATGTGACTGAATGGAAAAGAGAAGAGGGAAGGATAATCTAAGTTGATTTACGATATACAACACTCTTATTTCACCTTAGAGGTCTGTGGTATCTATTATACACGAAATTCTTCACAAATTAAGTGTATAATTAGACTCCTAATACTCACTCTTAAGTAGCCAACTAAAGAGATATAAATTAGGAAATAGATTGAATAGGTGTCACACAAGGTTTAAGCTTCAAAAATATGATCCCTAAAAACCAGAAACTTAAGGCTTATATAGGCCATACATATTTTATGCTCATAATAAAGTAAAAATAAAGGAAAAATACATGGGTGGAGAGAGGGCCCCGTCCCACACACATATTATGCAACATACTCATTACTTAAGAATAAAAACATGACATTGTCCTCAATGCTCTAGCTTTCCATTTGGGTGAATTTGACCAAGGGTATGTGTAATTTGCTAAAGGGATTTGGGTAGGTAGGATTACTTTTGACAATTGGGTAAAGGGAAAGACATACCTTTTGAAAAAGGGAAAGGAATAACTTTTGACAATGGAAAAAAGGAAAAGGAATAACTTTTAGCAATGAGACAAAGTGAAGGGATAACTTTTGACAATGGGGTAAAGAAAGTAGTCAAAAGTTGCCTAGCATGGAATAAGGATTTCCTCTCTTTTGGATGTGGAATTTCATCCATGGGACTTAATGGGCTAGGAAAGACTTTATTTATGAATTATTTTTGAAAGAAATTAAGGTTGAAGTGTTGTGGGCTTAGTTGGGTTCGGACCAAGAGAGTGTTTGGGCCAACAGGGTAATCATATGGGCTTTAAATGTTTTGGGGGTGAAGGAATTCAATCCAAAATGGATCATAGCCTTTAGACATGAGGACTTGACTTCCTTTAGCTCTTGAGGCGTGAGAGTGTGAGAGTGGGACTGTGTAGGATCACCCCAGGATATATCACGCTTAACCACCTTGGAAGCTTGGATATAAACAATTAATTCTTTATATCGACAAGGGACTCAAACGCCTAAGCAAGTGTATTGCCCAGCTGATTGGAATGCAGGTTTCGTATCCAAGTAGTTTCTCTTACAATATGTAGAGATTCTAGGAATAGGAATAAGTGGCACGGTCCAGAGAAAGGGTATGATATAGATCCTCAAGTCAATTCACATGTTCGCCACTGGATGATCTAGCCGACCAAGAATGAGATGCACGAGCAACTGTGATATAGGTCATGAACAAGGCACGACAAGGCAATTTTAGGGATTGGAACTTTATCCAGTGCTACCCCTTGTGTGAAGATTTTGAGCGTGCAATTTTGGATACAAGGTTTATAATCTTAAGTTCGATAAGTATAACGGCATGGGAGATCTGAGGTAGCACTTGGAAAAGTCCATGTCTATGATGTTGCAACGAGACGCTATAGATAAGGCCTTGTGAATGATGTTTTTGAGTTTTTTAAAGGTGCAAGCCTTGCGGTGGTTCTCTTCACTTAAACCAAGAAGCATATCTACATTCCATCTCTTGGAAGAGCAATTCTTGATGCACTTTGCTGCTAACATGACACGCCAAATGACTATAGATAATCTATTAAATCTTTGGCAAAGGACTATAAATTCAATGAAAAATTACACGGCAAAAGGTTGACGATTGAGACAACACTAGCAATTGGGTATCCTCCCAACCCCAAGAAACACATGAAAATAACCACCAAAATATTTACTCGCATTTGCAGGAGTCTATCCTATTAAGAATGACAAGGACTAAACTCTTATAGTAGGTCGAGTCTTTGGAAATCTTAAGGGCGCCACAAAAATGTTGACACCCCCATGAGAAAAGGAATCATAAATGATATTGCTTATTTCATAAAGATCATGGTCACATAATAGAACATTGCCATTATTCGAAGAGGGAAATTGAAGAGGCCATTCAATGAGGGTAACTAAAGGATTTTATAGCCGCCTGTGCTAACGACGAGATAAAGAGAGTACATGCAAGTGCTGCAATTGATTGGAAACCCACTGAGGGCTGGGTTATCAATGTTGTTGAGGAAGTTATGCTACATAAGCGGCAATGCATTTTAGATGACCAGTCATTAGTTATCTCAATTGAAATAGGAAACTGGATGGTACAACGAGTCTTGGTTAACATTGAAAGTTCCTCCAATATCTTATTCAAAAGCACTTTCAACAACATGCTCCTTACAATATAATGAATAATCCTTGAGAAAATATCATTGTATGGGTTCAAGGGAAGACTATCAAATCTATTGGGTCAATAGATCTGTTAGTTCAATTTGGAGAGGTGGTCTCCGCAATAAAATTCCTTGTGGTGGTGCCAGCGATATCTGCTTATAATATTTTTTTTGGGACATCTAACATTGAATAAATTCAAAGCAAAGATTTTGACCGCCGAGATAACTATAGAATTACTCACTGGAAAGGAGTACCATGTACTAAATGGTGAGTTGGATGAGGAGCAAAATTGTTACTCGGTAGAGCTACAAGAATTTGAAGATAAAGACTATGAGTTACAAGCAATTGAGAGTGGCGATCAATCACCAAAAATGGAGTTGGAAAGAGAGTTCGAGCTCTATTACATGGATCCTATGAAGCTAGAACAGCAGGTGCCAGTCAGGAAAGAATTACCTTTTGAGAATAGGCCGTAAGCTAAAAGAAGTACTAACAGTGTGTCAGAAGATGTTTGAATGGAGTAATATTGATCCCAGAACGATTCCCCGTACAATCCTAGAACACCAGGTATAACTGAAATTCTAAAAGAAAGCGAGTCTTTTCTAATTAGCAGCAAGACATCGTGTCCAAGGAGTGCCAACTTGCTAAGCATTGGGATAATAAAGCCCTTACACTTCCCGATATTGCTTGTAAATCATGTGGTTGTTCCAAAGCCTAATTGAAACTGGTGTATGAGTATTGATTTCACAAATCTAAATAAATCTATGCCCAAAAAAACCATATCCCTCCTGCAGATAGATCGAGTTAGTTGATGCGATAGTCGAGCATGAAGTGTTGTGCTTTTTGGACACTTATAAAGGGGTACCATCAAATTCCAATGGTTGAGGAAGACATTGATAAAATATCTTTTGTAATAGATGACGTTCTTTTCTACTACACCGAGGATGCCTTGTGGGCTAAAAAAAATGGTAAACAAAGTTTTTACTTTGTACAAATTGCGCGAGAATATGGAAGTTTATGTTAATGATATCATTTTCTAATCCAAGAAAATGCAAGACTTTGAAACACATGTGCAGGATACACGTTGGAAATATTGCAGCATGTGGGTATCAAGTAAATCCAAAGAAGTATACATTTAGGGTTTGGTTGGGCAAGTTTTTTGGATTTACGATGTCTTCTAGGGGGATCAAGGCCAATCCAGAGAAGATATAGGCACTCTTGGACATGAAACCCCTTATACGATCAAGGATATGCAAAATTTAATTAAAACAATTGTAGTCATGAGCCACTATTTGGACAAAGCTAGGGAGAAAGAGTTGACCTTCTACCAGATCTCAAGGAGCGAGGGAAAATTTGAGTGGACTAAAGCTGCCAAAAGGCCTTTGAAAATTGATAGAATACCTAGGTCAACCTTTCCTCTTAGTAGCCCCTCGAAATGAGAAAATCTCTTTAACTCCTCAATCAGTACTAAAAAAGGTTCTTCATCAGTACTTCTGATGACTGCAAAAGATAGCATCTCTCATTCTGCAATGGACTCCACACCTTTCAACTCCAGCTTCATCTCTCCCAAAATGCCCATCATTTATTGCTCCTCTAGCTCATTCCAATTCCATTCTGTATGAGTCTTCATCACCAGACTCATTTCCACCTTCCAAGAAATTTTGGAGTATCAATGAACTTGTTTATAGGTCCTTTGTACGCCCTCTTTCTACAACTCTCACTGCTAACCTCTCTAATCCATTACTTCTTTAGCCTACTTCTCATTTGCAGGCTTCACGATTTCCTCACTAGAGAGCTTCTATGCAGGATGAATATACAACACTCTTGTTGCATCACACTTAGACTTTGGAACCTGCAACATCTTTCATGGACATTTTCGATTACAAGTGGGTTTTTATGGTCAAGCAGCATGCAAACGACTCCCTTTAATGTCATAAGGCCTACTTGGTGGCTAAAGGATTCAACCAGCAGGAAGGCCTCAACTACATAAAAACATTCAGTCCAGTTGTTAAGTCTTCAACCATTCAACTAATCCTTTTTCTCCTTGTTTCTCGTCACTGGCCACTCAAATAACTAGATGTTCAAAATGTATTCCTTAATGGTATGCTTCAAGAAGCAATATATATGGAACATCCATCTGGTTTCGTTGATCCCCTCAAACTAGGGTATGTATGTAAACTTTGTTGTGCCATTTATGGTCTCAAGCAGGTACCCCGGGCCTAGAACCAACATCTCTGTGCCTTCTTATTAACATAAGGCTTCTTTAATAGCCACTATGATGCCTCATTTTTCATCTAAAGAACTTCCATACATTGGTGATTCTTGTCTATATTGATGATCTTGACTTGTGATAATCCTACTTTATTATAGGTTTATTGATACATTATGTTTAGTCTTTGATAGCCGCAAGTTAGGTGATCTTGGTTTCTTTCTCGGAATAGAGGTCACTCGCACTAAGGATGCTCTCTTTCTTTTTGACAATCCTATTACTTTATTGATTTGTGGAAGAAGTTTAACATGCTCAATTGCAAACCTTGTTCAACACCTACCGCCCTCATACATGACTTTCTACTCTTGCTATCGATCTACTTTCCAAGGCTACTATGTTTCGAAGCATGGTTTTTAGCCTTCAATACTTAACCTCACATGTCCTAATATCGTCTTTGTGGTAAATTAGGTGTGTCAATTTCTGCACCAACCTATCAAACATAATCTACCGGTATGTTAAAGGGACTATACAACATGGTATATCCTTTCACAGTACTGATCTAGCCTCTAATCAAGCCTTTTCTGACTCTAATTGGGATGGAGATCAGATGATCATTGGTTTACTATTGGTCTTAATTTACTCATTTGGACTGCGAAGAAGCAACCGACAGTCTCCTGATAAAATATGAAAGTCAAATAATTGTGCCTTTGCTACCACTGTCGCATAGTTGTGCTTTGGGTTTCGCTATCTTCTTCGAGAGCTTGGCATCACCCTTTATTACTATTCCGTTTATTTGTTGTGATAATATTTTCCTCTTACATATGGTGGCTAATCCTATTTTGCATGCTTGCATCTGTCATATTGAAATTGATTATCATTTTCTCCACAACGTTGCTCAAGGTGCTCTTTTTTTCAAGTATGTACCCTTTGATGGAGAACTAGTCAACGAGTTTACAACATCTTGTTCGTGCTCGTTTTCACATACTCATATCCAAGCTTCAACTTCATTCTGTACCATTTCTCTTGAGGGGAATAAAGGAGAATCTTCAAGAGAGGATTAAGGCTATAGTTTTGTAATAGATTGATTGAGATTATGTCTAGGATATGACTATTGTAATCATCCAGGAATCATGGTGCTATAAGGTTTCCTTAGTTATATTTCTTTCATAATTAGGACGGCTATACATCCTACATATTTGCTCCGAGCAGTGAAGAATATACTATTGTTTGTTCGCTCTTATTGCCCTGTATTTTCTTGTCTAACTTGTCTCACTTTCTTACAAGTCTGGAACATACAAATGGCTTGAGTTATGCCTTTGAATAGCACTAAACAATCACAAACTTTGAATAACAATTAGTTACTTTACCGAGTCTTAATCTTTCTAATTCTAAATTGTTTGTCATTCTCTACTTTTTTAACAAGGTAGTGGTGGAGACTCAATTAGATAGCAACTAATGGGGTTAGGGCTTGAGTGTGGCCCAAATTCCTCAAGCAATGACAATAGGCTTGTTTGTAGTGACGTGCCAGTAGGGCATTCATTCAAGTATGGGTTTGGAAAGATGATATAATGTTTGCAATATAGGGTATATGTACTTGTACTTTATGGTATGTTTATTTTATATATATATATATATACATATATATATGAATGTATGTATGTATGTATGTATACATATATGTCCTTGTTTGTTTGATGGATTATCTTTTTTTTTAGAAGATTACTTTACTAACTTAAGCATCAAAAATTTTTTAGGGAATTAACTCCCTCTAAAGTCTAATGTTTGGTATGTGTAGGATCAATTCTCAATGAGTTTGAATTCTGAAGAAGTTGACTGTCCAACAATTGGCGCTCACCGTAAAAGAACAACACTCAGATATCTCCACAAAAATTAATTATGGTGAATGAAAGAACTTTGAGAGCACCTCACGTTGGACCTCTGAGAGGCCAACTAGCCGACGTTCTTGTCTATTAATGGCATCAGAGGGACGAGTGTGATATCCCTAATGTACTAACACAGGGAACACCCTACGAGTAAATCATGAACACCCTCTGCGAGGGCAAGGTTATGCCCCAACCATGCCTTTAGGAGTTCCTTACCTCTTGTAATGCCATAGCAATTAATGACTTTGCAAGAATCGACACAAATGCTTAATTCAATCTACCCATACTGGAACCAAACACCTGAGCAATTTAATGTCTAAGATGAAATACCTGCGAGGTCAACATCCGAGCAATCCCATAGAACGTTGATGATTTAGGGGATAGGCATAAGTGCCTAATCAATAGAGAAAATTTGAGTTGAACACTAAGGGTAATCAATGTGTTCAGCCTTATGATGATTTTGTTGAATGTGAAAAGGAAGCATGAGTAATTGTTTAGAGGTTATGAAAAAAAGCACGGCAAAGTAGCTTTGAATGCTAAAATTTTATCCAACATAATACACTACGTGAGAAATATTAGCATGTGAAGATTCTATAACCTCAAATTTGAGAAATATGATGGACCAAGGGACTTGTGGAAGCATCAAGAAAATTTTGTCTTCGATGTTACAAAAGGATGCTAAGAATATGATTATGTACAAAATGTTTCCTAATTCTTTAAGGCGCAAGCATTATAATGGTAACTCTTTATGATTATATATGTCACGTTGTATTCCCCTGATAAAAGCATGTTCTTTGCCTTAGAAGCTTTTGTATCTCTTGGTCTTTCTTTCTCTAACAAACACAAGAGAAGTCATGGCCCTATCTGCATCAATCTATGGTAAGCATTTCTCTCAAGCTTTAGTTATAATTTTTTGTCATAGTCTCAATCGATTTTGTTTTTTCTTTCAATCAAAAAAAGAGAAAGGCATAGGCAAGATTTTTTTTTACTTTGAATCAAACTTTAGGAAAAAAGGGATTAGTTTAAACAACTCTGTCACAAAAGAAGATGCTAAAATGATGCATCAGATAAAAAGAAAAAAAACTAAGGAATATGTGCTTATGATGATTTTTTTATTCTGAAGGTTTTTTTTTATTTTTGGTCAACCAGGAAGGTAAAAAGAATTCGCATTTACTATATATATATATATATATATATATATATTACTATTACTATATCAAATTGATTGTGATTCTTCAACGGATTCGCTAGCGATGACATAAAAACTAAAAAAGTCATCAAATGTATGGATTGATTTGAATTTTTATTTTTAATTTCAACTATGAGCTCCACAATATATGGGGAGAACTCACTACGAGTGGAACTCCATGGTGAGTTACTGCACAAACATGGCTCCCATGCATCATGGAACTCACCACTATGAATTTACGCCGCAAGTAGAAGGAACTCTATCACGGAACTCACCCCGAGCCCAAAATTTTTTGAAAATCGGCCTTCGGCCCTTTTAAAAGCCTATTTTTATGGTATTTATATGCACAAAGATGAAAAAAATTGTACCTTGAGGAACTAATCTTATTTCTCACAAATTCAAAGTAATTTTGTTGTTTGAAATATTTGAGAGGATGTGTGGAAATATAAATAATGAATATTGAAAAAATAAAATTTTTTGACTTTATATAGTAAAAAAAAATTGTATATAGTAGTGCCTAAAAGAATTAACCCTTAGAATAGATTCTTGGTTCTATTACGTTCATAGTGTTATGAATTTGTTGTCAGCGTAGTAAGTCAGTCAGACTAACGAAATCGTAATACTAATATAGAGAACTTAATAAAGAAACTATAATGTAGAAAATAAGAAAAATTATAGAGAGAAAATAGAGAGAAAGAAGAGAAGAACTTTATTGATTCCCTGAGAGTAAAGCAATCAATGAATGAGTATATACAATATATCGAGTTTAAAGCCCTATTTATAGGGTTCGAGGGTACATCCCAATCGGAAGAGGTAGATGATAATTAGAAGACAAATCCTATCACGAATCAAAGATATGATAGAACTCTCCCATCTATCTTCTGGATAGTTGGAGTATCTCTATAACTCTGATATTGGATTACCTCTTTAATATCAGATAATGGACATCCACAATATTAATTTCATAACACTCCCCCTTGGATGTCCATTGCATAAGAGTATGCTTCGTTAAAACCTTACTAGATAAAAAACCCAATGGAAAAAATTCTAGTGAAGGAAAAAAGAGTACACTACTCTTTATGCCATACTTACTCCCCACGATGAGATAATCTTTTTGAGATTTCTTAACCAATGCTTTCCAATCAAATGTTGCAATTGGTAATGTCTTAGTGAATAGATTTGTCAAATAATCAAATAATCAAATTCAATACACATGAATATCACATCTCTTCTGGAGCTCGTGAGTAAAAATATTCTTTATCATATCTCCTTAGATATATTCTAAACTCTATTATCATCCAACAATATAGTTAGAATTTCTTCTTAGAGGATATAGATTTATCTCGAATACACTAATCATGATCACACATATTCTCAACCAACATCATAAATTTCTATTTCTTCAACATGAGTTGAAGATGTAGTTGTTATAATCAACACATGCCTATAAATGCATGGTTTATGTGGATCATCTAGGTAACTTATAGCTTGTATATCCATCTCAACAGGAGTTGGATTTTATCAATATTCGAGATAAACTATCTCAAGGAGATATCAAAAGGAAAATTTAATGGCATCTCAAAATTCATTGGGTAGAGAAGAACTACAATAGATATCTACTTGCACGTAGACAAGTGTATTCATACTCTAAATTGTAGAGTTATAGTACTTCAGGACCAAATAGTTCTTTACTATCCTTTAATAGATATAATGGATCTTACAATAATAACCCTAATGATCATTGAAACTCTATGTCCATGTGAAACATCTTCGAGGATGTTCAATATTGATAATAATACTTGCTCCTCTAAATTCTTCAGGAAAAATATCTTGATCATCAAATCATTTTCTCTTTTGAGGATTTTATCAAGAGATCAATCACGCTTCAGGCATGTATTAAAATCATATGATTATATAATTTATATATTTGTCCTGCTGGGACATCTATCCAAATAAGGATATCTATAAGTTGAATATTATATTGACTAACTATACAGGAGTTAGATAAACAATCAATATGCAATTTTATACAAATAAATAATATTTTGAACTTCTAGTTCATTAATCCTTGTGCATATATCAAGATAATAAAAGTTATAAATGATATCCTCTTTTAATTGATGATTTTCTCCCCCCTAATGTGGGGAACACTAGGCCAATCAATAGATTGTACAATAAGGATATATTCTGATAGCAAGTACAACTAAGTATATAATTTCTACATATATGGACATACTTGATCATTCTTTTAATAAAAATTCATTAAGATAATCTCATTATGTTCTACAGGAACAATTATATGCTTCAAGCATACCGAGTCCATCAGAGACTTCAAATATAAGTATTATTATCAAATGATAATAAAGATAAACACATATTAAGTGTTATCATACACTATCATATCTACCACTAGAAATATATTTCTTCGTTAACAGTGTCAGGTCTTACGAAGAATAATACGCCATAACTCATGGCAAATATTCACTTTTGTAGTTCACATTTTATAAGCAAATATCAATTGCTATCTCTTTAGTATTACACTTCAGGTGTATAATTCCTACTGGAAATACATATACACTTCAAGTGTACTTGTGAATAGTTCAAACTTTTCATATTTCTCATGCGAACTTTATCATTTCGAGTCTGCAGGCCTCAATTTGGAATCCTTATTCTGAATCAATATATTATGCGCATTAATATCATTGACGTCATATACTCGTGCAGTTCTAGTATTTCCCAATCATATTGAGATCTCATCATTTGTCAAACTTTCCAGTTACCTGAATTTCTTCTAGAAATAATATATCAATCATGTTTAGAAAAAAATTCTGTTGGAATTTAAATCTCCTCGACTTAACATATATGACCATCTTAAGTCTTTGCTCCATTGAGGAGTTTGTATTCTTGGAACTGACTTATCTACCACGTTTCAATTGTGTCTCAAACCAACTATTATGAGGAGATTCAAAATGTGTTGGCAAAATATAAAATAAGTACTAATAGTTATAAACATTCTGCAGGATGTTCAATATTTATCTCAATACAACCAATATTATTAGGACAAATTATGTCTTTGGGAGAATGTTAAAACATGAGCTCATTATCAATAAATTGTGCAAACTGCAGGTTGCAAATATAAGAATATACATATGACTATTTGTATCTCCACTTCTTGTTACACTAGATCAGTTTGTTATATATTAGCCTAAGATTTAGACAAATATATAAGAGAGATATCAAGGATGGAAGAAGAGGCAGGAATGTGACTGAATGGAAAAGAGAAGAGGGAAGGATAATCTAAGTTGATTTACGATATACAACACTCTTATTTCACCTTAGGGCTGTGGTATCTATTATACACGAAATTCTTCACAAATTAAGTGTATAATTAGACTCCTAATACTCACTCTTAAGTAGCCAACTAAAGAGATATAAATTAGGAAATAGATTGAATAGGTGTCACACAAGGTTTAAGCTTCAAAAATATGATCCCTAAAAACCAGAAACTTAAGGCTTATATAGGCCATACATATTTTATGCTCATAATAAAGTAAAAATAAAGGAAAAATACATGGGTGGAGAGAGGGCCCCGTCCCACACACATATTATGCAACATACTCATTACTTAAGAATAAAAACATGACATTGTCCTCAATGCTCTAGCTTTCCATTTGGGTGAATTTGACCAAGGGTATGTGTAATTTGCTAAAGGGATTTGGGTAGGTAGGATTACTTTTGACAATTGGGTAAAGGGAAAGACATACCTTTTGAAAAAGGGAAAGGAATAACTTTTGACAATGGAAAAAAGGAAAAGGAATAACTTTTAGCAATGAGACAAAGTGAAGGGATAACTTTTGACAATGGGGTAAAGAAAGTAGTCAAAAGTTGCCTAGCATGGAATAAGGATTTCCTCTCTTTTGGATGTGGAATTTCATCCATGGGACTTAATGGGCTAGGAAAGACTTTATTTATGAATTATTTTTGAAAGAAATTAAGGTTGAAGTGTTGTGGGCTTAGTTGGGTTCGGACCAAGAGAGGGTTTGGGCCAACAGGGGTAATCATATGGGCTTTAAATGTTTTGGGGGTGAAGGAATTCAATCCAAAATGGATCATAGCCTTTAGACATGAGGGACTTGACTTCCTTTTAGCTCTTGAGGCGTGAGAGTGTGAGAGTGGACTGTGTAGGATCACCCCAGGATATATCACGCTTAATCACCTTGGAAGCTTGGATATAAACAATTAATTCTTTATATCGACAAGGGACTCAAACGCCTAAGCAAGTGTATTGCCCAGCTGATTGGAATGCAGGTTTCGTATCCAAGTAGTTTCTCTTACAATATGTAGAGATTCTAGGAATAGGAATAAGTGGCACGGTCCAGAGAAAGGGTATGATATAGATCCTCAAGTCAATTCACATGTTACGCCCATTTGGATGATCTAGCCGACCAAGAATGAGATGCACGAGCAACTGTGATATAGGTCATGAACAAGGCACGACAAGGCAATTTTAGGGATTGGAACTTTATCCAGTGCTACCCCTTGTGTGAAGATTTTGAGCGTGCAATTTTGGATACAAGGTTTATAATCTTAAGTTCGATAAGTATAACGGCATGGGAGATCTGAGGTAGCACTTGGAAAAGTCCATGTCTATGATGTTGCAACGAGACGCTATAGATAAGGCCTTGTGAATGATGTTTTTGAGTTTTTTAAAGGTGCAAGCCTTGCGGTGGTTCTCTTCACTTAAACCAAGAAGCATATCTACATTCCATCTCTTGGAAGAGCAATTCTTGATGCACTTTGCTGCTAACATGACACGCCAAATGACTATAGATAATCTATTAAATCTTTGGCAAAGGACTATAAATTCAATGAAAAATTACACGGCAAAAGGTTGACAGTTGAGACAACACTAGCAATTGGGTATCCTCCCAACCCCAAGAAACACATGAAAATAACCACCAAAATATTTACCCTGCATTTGCAGGAGTCTATCCTATTAAGAATGACAAGGACTAAACTCTTATAGTAGGTCGAGTCTTTGGAAATCTTAAGGGCGCCACAAAAATGTTGACACCCCCATGAGAAAAGGAATCATAAATGATATTGCTTATTTCATAAAGATCATGGTCACATAACAGAACATTGCCATTATCTGAAGAGGGAAATTGAAGAGGCCATTCAATGAGGGTAACTAAAGGATTTTATAGCCGCCTGTGCTAACGACGAGATAAAGAGAGTACATGCAAGTGCTGCAATTGAATGGAAACCCACTGAGGGCTGGGTTATCAATGTTGTTGAGGAAGTTATGCTACATAAGCGGCAATGCATTTTAGATGACCAGTCATTAGTTATCTCAATTGAAATAGGAAACTGGATGGTACAACGAGTCTTGGTTAACATTGAAAGTTCCTCCAATATCTTATTCAAAAGCACTTTCAACAACATGCTCCTTACAATATAATGAATAATCCTTGAGAAAATATCATTGTATGGGTTCAAGGGGAAGACTATCAAATCTATTGGGTCAATAGATCTGTTAGTTCAATTTGGAGAGGTGGTCTCCGCAATAAAATTCCTTGTGGTGGTGCCAGCGATATCTGCTTATAATATTTTTTTTGGGACATCTAACATTGAATAAATTCAAAGCAAAGATTTTGACCGCTGAGATAACTATAGAATTACTCACTGGAAAGGAGTACCATGTACTAAATGGTGAGTTGGATGAGGAGCAAAATTGTTACTCGGTAGAGCTACAAGAATTTGAAGATAAAGACTATGAGTTACAAGCAATTGAGAGTGGCGATCAATCACCAAAAATGGAGTTGGAAAGAGAGTTCGAGCTCTATTACATGGATCCTATGAAGCTAGAACAGCAGGTGCCAGTCAGGAAAGAATTACCTTTTGGGAATAGGCCGTAAGCTAAAAGAAGTACTAACAGTGTGTCAGAAGATGTTTGAATGGAGTAATATTGATCCCGAACGATTCCCCGTACAATCCTAGAACACCGAGTAGAACTGAAATTCTAAAAGAAACGAGTCTTTTCTAATTAGCAGCAAGACATCGTGTCCAAGGAGTGCCAACTTGCTAAGCATTGGGATAATAAAGCCCTTACACTTCCCGATATTGCTTGTAAATCATGTGGTTGTTCCAAAGGCTAATTGAAACTGGTGTATGAGTATTGATTTCACAAATCTAAATAAATCTATGCCCAAAAAACCCATATCCCCTCCTACGAGATAGATCAGGGTTAGTTGATGCGATAGTCGAGCATGAAGTGTTGTGCTTTTTGGACACTTATAAAGGGTACCATCAAATTCCAATGGTTGAGGAAGACATTGATAAAATATCTTTTGTAATAGATGACGTTCTTTTCTACTACACCAGGATGCCTTGTGGGCTAAAAAAATGGTAAACAAAGTTTTTACTTTGTACAAATTACGCGAGAATATGGAAGTTTATGTTAATGATATCATTTTCTAATCCAAGAAAATGCAAGACTTTGAAACACATGTGCGAGGATACACGTTGGAAATATTGCAGCATGTGGGTATCAAGTAAATCCAAAGAAGTATATATTTAGGGTTTGGTTGGGCAAGTTTTTTTGGATTTACGATGTCTTCTAGGGGGATCAAGGCCAATCCGAGAGAAGATATAGGCACTCTTGGACATGAAACCCCTTATACGATCAAGGATATGCAAAATTTAATTAAAACAATTGTAGTCATGAGCCACTTTATTTGGACAAAGCTAGGGAGAAAGAGTTGACCTTCTACCGGATCTCAAGGAGCAAGGGAAAATTTGAGTGGACTAAAGTCGCCAAAAAGGCCTTTGAAAATTGATAGAATACCTAGGTCAACCTTTCCTCTTAGTAGCCCCTCGAAATGAGAAAATCTCTTTAACTCCTCAATCGAGTACTAAAAAAGGTTCTTCATCGATACTTGATGACTGCAAAAAGATAGCATCTCTCATTCCCGCAATGGACTCCACACCTTTCAACTCCGAGCTTCATCTCTCCCAAAATGCCCATCATTTATTGCTCCTCTAGCTCATTCCAATTCCATTCCCGTATGAGTCTTCATCACCAGACTCATTTCCACCTTCCAAGAAATTTTGGAGTATCAATGAACTTGTTTATAGGTCCTTTGTACGCCCTCTTTCTACAACTCTCACTGCTAACCTCTCTAATCCATTACTTCTTTAGCCTACTTCTCATTTGCGAGGCTTCACGATTTCCTCACTAGAGAGCTTCTATGCGGGATGAATATACTAACACTCTTGTTGCATCACACTTAGACTTTGGAACCCTGCAACATCTTTCATGGACATTTTTCGATTACAAGTGGGTTTTTATGGTCAAGCGGCATGCAAACGACTCCCTTTAATGTCATAAGGCCTACTTGGTGGCTAAAGGATTCAACCAGCAGGGAAGGCCTCAACTACATAAAAACATTCGATCCGAGTTGTTAAGTCTTCAACCATTCAACTAATCCTTTTTCTCCTTGTTTCTCGTCACTGGCCACTCAAATAACTAGATGTTCAAAATGTATTCCTTAATGGTATGCTTCAGAAGCAATATATATGGAACATCCATCTGGTTTCGTTGATCCCCCTCAAACTAGGGTATGTATGTAAACTTTGTTGTGCCATTTATGGTCTCAAGCGAGTACCCTGGCCTAGAACCAACATCTCCGTGCCTTCTTATTAACATAAGGCTTCTTTAATAGCCACTATGATGCCTCATTTTTTCATCTAAAGAACTTCCATACATTGGTGATTCTTGTCTATATTGATGATCTTGACTTGTGATAATCCTACTTTATTATAGGTTTATTGATACATTATGTTTAGTCTTTGATAGCCGCAAGTTAGGTGATCTTGGTTTCTTTCTCGGAATAGAGGTCACTCGCACTAAGGATGCTCTCTTTCTTTTTGACAATCCTATTACTTTATTGATTTGTGGAAGAAGTTTAACATGCTCAATTGCAAACCTTGTTCAACACCCTACGCTCTCATACATGACTTTCTACTCTTGCTACTGATCTACTTTCCAAGGCTACTATGTTTCGAAGCATGGTTTTTAGCCTTCAATACTTAACCTCACATGTCCTAATATCGTCTTTGTGGTAAATTAGGTGTGTCAATTTCTGCACCAACCTATCAAACATAATCTACCGGTATGTTAAAGGGACTATACAACATGGTATATCCTTTCACAGTACTGATCTAGCCTCTAATCAAGCCTTTTCTGACTCTAATTGGGATGGAGATCAGATGATCATTGGTTTACTATTGGTCTTAATTTACTCATTTGGACTGCGAAGAAGCAACCGACAGTCTCCTGATAAAATATGAAAGTCAAATACTGTGCCTTTGCTACCACTGTCGCATAGTTGTGCTGGTTCTGCTATCTTCTTCGAGAGCTTGGCATCACCCTTTATTCTGTTCCGTTTATTTGTTGTGATAATATTTTCCTCTTACATATGGTGGCTAATCCTATTTTGCATGCTTGCATCTGTCATATTGAAATTGATTATCATTTTCTCCACAACGTTGCTCAAGGTGCTCTTTTTTTCAAGTATGTACCCTTTGATGGAGAACTAGTCAACGAGTTTACAACATCTTGTTCGTGCTCGTTTTCACATACTCATATCCAAGCTTCAACTTCATTCTGTACCATTTCTCTTGAGGGGGAATAAAGGAGAATCTTCAAGAGAGGATTAAGGCTATAGTTTTGTAATAGATTGATTGAGATTATGTCTAGGATATGACTATTGTAATCATCCAGGAATCATGGTGCTATAAGGTTTCCTTAGTTATATTTCTTTCATAATTAGGACGGCTATACATCCTACATATTTGCTCCGAACGGTGAAGAATATACTATTGTTTGTTCGCTCTTATTGCCTGTATTTTCTTGTCTAACTTGTCTCACTTTCTTACAAGCTGGAACATACAAATGGCTTGAGTTATGCCTTTGAATAGCACTAAACAATCACAAACTTTGAATAACAATTAGTTACTTTACCAGTCTTAATCTTTCTAATTCTAAATTGTTTGTCATTCTCTACTTTTTTAACAAGGTAGTGGTGGAGACTCAATTAGATAGCAACTAATGGGGTTAGGGCTTGAGTGTGGCCCAAATTCCTCAAGCAATGACAATAGGCTTGTTTGTAGTGACGTGCCAGTAGGGCATTCATTCAAGTATGGGTTTGGAAAGATGATATAATGTTTGCAATATAGGGTATATGTACTTGTACTTTATGGTATGTTTATTTTATATATATATATATATACATATATATATGAATGTATGTATGTATGTATGTATACATATATGTCCTTGTTTGTTTGATGGATTATCTTTTTTTTTAGAAGATTACTTTACTAACTTAAGCATCAAAAATTTTTTAGGAATTAACTCCCCTCTAAAGTCTAATGTTTGGTATGTGTAGGATCAATTCTCAATGAGTTTGAATTCTGAAGAAGTTGACTGTCCAACAATTGGCGCTCACCGTAAAAGAACAACACTCAGATATCTCCACAAAAATTAATTATGGTGAATGAAAGAACTTTGAGAGCACCTCACGTTGGACCTCTGAGAGGCCAACTAGCCGACGTTCTTGTCTATTAATGGCATCAGAGGGACGAGTGTGATATCCCTAATGTACTAACACAGGAACACCCTACAGTAAATCATGAACACCCTCTGCAGGGCAAGGTTATGCCCCAATGATATTACATATTTGTGCATAATATAATGATCATTTTCAACTCAAATTTCTACTGAATTTTGGTGTTTCAAATATCATTCACACTCCCTTTATCTCTTATTTGTTTTAAATGATTTTATTGAAGATTTGGAGTACAATGAAGCAATGAAGAAGATTCTACATACTTATAATGAAGAAAAAAGAAGAATGCAAAACAGAGCAGCAAAATAGTGCAGCATGACAGAATAATTCAAGTGGGATTTTGACCTCCTTAGAGATTTCAAATGCAGATGTGATCTTCAAGAAAATTACAGAGGAGATTCTGAAGTTTCCATAATGAGTTCTAGATGTCCAATGGAGGTAATTCAAAGCTCTGTAGAAACTTAAGAGTATCAGCTACAACTTTCATGAAGACAAGAAAATCTAGATCGTCCGATTTAAGGCTCTGAATCACCAATAAGTGAAACGGTACCGTTTTGGCAGAAACAAAATTTTCTGCAATTGTTGCTCTCTTTTTGGGAGGTATATATATACCCTTTTAGGGCATTTGAAGGGGCGGCCGTCTAGGGTTCCAGAGAGGAGAAAAACAGAGAGAAAACATCCCAAAACCTCTCCCAAAATCGTCAATCTTTGCAAGAGAACTCAAGAGAGAAGATCAAATCTTTGAAGAAGGAGAACATCAATCTTGAAGATTCCAGCTCAAGAACACAACTTTTCACAACCAAGTTGGAGAACTCCAAGCCTTGAAGAAGAGAAGATTTGAGCCATGAAAATGAGAAATTCTCACTCTTTCTTTGTTGCTTTATGTTCTTTGAATTGTAATATGTTAATGAGCTAAATTCTTGAATACTTGGATGGTTATGAACCCTAGTTATTATCTATGTGAATGATTGGTTTTCTTGGTTGGTTGAATTCCGAATTCTTGTGGATTGTTTGTGGGTTTGATTGTTTGAATTGACTCAGCTATTAATTGATTCATAATATGGATTTATTCACTTGGAATTGAGAAAGGAAGGGTGAAATAGACCATATACAAACAATGGGGATGATTTAGGTGACTAGAGATAGAAACCTCAACATCTTCTTGGTAATTAGAGAAATCTAATTTGGAGGATTGATTGCTTGAATTAATTCAGTTGTTGATTGACTCATAATCTGGATTTTTCACTTGGAATTGAGAAAGGAAAGGTGAAATAAACCAAACACAAACAATGGGGATGATTTAGGTAACTAGAGGTAGGAACCTCAACATCTTCTTGGTTATTAGAGAAATCTAATTGGAAATTCATTAATGTAAATGCATTTTTAGGTTGAATTGGTTAGGAAGAGATTTCAACCAATTAATCTAAGAGTAGGGGACTTTCATCTAGAGATAGAGTGAATTCTAATTTAGGAATTTCATCAAACATAAGAAGGGGGAATTCATTAACCAAGGAACTTTTCAATCACATAGGTAATTCTAGGGGGATTTTCCATTCAAGTATTACTCTCTCAATTGAAATTTTCTCTTGCAAACTAAAATTTAGATAAACTGAATTTTTTCTGTTTAAGTTAGATTTTCATTCCTAACAGTTTGTTTCTATCATATCCACAAGCAAATTTGATAGGCTAGACAATAGAGTAAAAAGTGAGTAATGATATTTGATCATCTCCGTGGATACGACATTTAAATTACTTGCCATTGTACTAATCATAACGATAGGTGCACTTGCCTAGTGTTTGTGTGCAATTGTTAGAGATTGTGATAAAATTAAAGTATAAGGGCATGCAAAACAACACAACAAGTTTTTGGCGCCATGCTGCAGGGGACTAATTGGTCAATATTAGGAAAGCTCAAACTCTATTGATTTAGTCATTTTTGTTGTTATTTTTGTAATACTTGTTACTAGTATTAGCATTTATTTTCTTGTTTGTAATTTTGTTAGTTATTGGTGAATTGAAGTGCTTAGCTTGTATGTTTTTTTTTATTTTTTCATTTGTTCTGTTTTAGTGATAATTCCTTGGGCTGAAATTTTGTTTATACTTGTGGTGAAGTTGTAAACTAGTGTTAGCATTTATTTTCTTGTTTTTAGTTTTGTTAGTTATTGGTGAATTGAAGCACTTAGTTTGTGTTTCTCTGTTTTTGTTTTGTTTAAGTTGTTATTCTGTTTTTTTTTTCTGTTTTAGTGAAGAAAAACAAAAAAATTGCTTGCATTAAACGTTTCTTTTATTGGTGGTGAAGGTGTGAATTTGTTTTGGTTTATGATCTCAAGTGATTTGGAGGAATTGGCTCAACCTAATTCCCAAGCTGAACAGATTTTTTATTGGGATCCAAGGGGTGTCAATCTTGAAGTAGTGCTTGAGGGAGTTGAAGTTGAAGGTGAAAATATTGAACAATTGAACAATATGGCACACAATGGGAATGCAAGACAAAGAACTATGGGAGATTATGCACGACCTTCTTTGTTGGGAACGGAGTCAAGCATTGCTCGGCCAAGAGTTGAAGCAAACAATTTTGAGATCAAGCCAAATATTATCCAAATTGTTCAACAATTGGTGCAATTCGATGGTTTGCTTGGGACGAAGACCCAAATGCTCACATTGCCAACTTCTTGGAAATATGTGATACTTTCAAAATTAACGGGGCTTCGAAGATGCCATCCGCCTTCGGCTATTTCCATTTTCATTGAGGGATCGAGCCAAGTCATGGTTGAAGTCACTTCCACCGGGCTCTATTACTACATGGAACGATCTTGCCGAGAAATTTCTCGCTAAATACTTCCCTCCGGCAAGGACAGCCAAGCTAAGGAATGACATCTTCTCTTTTCAACAAATGGAGAGTGAGAGCTTATATGATTCTTGGGAGAGATGGAAGGAGCTATTGAGAAAATGCCCACATCATGGTCTAGATTTGGGGCTGCAAATGCAAACATTCCATAGTGGGTTAAATTTCCCTTCCAAGCAACTCATTGATGCTTCTTCGGGAGGAACTACAAATTTGAAGACACCGGAAGAGTTACAAGACCTTATTGAAAATATTGCAATGAACAATTACCAATGGGGGAATCCTAGACCGAAAGCCAAGGCTAGTGGAGTACACAATGTAGATATGATGATGGCTTTGGAGGCTAAGTTTGATGCCCCTAAACAAGAAGATCGAAAGCTTGAGTCGATCACCTCCAATATCCCAAGTGATGATGGCTTGTGACTTTTGCGGAGGTGGTCATCCAAATCATGAATGCCAAATCATGGGAACTTCTAATACATCGTCATCGGAGCATGTGGACTATCTTGGAGGAGGAAGGCAGCCTAACAATCCTTATAGCAATACTTATAATCCGGGGTGGCGGAATCATCCAAACTTTTCATGGAGTAATCAAGGGCAACAAAGGCCGCTACATCCTCCCGGTTTCCAATCTTCATCAAGCTCTCGACCCCCAACCATCTCTTCCTTACGAACATCAACCTCCTCCACCTCCTCAATCACCGGTGAAGTCTAGCCTTGAGGAATTAATGACAAAGTTTATTGCGGCAATCGAAAATCGGTTCCAAATTCAAGAAGCATCCCTAAGGAACCAAGAGGCTTCTATTCACAACTTGGAAAATCAAATAGGCCAATTGGCGAAGCTTGTTTCAGAAAGGCAGGTTGGAATGCTCCCAAGCAATACCGAGCCGAATCCAAGAGAACATGCTAAAGCCATCACTTTGAGGAGTGGGAAGGAATTGGAGGTTCCAAAGCAAAAGGAGCAAGAAAGAGAAAAAGAGAAGATCGAAGAACCATTGCATGTTGATGATGAAGAAAGGATTGAGAAGAAAGAATCACAAAAGAAAAAGGAAATTCAGAATACAAGCCAAAAATTCCATATCCCACCGACTTCAACAAGAGAAAAAAAGACGAACAATTTGGTAAATTTCTCGAACTCTTTAAGCAATTGCATATCAACTTACCGTTTGTTGAAGCTCTTTCATGAGATGCCAAGATATGCTAAATTCTTAAAAGAGATCCTTTCCAAGAAAAGAAAGCTAGAAGAGTTCTCAATGGTGACATTGAACGAGGAATGTTCAGCCATTCTTCGAACAAAGACAAGTTACCGCAAAAGTTAAAGGATCCAGGGGAGTTTCACTATCCCTTGCACTATTGGTAGTTTGTCAATTGGTAGAGCATTAGCAGATTTAGGAGCTAGCATTAATTTGTTGCCATATGACATGTTTAAAAAGTTGGGGTTGGGTGAACCTAAACCCACTAGGATGAGCATTCAATTGGCAAGATAGATCGGTTAAGTATCCTAGGGGAATTATTGAAGATGTGCTTGTAAAAGTTGATAAATTCATATTTCTGTTGATTTTGTGATACTTGATATGAATGAGGATATTGATGTGCCATTAATTTTAGGGAGACCTTTTCTAGCTACCGCTAAGGCTAATATAGATGTATGTGAAGGAAAATTGACCCTTAGGGTAGGAGAAGAAGAGGTTATTTTTAAAGTTCCCGAGGCTATGAAACATTCTTTTGATCATGATGATTGTTGTTATAGGATAGATGTTATTGGTAACATTGTCTCCGATTATGTGCAGGAATTATTGATTGATGACCCTTTGGAAATATCTCTATTTCAAGGTGAAGAAATAAAGGAGGGGCAGCATGAAGTTGACGAAATTATAGCACATTTGGAGTCATCCCCATTCACAACAAAAGGGATGATGTTTGAGAAGATTGAAAGGGAAAAAGGGAGTAGAATGAAATCTTCCATTGAAGATCCCCCGGAGTTGGAGCTGAAGAAGTTACCGGATCATTTGGAGTATGTTTTTCTTGCAGATAATTCTAAACTTCCGGTGATCATTGCAAACAATTTGCAAAAGGAGCAGAAACAAGAGCTCATCAAAGTATTAAAGAAGCATAAAAAGGCAATGGCATGGAAAATCTCCGACATCGATGGTATTAGTCCTTCATTTTGTACCCACAAAATATTGATGGAAGAAGACTTCAAGCCAGTGGTGCAACCCCAAAGAAGGTTAAATCCAAACATGAAGGAAGTGGTAAAAGCAGAGGTAATCAAACTTCTTGATGCCGGTCTTATTTATCCTATCTCGGATAGTCCATGGGTTAGTCCCGTCCAAGTAGTCCCCAAGAAAGGAGGGATGACTGTGGTACCCAATGAGAAAAACGAGTTGATTCCCATGAGGACCGTGACGGGATGGAGGGTATGCATCGATCACGGAAGCTCAATGATGCCACTCGAAAGGATCATTTTCCATCGCCTTTCATTGATCAAATGCTTGAGAGACTTGCGGGTCATAGGTATTATTGTTTTCTTGATGGTTTTTTGGGGTATTTTCAAATTCCAATAGCCCCGGAAGATCAAGAGAAAACTACTTTTACTTGTCCTTATGGTACTTTTGCTTACCGTCGTATGCCATTTGGTCTTTGTAATGCTCCTGCTACTTTCCAAAGATGCATGTTAGCTATTTTTTGAAGGTCTAGTGGAGGATATTATGGAAGTCTTTATGGATGATTTCTCTGTCTTTGGTGATTCCTTTGAACTTTGTTTGAAAAATCTTGAAAAGGTTTTACAAAGATGTGAAGAAACCAATTTAGTTTTGAATTGGGAGAAATGTCATTTTATGGTTAAAGAAGGCATTGTTTTGGGGCATAAGATTTCTAGCAAGGGCATAGAGGTTGATAAAGCCAAGATAGAAACCATAGAGAAATTACCACCACCAACTTCGGTGAAGGCAATTAGAAGTTTTCTTGGTCACGCTGGTTTCTATAGAAGGTTTATAAAGGATTTTTCTAAAATTTCCAAACCTCTCACAAATTTACTTGAAAAAGATGTGGCCTTTGTGTTTGATGAGAATTGCTTCTTTGCTTTCAATTTGTTGAAACAAAAAACTAATTGAGTCTCCTATCTTGGTTGCCCCCGATTGGTCCCTTCCCTTTGAACTAATGTGCGATGCAAGTGATTTTGCAGTAGGAGCGAGTACTTGGACAAAGGAGAGAAAGGTATTTTCAACCAATATACTATGCAAGCAAGACCTTAACGGAAGCACAAGAGAATTACACTACAACTGAGAAGGAGCTTCTTGCTATAGTTTTTGCTTTCAAAAAATTCCGTCCTTATCTCATTTTGTCTAAAGTCATTGTTTATACTGACCATTCGGCACTCAAATATCTTGTTAACAAACATGATGCAAAGCCTAGACTAATTCGGTGGGTACTTTTGTTGCAGGAATTTGATTTGGAGATAAGGGACAAAAAGGGAGCAGAAAATCTTGTTGCCGATCATCTATCACGGTTGGAGAACCCACATTTGGAGAGATTGAATGAGGAAGACATCAATGATACATTCCCTGACGAGAGGTTATACTCGGTTGTAGGTCACAGTGATCACACTCCTTGGTTTTGCGATTATGCTAACTATATTGTAGGTCGGATCTTACCAAAGAACTTGACTCCTCAACAAAAGAAGAAATTCTTTTCGGAGTTAAAGTACTATCTTTGGGAGGATCCATATTTGTTTCAATTTGTGCAGATCAAATCATAAGGAGATGTGTAACATACCCCGAGAATATGGATATCTTGGAGCATTGCCATAAAGGTCCGGCCGGTGGTCATTATCAAGCTAATGGGACAGCCAGAAAGGTACTAGAGTCGGGATTCTATTGGCCGACTTTGTTTAAGGATGCCCAAAGGTATGTTGAAAAGTGTGATAATTGCCAACGGACAGGTAATATCTCAAAAAGACATGAAATGCCTCTCTACATTTCAAGTTTGTGAAGTATTTGACTTTGTTGGGGTATTGATTTCATGGGTCCTTTTCCAAACTCTTTTGGTAATACATATATTTTGGTCGCGATTGATTATGTCTCTAGATGGGTTTGAAGCCCAAGCTTTGCCCACAAATGATGCTAGAGTGGTTGTTAAGTTCTTGAAGAAATTGTTTACTCGCTTTGGCATTCCTAGAGCTATAATAAGTGATAGGGGAACTCACTTTTGTAACCAACAACTTGAGAAAGTATTGCATCGATTAGGTGTTACTCATAAGATGGCGACCCCGTATCACCCTCAAACTAGTGGTCAAGTAGAAGTTGTTAATAGAGAAATCAAAAGAATTTTGGAAAAGATTGTTGAGCATACTAGAAAGGATTGGAGTGTTAAGCTTGATGATGCTTTGTGGGCATATAGGACAGCATACAAGACTCCCATCGGGTCTACTCCATATAGATTGGTTTATGGGAAATCTTGTCATTTGCCGGTGGAGGTTGAGCATAAAGCATATTGGGCTATCAAGTTGGTTAACTTTGATCTTAACATTGCAGGAAAGCAAAGAATGCTCCAAATCAACGAACTTGATGAATGGAGGAGAGAAGCCTATGATAATTCACGAATCTACAAGGAGAAGGTGAAGCAATGGCACGATAAACATGTGTTGCCAAACCGAGAATTTAAAGAAGGAGATCAAGTGTTATTGTTCAATTCTCGGTTAAGACTCTTTCCCGGAAAGCTTAAATCTCGATGGTCAGGACCATTTGTAGTAAACAAGGTCTACCCTTATGGTGTAGTGGAGGTTGCACATGCAGATAAAGGAACATTTAAAGTTAACGGTCATCGCCTCAAACTCTATCATGGAGGGAATCCTAAGGGTCTTGAAAAAGTTTCTTTAATCCTCCATGATCCGGAAGATAAGTGATTTTCAATGCTTTCTATTCATCTATACATAATTTTGAGTTTTCAGTTTTTAGTTTCAAGTTTGGTTTTGAGTTTCAAGTTTTAATTGTTTTGAGTTGTGGAAATTTTCTGTTGTGTGTTGTTTGATGTAATTTTTATTTTCATGAGTTATTATTTTGTTAAAATTGGTTGTTGAATTCGTGGTTGCATGTTTGTAGTCTTGGTTAAAACAGCACCGTTTGTAGTACTATTCACGAGTGAAAAAAAAAGAGGAGAGAGGAGTCGGCCCCGAACCTAGTGATGGAGCAAGTGGTGTATGAATGCTATATCGGGGAGTTCTCTTTTCTCTTTTTTGTTATTCTCTTTCATTATTTTCTTCCTACGTTTTTATGCTTAAATTTTAATTTTGTCTTGGTTTCCAAACTTTCTCTCATTTATTCTTATTGTGTAGTATATAGAAGGTGCGACTTGCTCTGCTCATATGGGTTCGCCCTGACCTTCATGTATGTGAAACAACCATTTTGTTAACCGTTTTTGTGTTTGGTTGTCCGGAGTGCAATCTTTAAATTTCTATTTCTAGTCTTTTGTGTATCTTTCTCCCAACATTGGGGACAATGTTGCCTTAAGTGTAGGGGGAGTTGGCTTTAGTATAGTTTATTTTCATGAATTTTGGATGAATTTTCTTGTTTTTATTTTTGTTTTAATCTTCAAAATATTTTCAAGACTTGCATGTTAATCTTTTCTAAAAGAGTAGTTATACAAGCATTCTAAAGGTCATAACTATTACTTAAAACTTAGATTATGTAACCACCCCTTTGTATTCTTTGCTTGTATGGAATTTATCTTTTAAGCACATTTCCTCTTTGCTTTTGTTGTGATGATTATGGAGTTGAATCTTGTGTTATTGGCCTCGAATTCAATATAACTTTTTTTTTCCCTAGAACTCGCATTCACTTGCTCGAGGCGAAATGAGTAAGTAACCTTAGTTTGATCTTGAAATGATGGTAATAGGCCTTCTTTGTCCCGATTGAACTTTTCTAGCCATCCCTTTTTATTTTATTCGTAGTACCCTTCTTGAAGCCTTTGTGCATAAATTTTCTAATCTATATTCTTAATTTTTCCTTCTTTCAAGTTTTAAACTCCACTCTTTATATTTAACCCTTCTTTGCGAGAGCTAAATGCATTTTTTTACCCTTAAGTCAGCAAAGAGTATTGTGGGAATTAGGTGGAGGGGAAGATGATAGAAAAAATGGCTTTATGGGTTGAGTTATTCAAAGAAAAAAAGGGAGATGAATTTATTTATTTGATAGGGAATTGAAATATACCTCAAAAAAAAAGAAAGAGAAAAAAAAAGAAAAAAAAGAAAAAAAAAGTTATATATATTTACTAGTTTGAAGGCTTAGTACATTTATTGATGCCTTCAAGAATTATATGTTTTCAATATTATTGTGAATTTTGCTATCATTGAGGTATAAACTTGTGGTTGACAAAGATAGATGGTGAAAGAAAAAAGTTGTGGTTTGAATTATGATTTGGTGCAAGTTTGTTGAATGTAGGGAGAGGAGAGCTTGTTGAGGATGGGAGTTTGTGGTTAGATGTATGGGAATGGTGATATTGCTTGGGGCTAAAAAGGGTTATTATTTTTTGTTTTATGTCCCATTCCTTTCTCTTTAGCTCTCATTTCTTTGACTTTGAACTCCTTACCTTTCGTTTGGCACCTTAAACTTTCCCTAAGCCTAAAGTTACAAGCATGAAAGTCCTACCTAATCGAGGTTAAACTTTGGTTACCGTATTAGTGGAGAGATTTTGTGAATGCCGGGCTTATAGGGGTATTATACTTTCTTGATGAGAATTCCTTCGCCAATAATATGAAATTCACTTCTATAATTGCTTAGCATTTGCATTGGTTGGACACACACATACACATGGATTCCTACCTGCTTTAGAAAATAAGGGGGTGATTGTTTAATCTTTGTGATGGTATTTGGGATGACTTTTAGATTGATTGTGTAGATTGCTCAAGATTTCTCAACAAGTAATGCTTTCTCGTATTGCACTCCTTTGAAATGCTTCAGAACACTCTTTATTTCTTGTGGATTATTGTTCAAATTTCTTAGTTGTTTTGTAGTATTGCTTGGGGACAAGCAATGTCTAAGTGTGGGGGAGTTTGATATTACATATTTGTGCATAATATAATGATCATTTTCAACTCAAATTTCTACTGAATTTTGGTGTTTCAAATATCATTCACACTCCCTTTATCTCTTATTTGTTTTAAATGATTTTATTGAAGATTTGGAGTACAATGAAGCAATGAAGAAGATTCTACATACTTATAATGAAGAAAAAAGAAGAATGCAAAAAGCAGAGCAGCAAAATAGTGCGAGCATGACGAGAATAATTCAAGTGGGATTTTGACCTCCTTAGAGATTTCAAATGCAGATGTGATCTTCAAGAAAATTACAGAGGAGATTCTGAAGTTTCCATAATGAGTTCTAGATGTCCAATGGAGGTAATTCAAAGCTCTGTAGAAACTTAAGAGTATCAGCTACAACTTTCATGAAGACAAGAAAATCTAGATCGTCCGATTTAAGGCTCGAATCACCAATAAGTGAAACGGTACCGTTTTAGCGAAACAGAATTTTCTGCAATTGTTGCTCTCTTTTTTGGGAGGTATATATATACCCTTTTAGGGCATTTGAAGGGGCGGCCGTCTAGGGTTCCAGAGAGGAGAAAAACAGAGAGAAAACATCCCAAAACCTCTCCCAAAATCGTCAATCTTTGCAAGAGAACTCAAGAGAGAAGATCAAATCTTTGAAGAAGGAGAACATCAATCTTGAAGATTCCAGCTCAAGAACACAACTTTTCACAACCAAGTTGGAGAACTCCAAGCCTTGAAGAAGAGAAGATTTGAGCCATGAAAATGAGAAATTCTCACTCTTTCTTTGTTGCTTTATGTTCTTTGAATTGTAATATGTTAATGAGCTAAATTCTTGAATACTTGGATGGTTATGAACCCTAGTTATTATCTATGTGAATGATTGGTTTTCTTGGTTGGTTGAATTCCGAATTCTTGTGGATTGTTTGTGGGTTTGATTGTTTGAATTGACTCAGCTATTAATTGATTCATAATATGGATTTATTCACTTGGAATTGAGAAAGGAAGGGTGAAATAGACCATATACAAACAATGGGGATGATTTAGGTGACTAGAGATAGAAACCTCAACATCTTCTTGGTAATTAGAGAAATCTAATTTGGAGGATTGATTGCTTGAATTAATTCAGTTGTTGATTGACTCATAATCTGGATTTTTCACTTGGAATTGAGAAAGGAAAGGTGAAATAAACCAAACACAAACAATGGGGATGATTTAGGTAACTAGAGGTAGGAACCTCAACATCTTCTTGGTTATTAGAGAAATCTAATTGGAAATTCATTAATGTAAATGCATTTTTAGGTTGAATTGGTTAGGAAGAGATTTCAACCAATTAATCTAAGAGTAGGGGACTTTCATCTAGAGATAGAGTGAATTCTAATTTAGGAATTTCATCAAACATAAGAAGGGGAATTCATTAACCAAGGAACTTTTCAATCACATAGGTAATTCTAGGGGGATTTTCCATTCAAGTATTACTCTCTCAATTGAAATTTTCTCTTGCAAACTAAAATTTAGATAAACTGAATTTTTCTGTTTAAGTTAGATTTTTATTCCTAACAGTTTGTTTCTATCATATCCACAAGCAAATTTGATAGGCTAGACAATAGAGTAAAAAGTGAGTAATGATATTTGATCATCTCCGTGGATACGACATTTAAATTACTTGCCATTGTACTAATCATAACGATAGGTGCACTTGCCTAGTGTTTGTGTGCAATTGTTAGAGATTGTGATAAAATTAAAGTATAAGGGCATGCAAAACAACACAACACCCAACCATGCCTTTAGGAGTTCCTTACCTCTTGTAATGCCATAGCAATTAATGACTTTGCAAGAATCGACACAAATGCTTAATTCAATCTACCCATACTGGAACCAAACACCTGAGCAATTTAATGTCTAAGATGAAATACCTGCGAGGTCAACATCCGAGCAATCCCATAGAACGTTGATGATTTAGGGGATAGGCATAAGTGCCTAATCAATAGAGAAAATTTGAGTTGAACACTAAGGGTAATCAATGTGTTCAGCCTTATGATGATTTTGTTGAATGTGAAAAGGAAGCATGAGTAATTGTTTAGAGGTTATGAAAAAAGCACGGCAAAGTAGCTTTGAATGCTAAAATTTTATCCAACATAATACACTACGTGAGAAATATTAGCATGTGAAGATTCTATAACCTCAAATTTGAGAAATATGATGGACCAAGGGACTTGTGGAAGCATCAAGAAAATTTTGTCTTCGATGTTACAAAAGGATGCTAAGAATATGATTATGTACAAAATGTTTCCTAATTCTTTAAGGCGCAAGCATTATAATGGTAACTCTTTATGATTATATATGTCACGTTGTATTCCCCTGATAAAAGCATGTTCTTTGCCTTAGAAGCTTTTGTATCTCTTGGTCTTTCTTTCTCTAACAAACACAAGAGAAGTCATGGCCCTATCTGCATCAATCTATGGTAAGCATTTCTCTCAAGCTTTAGTTATAATTTTTTGTCATAGTCTCAATCGATTTTGTTTTTTCTTTCAATCAAAAAAAGAGAAAGGCATAGGCAAGATTTTTTTTGACTTTGAATCAAACTTTAGGAAAAAAGGGATTAGTTTAAACAACTCGTCACAAAAGAAGATGCTAAAATGATGCATCAGATAAAAAGAAAAAAAACTAAGGAATATGTGCTTATGATCATTTTTTTATTCTGAAGGTTTTTTTTTTATTTTTGGTCAACCAGGAAGGTAAAAAGAATTCGCATTTACTATATATATATATATATATATATATATATATATATATATATATATATATTACTATTACTATATCAAATTGATTGTGATTCTTCAACGGATTCAGCTAGCGATGACATAAAAACTAAAAAAAGTCATCAAATGTATGGATTGATTTGAATTTTTATTTTTAATTTCAACTATGAGCTCCACAATATATGGGGAGAACTCACTACGAGTGGAACTCCATGGTGAGTTCTCGCACAAACATGGCTCCCATGCATCATGGAACTCACCACTATGAATTTCTGCCGCAAGTAGAAGGAACTCTATCACGGAACTCACCCCAGGCCCAAAATTTTTTGAAAATCGGCCTTCGGCCCTTTTAAAGCCTATTTTTATGGTATTTATATGCACAAAGATGAAAAAAATTGTACCTTGAGGAACTAATCTTATTTCTCACAAATTCAAAGTAATTTTTGTTGTTTGAAATATTTGAGAGGATGTGTGGAAATATAAATAATGAATATTGAAAAATAAAATTTTTTGACTTTATATAGTAAAAAAAAATTGTATATAGTAGTGCCTAAAAAGAATTAACCCTTAGAATAGATTCTTGGTTCTATTACGTTCATAGTGTTATGAATTTGTTGTCGCGTAGTAAAGTCGCTCGAGCATAACGAAATCGTAATACTAATATAGAGAACTTAATAAAGAAACTATAATGTAGAAAATAAGAAAAATTATAGAGAGAAAATAGAGAGAAAGAAGAGAAGAACTTTATTGATTCCCTGAGAGTAAAGCAATCAATGAATGAGTATATACAATATATCAGTTTAAAGCCCTATTTATAGGGTTCGAGGTACATCCCAATCGGGAAGAGAGTAGATGATAATTAGAAGACAAATCCTATCACGAATCAAAGATATGATAGAACTCTCCCATCTATCTTCTGGATAGTTGGAGTATCTCTATAACTCTGATATTGGATTACCTCTTTAATATCAGATAATGGACATCCACAATATTAATTTCATAACACTCCCCCTTGGATGTCCATTGCATAAGAGTATGCTTCGTTAAAACCTTACTAGATAAAAAACTCAATGGAAAAAATTCTAGTGAAGGAAAAAGAGTACACTACTCTTTATGCCATACTTACTCCCCCTGATGAGATAATCTTTTGAGATTTCTTAACCAATGCTTTCCAATCAAATGTTGCAATTGGTAATGTCTTAGTGAATAGATTTGTCAAATAATCAAATAATCAAATTCAATACACATGAATATCACATCTCTTCTGGAGCTCGTGAGTAAAAATATTCTTTATCATATCTCCTTAGATATATTCTAAACTCTATTATCATCCAACAATATAGTTAGAATTTCTTCTTAGATGATATAGATTTATCTCGAATACACTAATCATGATCACACATATTCTCAACCAACATCATAAATTTCTATTTCTTCAACATGAGTTGAAGATGTAGTTGTTATAATCAACACATGCCTATAAATGCATGGTTTATGTGGATCATCTAGGTAACTTATAGCTTGTATATCCATCTCAACAGGAGTTGGATTTTATCAATATTCGAGATAAACTATCTCAAGGAGATATCAAAAGGAAAATTTAATGGCATCTCAAAATTCATTGGGTAGAGAAGAACTACAATAGATATCTACTTGCACGTAGACAAGTGTATTCATACTCTAAATTGTAGAGTTATAGTACTTCAGGACCAAATAGTTCTTTACTATCCTTTAATAGATATAATGGATCTTACAATAATAACCCAATGATCATTGAAACTCTATGTCCATGTGAAACATCTTCAGGATGTTCAATATTGATAATAATACTTGCTCCTCTAAATTCTTCAGGAAAAATATCTTGATCATCAAATCATTTTCTCTTTTGAGGATTTTATCAAGAGATCAATCACACTTCAGGCATGTATTAAAATCATATGATTATATAATTTATATATTTGTCCTGCTGGGACATCTATCCAAATAAGGATATCTATAAGTTGAATATTATATTGACTAACTATACAGGAGTTAGATAAACAATCAATATGCAATTTTATACAAATAAATAATATTTTGAACTTCTAGTTCATTAATCCTTGTGCATAGATCAAGATAATAAAAGTTATAAATGATATCCTCTTTTAATTGATGATTTTCTCCCCCTAATGTGGGGAACACTAGGCCAATCAATAGATTGTACAATAAGGATATATTCTGATAGCAAGTACAACTAAGTATATAATTTCTACATATATGGACATACTTGATCATTCTTTTAATAAAAATTCATTAAGATAATCTCATTATGTTCTACAGGAACAATTATATGCTTCAAGCATACCGAGTCCATCAGAGACTTCAAATATAAGTATTATTATCAAATGATAATAAAGATAAACACATATTAAGTGTTATCATACACTATCATATCTACCACTAGAAATATATTTCTTCGTTAACAGTGTCAGGTCTTACGAAGAATCATACGCCATAACTCATGGCAAATATTCACTTTTGTAGTTCACATTTTATAAGCAAATATCAATTGCTATCTCTTTAGTATTACACTTCAGGTGTATAATTCCTACTGGAAATACATATACACTTCAAGTGTACTTGTGAATAGTTCAAACTTTTCATATTTCTCATTCGAACTTTATCATTTCGAGTCTGCAGGCCTCAATTTGGAATCCTTATTCTGAATCAATATATTATGCGCATTAATATAATTGACGTCATATACTCGTGCAGTTCTAGTATTTCCCAATCATATTGAGATCTCATCATTTGTCAAACTTTTCAGTTACCTGAATTTCTTATGGAAATAATATATCAATCATGTTTAGAAAAAAATTCTGTTGGAATTTAAATCTCCTCGACTTAACATATATGACCATCTTAAGTCTTTGCTCCATTGAGGAGTTTGTATTCTTGGAACTGACTTATCTACCACGTTTCAATTGTGTCTCAAACCAACTATTATGAGGAGAATCAAAATGTGTTGGCAAAATATAAAATAAGTACTAATAGTTATGAACATTCTGCAGGATGTTCAATATTTATCTCAATACAACCAATATTATTAGGACAAATTATGTCTTTGGGAGAATGTTAAAACATGAGCTCATTATCAATAAATTGTGCAAACTGCAGGTTGCAAATATAAGAATATACATATGACTATTTGTATCTCCACTTCTTGTTACACTAGATCAGTTTGTTATATATTAGCCTAAGATTTAGACAAATATATAAGAGAGATATCAAGGATGGAAGAAGAGGCAGGAATGTGACTGAATGGAAAAGAGAAGAGGGAAGGATAATCTAAGTTGATTTACGATATACAACACTCTTATTTCACCTTAGGGCTGTGGTATCTATTATACACGAAATTCTTCACAAATTAAGTGTATAATTAGACTCCTAATACTCACTCTTAAGTAGCCAACTAAAGAGATATAAATTAGGAAATAGATTGAATAGGTGTCACACAAGGTTTAAGCTTCAAAAATATGATCCCTAAAAACCAGAAACTTAAGGCTTATATAGGCCATACATATTTTATGCTCATAATAAAGTAAAAATAAAGGAAAAATACATGGGTGGAGAGAGGGCCCCGTCCCACACACATATTATGCAACATACTCATTACTTAAGAATAAAAACGTGACATTGTCCTCAATGCTCTAGCTTTCCATTTGGGTGAATTTGACCAAGGGTATGTGTAATTTGCTAAAGGGATTTGGGTAGGTAGGATTACTTTTGACAATTGGGTAAAGGGAAAGACATACCTTTTGAAAAAGGGAAAGGAATAACTTTTGACAATGGAAAAAAAGGAAAAGGAATAACTTTTAGCAATGAGACAAAGTGAAGGGATAACTTTTGACAATGGAGTAAAGAAAGTAGTCAAAAGTTGCCTAGCATGGAATAAGGATTTCTCTCTTTTTGGATGTGGAATTTCATCCATGGGACTTAATGGGCTAGGAAAGACTTTATTTATGAATTATTTTTGAAAGAAATTAAGGTTGAAGTGTTGTGGGCTTAGTTGGGTTCGGACCAAGAGAGGGTTTGGGCCAACAGGGTAATCATATGGGCTTTAAATGTTTTGGGGTGAAGGAATTCAATCCAAAATGGATCATAGCCTTTAGACATGAGGGACTTGACTTCCTTTAGCTCTTGAGGCGTGAGAGTGTGAGAGTGGACTGTGTAGGATCACCCCAGGATATATCACGCTTAACCACCTTGGAAGCTTGGATATAAACAATTAATTCTTTATATCGACAAGGGACTCAAACGCCTAAGCAAGTGTATTGCCCAGCTGATTGGAATGCAGGTTTCGTATCCAAGTAGTTTCTCTTACAATATGTAGAGATTCTAGGAATAGGAATAAGTGGCACGGTCCAGAGAAAGGGTATGATATAGATCCTCAAGTCAATTCACATGTTCGCCACTGGATGATCTAGCCGACCAAGAATGAGATGCACGAGCAACTGTGATATAGGTCATGAACAAGGCACGACAAGGCAATTTTAGGGATTGGAACTTTATCCAGTGCTACCCCTTGTGTGAAGATTTTGAGCGTGCAATTTTGGATACAAGGTTTATAATCTTAAGTTCGATAAGTATAACGGCATGGGAGATCTGAGGTAGCACTTGGAAAAGTCCATGTCTATGATGTTGCAACGAGACGCTATAGATAAGGCCTTGTGAATGATGTTTTTGAGTTTTTTAAAGGTGCAAGCCTTGCGGTGGTTCTCTTCACTTAAACCAAGAAGCATATCTACATTCCATCTCTTGGAAGAGCAATTCTTGATGCACTTTGCTGCTAACATGACACGCCAAATGACTATAGATAATCTATTAAATCTTTGGCAAAGGACTATAAATTCAATGAAAAATTACACGGCAAAAGGTTGACAGTTGAGACAACACTAGCAATTGGGTATCCTCCCAACCCCAAGAAACACATGAAAATAACCACCAAAATATTTACCTGCATTTGCAGGAGTCTATCCTATTAAGAATGACAAGGACTAAACTCTTATAGTAGGTCGAGTGATACTGGTAACTTTTAAATAAAACAAGTAGCACCTATAAATTCGTCATATTAGGAAACTTCTGGTTCCATAATAAATTTATAATCATTCTTCGTATTTTAATGATCCGGAATGGTCCAACTGGTCATGCCAACTAATTAATTATTTATCAGTAAACTTCAAGTTTACTCAATATTGCATCTCAATTTCATAATTCTATGCAATATAAATCAGGACAGATGAATAGTGATATCTATAATTGACATATATTTTATGTCATAATGGTAATGCATATGCCTCAAAAGTTCATTCATCCAATGTCTCGATATACTGATAATATAATCAATGTTCAAAATTTTTACGAGACTATATGGAGAATGATACATTACAAAAATTGACCATTAGGTGAAGATCATAAAGCTCTTCTAGAGCTTTTAATCAATTAACTCTTCTAGAGTTATTGATCAACTAGTTCTTTGCAACTTTGTATTACTATTTATACTTCGGACATATATTTTAAATTTTTTCCAAATAAATAACAAATATTGTTTAGAAAAATTTGTATCTTCACCATTCTTGATCCAAAACAAACTAAAATAATATATAAATACTAAAATATAAGTCTATAGTATGAAAACTTTTCAAAAAATAATCACAAGATGATAAAATAGAAAAGTAGCAATTTGATAATTCAAAATTTTTATTGATATTCAAAATGCTAAAAATTATTTTTGGATATTCAAAATAATTGGCAACATTCACATGTGCCATATCAATATTATCGATACAAGCATCATTACTAACAGTAGCATAATTCAGGGAAGTAAAGTAATACCAATAATTAATAGAGATTCATAACATGTTTGACGTACTGCAGGTACGTGACAAATTTTCATATTACATCAATAACATGTTATAATTATTACTTTCTCTTTTTTCTTCTCATTATTTTCTCACTTTTGGTGAGTATCCGTTCATTGAGAATTTAATGAGTCATTCTTATAGCATAAGAACAAAGTGTATTTCTACTAGCTGCGACCAAAATCTCGTACATAAATATATTATAATTTCTAATGTCATTCGCTTCAGGAAATGTCATAAAAACATTTGGTCGAGCATCAAAATATTTTATAGAATTATCATATCACTAAAAGCTTAAGTTGAGGAGAGTCAATTATAGCAAGCTAGAACAGGTCAATTTGATCTCTATGGCCTTATTGCGCTATTTTATTAGAATTCAGAACCATTTTCCATCATATGGTATAAGAAGATTATATTATTTTCTTATAGAGGCATATGTTCAAATCTCAAACAGCCTAGTATATGTATCTAAATGTAATAATACTCCCTTGTTTGAAAGGCCTTTTTAGTGTAATTATGATAGAAATGGTCATTTTTTAATCTCATTTCTTAAGTTGAGCAAATATTTTTACAGTATATTTCACTTATAGATTAAATTAAGAGGTTATTTCCACCTTTTCCATCTGATTGTGTCAGGATGTGCTTCAATTGAAGTATATCTAAAACTAAGTTCCTTCTGTACATTCAATTGAGAATGATACAAACAAGTTATATTGTCTCTGGATATATTTCATGAATTTGTTTCCCCTAGCCTAGAGCAGCCATTTTTGTAGGACTCGACAAAGACACCAACACTAAGCAATATTTAAATACCAGAGAGAACAAGAGCAAAGTAAAGGAGTAGTTTAATCAATAATTGTTGAGTTGTTGGAGTTGTCAGTCTTGTCCACCAATAATTTTTTGTCAATGCTATTATTTGTGATTCTAATGCTAAATGAATACGGCCAATTTCTTCTACTTGTTAATCTCCCGAAATTAGATTTTTTCTTTTTACCATGGTGAGCAGGAGGGGCATTTTGTATAATTTGGATCCTTTTTGAAACTTCTAATAAAGAAGAACATGCTGGACAATTCTTCACTTTCCAGCTAAAATGACATCAGGCAGCATTACGGTCTACCGTTATCTGATCCTAAATTTGGCTCTTTTTTATGTTCTCATTATTTATTTTTCCAAAAAGAATGTGGCAGCTACTCCTTTTAGGAGAAAAAGTTGTAGTGGTAACCTGATAAAATTGTTTCTTCTTTTTAGTTCTCTAAATTGTAAAATGTCCTAAGAAGTTCCAGATTTTCTCTTTAAAATGATCTATATGAAATATATAATTATATCAAGTCGTTTACATGTAAATAGTTATATCAAGTTATATACATAGAGTTGATTAATACTAAAATTACTTGCACATGAATTTATGCAGTGCCCCAGAAGGATACATAGTATTGGATATTCACTGACCATGTCACCCCGACATGGTCCATAGCTTATTGAGTCAGACTCCTACATTTGCAGCTGCACTTAACACATAATAGTCCATATGAAACCGGTTAAGTTTCCATATTGACATGCAACCTATTTGGTGGATGGACTACTAAGTCTTTTTACCAATACTAGAAAAGAGAAATGAAGATAAAATACCTAAGGTAGAAGAAACATATAGAGAGCATTCTGAGGATTTATAAGGGAATCGTTGAATTAATATGTTAAGCCAGAGTCCTTTCAACTGAATATTGCTTGAACGAGTTGACTTCTGAAATGGTCTAAGGAAACACCTCCTGGTTTTTAAATTTACAAGATTTGTAAAAAACTGACATAGATGAATTCAATGCAGATGTTGGATCAGTTGCTTCAGCCATTATGTATGCTTTTTACCTCAATGAAACACAACAGAGCAACCAATTCTGCACTGTGCCTATTGTAAACATGAGGAGGACAGGGATGGATTCACATGCTGAGCTCAAATGGCTATTTGATTCATGCCACATTGATCAGTCATCTCTACTGTTTATTGATGAGGTTTCTTCCAACTATCCAGCTAAAAAATTTAATTTGCTGAAAGATTTGTCCAGTTACATCTTCTGCTTTAGAAATTCTCGAAGTCGACTGGAATATCTGAATTCTCTCAGCTCCTCAGTGCAGAGTCTAATGCATTTTGAAACTTCTTTTCACCCCATCTCTGCCTTTACTTTATGACCTCTTAGAGATCTCTTTATACTCCCATACTAGCTTTGAGTTTCAAGTCATCAGCTCATAGCTGGCATAACGCTATATGGTGATATCGTTCTTCTGTGTGCTAATGAGCAGATTGATTTATCCTATTATGGCTTATTTGGAAGTCTTAAACTAGTCTTAGTGAACAGCTGCAATCTTCCAGCGAAACAACAGGTTAGCATCTGTAATGTGTCAAGTGCTTTTACTGTTAAGCCACTAGAAATACTGTATATTTGTTTGATTTTGTAGGCATTGAAAGATGCCCTGGTTGAGATCTTCAGTTGCTCAAAGGTGATATGAAATTCCCTCAGGACAGTTGAATAAGCATCTATCTTGATTTCCTCTTTAACACGCTTCATTGCACAAATCACGCTATAATATTTTTTTCTTATTTGCAGAATGGTAATGCTTATCCTTGGGTTAAAAATGTCACACTGGGAGAGGTACTGTTGTTGTAAACGAAACTACATCCTGTTTTTTTGTTTTTTTCTTCCAGAAGAATAAAAGCAGGATTTTTCCCCAATAAACATGGCCTTACCATGAGCCTGATGCGTTTATTGGATTCTTACAAAGAGTCCAGACGTGTCCTTATTTTTATGGAATTAGTAATTTATTTTCCTACAAAGGTGCAAGTCTGCATCATTTATGGATTTGTGCGATTCAATTATTTTAGCAAAACTCATATGCTTCTCTCATGAATGAATGTACACAAGTGTCAACTCCTATAGATAAAGAGAAACCAAACTACTTTTGTTTACCTTTCTCCCTGTTCTGTCTATGCATAGCTGAGTTCCATCATTCTGATAAACTTGTGTAAGGAGCTCGTGTATTCGTTTGGATTAAGTCATTTCTTTGTATATGCAAAAATGGTTTGACGTCTTTTTAAATTACTGAGATGTCTGATAAACATGATCAGATATGAAGCAAATAACATGCGTTATCTTTAAATTCTCTGGCTGAAAGTGTTTCTTTAAGGCATTAATCTTGCGCTGGGTAGATGGGAAATCATGCACCTTCTGGTGTACTATTCAAAATTATCTTTGTGCTAGAATTCCTTGTCATGCACCTTCTAGTGTACTATTCAAAATTATCTTTGTGCTAGAATTCCTTGAACTTTCATTGCTTCCTTGCACAAACTCAATGTTTTTCAAAACTATTATTAAAGCTAGTTCATTTATAATGCAGGAAGCATCTTGCTGCACACTTATTGCTGAAAAATTTGCTCTCACTTCTCCAGAGATATTGGCCGGGAAAGGATTCAGTCGGCTTCTGGTAGATTCGACAATACACTTCTATGATGTGTTAGGACCTTATTTGACTGACATCTACTCCCTCCGTTCAAATTGAATGTCTACTTGCCTATTTATTTTGAATAGAAAAGCAGACATTGAATTCTGGGGGAGGGAGTATTAGTTATTGTCCAGATTTATCGTTATATTGTCCCAATAGATACTTCGGCATCTATCCTTTTAGTCCATTTTAATATTTTGTTTAACAATTATTCCACTGTAATATTGGCTAGATCCTTTCATGGTTTCTATGTAACATTTGGAAGAGACCTCGTCCCTTAATAAAACTTTTGTGATGGTAAGCACATTAACCAACCTTCCGTGTCTGCAATTTTTTTGAAACATCAAAAAGAATAGATAACTGATAGATGTGTTCAAGTATGATTTTATCTTACAACTCATTCAGAGTCTATACGTTCCTCAATTCTTGATTTAAAAAATGCTCCACTGTGGACACTGCACTTGTGAAGCCATTTTGTAAAAGGCCCATTTGGTGTTGCGATGTTCATAATGGGTACTACATCTGAATTTTCCTCTCAAAACTAGAATCTTTTTCTTTCTCACTGTATTCGCTTATGCAATTTTATCTCATCTGTAATCAATGTGCTAAGGAGCAGTTGATGGCCTGTGGTGTATGCTTCTATTGATGGTTTATCTATCTATATACTATTTGCAGCTAGCTGGAATCCTGTTGGACACTGGAAACTTGAGAAACCCTGATGCCACTTTCAAAGATAACTACATTGCAACCTTGTTGATTAATGGGGCTGGTCGATTTGGATGCAATGGTCTTTACCAGATTTGTATGCCCTGAAACTTTTTACCTTCTGATTTTTATTATATTGGTTTTATTGTGCATCTGTCATACAATACTACTACAACTTAAACCGTGTGATTTGCAGTGAGATACAAAATGTATTATGTATCCAAACTGAGAGCGGGAGAAATTCTACATAAAGATCTGAAGAAATGGACGAGAATAGGTTTGGTTCTTTCTTCTATTGTGTATGCATTTTAAATTTTTACCTATTTATCATTCTTGTTCTCATTCGCTCTGTTTCTAGAAGAGGATTAGTTTACTGGGGTTCAATGTTTCTCCCAATAGAATGAAATGGAGACTCCTCAATGTTGTGAAAACCATGTTGTTATAACCATCTATATCAAGTTAGATACTACCTGACATATTAATATCTGAGTACTGTTTATTTATTCATTCGTATTTGCATTTGGAAAATTCCACATGACAAAGATAACCTATTAATTAAGGCACACAAAGACGCCTCACAGGCCAAATGTTAATTTGATAAGCGATGATGATGTAATTTGACTCAAGTAATTTGGTTCTGATTAACGCCTTTCGACGAACCCCAATTTCTTTTGGCTGATCTGCACATTAGTTAAACTCAAATTCAGCAGAATGTCCTTATCCTAACCAACAAGTAAAAGCTCCAACAGCCATTCATAGAAGCTTGCTTCCTCAAGCCTCAGCCATGGACCCTCAAAGTGAATTCTATCTAAAAATCTGATACCATAAAACACCTCAGGCTTTCACTTGAAATGAGCAAAAACACACACAAAAATAAAAAAAAAACCTAATTTCTTACGGTTTTGTGAATATATCTGTTTAAATTAATGTGTTTTATTTGAGCCTCTAGGCACTTCATTCTTCAGCTTTGCAACTTGTGCCTGCATGACACCTTTATCTATTAGACCCAAATAAAGTGTTAATTTTTCTACAAGGAAAAAAGATTCAGTGTTTCCCTTGATAAAACACATTGGAATCTGATGCACATTCATCAGAAAGGAACAAAATAGATGATCATACGAAACAGAAGAGTATAAGATAACAAGCTCTCATGCACCTTTTGAGCTTTCACTACATTGATGTCTTATTTATGTCACTTTTCTGAAGCACACACCTACATTATTGATGTAAGACTAATTCTCGAGAAGATACTCATTCTCACATAGAAAGGCCCATACCACCACCATATACTGTTGTAAAGCAACTCTTGCGAAGAATATCAATTACTAAAGTTAGGAAGATAAAGTGAAAGAAGTAAAACTAAATTGGATCAACATCTATTGCTTAATTGTCAAGGTTGATCATTCAAAATTGTCCCAAAACCTTGGAAAAAGAACTTTCTTTAAGCTTTACAGAATCTGTCTAAACAGTTATAACTTCCTAATTTCGAAGATGTTAGAAGATTTGTTTTATTAAATTGACTAAATTCCGAACAGAACATTCTATTTTTTTGGAAAGAGATAAGCAATATTGTCCTTAACTTGACAGAAATCTTACCCTAAACTTGAGGACATTGAGGTACTGTAAGATGTCTGATGGATCGACTAAAAGCTCAAGGAAATCGGACATAAGATTTCTAATATGTCCCCAAGAGGTTCCGTGAATTTTTCACAACATTTCCATTAAGATTCGAACAGGATCTTGTAGACCTCCCTAGGAATTTCCAGGATGTTTAACTGCATTTCTCAAAATTTTTTGCAAGAATCAAGGCTTCTATTTGCACTTCAAGAGAATGTAGCCATGCTTCAGAAAGGGCTTTGCTATCGAAAAAGAGTAAAGCAAGAAAAGGAAAAAAATAACCTTGATCCTAAAATGTATAGCTCAATAAATTGAAAAAAGACTACTTAGAATGATGGATTTGTCGTCTTCTTCCCCCAATTGACTTGTCATGTGCTTCATTCGTTTCCATGCTCTTGTCACTGTACAGATTGTACATTCCATAATTTAAAAATTTCTGTTGGAGCAGGTAAATCGGATAGCAGGTCTAGATTGACAGTGTCAAATATTGGGATGAGTTCTATTGGATTGCCAGTTACAGAACTTCTCTCACTTGGTTCTACTTCAGTAGCAGAGATTGCAAATTTCCAGCGTAAGATAAGTTTGCTTAGTATTGGCTTAAGCATTCTAAAGTAGTTACCAATATTTATTTTATAATTGCTTGCTATTATTCTGCCAAATCATGAAATCCTACTTCTTCTACTTGAGCCTCCCTAGTAGTTTGCCCATCTTTCAGCCTATTGCTTCTATAAATATGTTTTTTCAATGTTTTTCTTTCCTTTAAGTTCTCTCCATGAGACCTATTCTGTTGATTATTTATTCCTGTAAGGCTAATTTGGTAAGGTGGATAATTTACTGTTTTTATTGGAGCTGCATATTGGAAATTGCCTTAGGAGGTCATTTCACTTGATGCACGTGTAATTTCTTATGAAGTTTTATAGGCCCCCTTCTGATCAATTTTCAATTCATTGTATATTGATACCTTCTTGGTGGCAACCATTCAACTATGGACCCTCTGTCATCCCAAGATTTTTCTTTCCCTATAAAACTCATTTTAATGGTACTCAGTTGACTCTAGAAACATTTGATCAAATAAATCGTGTACGCAATTGACTCTAGAAATATTTGATCAAATAAATTGTTGTGAAGTCTTTAGAAATACTTAGGAATCTAATAATCTTGGTACTTCTGAAATCAAACTTCATTCTTAGTGCAGGCCTGGAGAAACTTTCCCTGCTCGTGATTGTTTCTGGCTATTATGATACTGAAAAGAACTTCAAGGTTGGAGGAGACCCTATTTATCTTCCTTTTATTTTTGTCTGTATTAGTTTCTGGATTCCTAACAAAATAAGTTGTCGGATGATTCCTGCATTTGGAGATGAGAATGTTATCTTCTTGGTTGCTTTCTGGATGCTATCCTGAATGATCACTAATGCCAGAACCTAGGAATGTAATCCTAATAGATGCCATGTCGAAGAACAATTTCATATGATATCACAATTAAATATGAAGCTAAATAAGACCTTTGTATGAGCTATATGTCCAAACTTCTCCATCCATCTTTTCCTTGTCGAGTTTCAAAGAGGTTTGCTATAATCAGTATCGAGAATAGTGAGATGACAACTGTGATATTTGTTCAATGTTTTGGTAATGTTTGCATGGTTTATCTGGCTCTATGCAAAATGTTACTTGGGTGTTTCGGCCTAGTTGAGGATTTTATAAATGGATCTGGTAGTTTTCTACTTTGTTCATTGTAAATCTTGTTAGTAAAAGCTCATTCGGCAGAACATGTAATGACTGTTATGATGATTCTGTGTCTTCCAAGTGGTGATTCTGATATCTCAGCATTGTGTCGTGTATCGAGGTCATTAATGATGTTTAAATTGCTAATAGGGTTTGGTTAAAGTTTTCTTCTTGAATTCGTGACATGAGCTGGACCATTTAGGCTAGTTGTTGAGGATCTAACAAAGAGGTAGCTGATTATTTTACCTGGTTCATTAATTATCATATGCACTCTATACATTTTGTTTTCAATTTTTAAATTGTGCATTCATATCTGTTGGCTCGTAAGCAATATAATTCTGTAAGACAAGCTCACATAGACATCCAAAGATTACAGGAAACATCATTTTTCTTGAAGTTTTTTTCTTTGTATTATTTTTTGCTATCTATGTTGATGGTATAAAATTTTGGAAGACAAGATATTTGGCTGAATTTTTGTACTTCTTGTACTTGGGAAAGGCATTTTCACAAAATTCAGCATCCATTTCTTAAGTTGGATCACTGAAATAGTTATCATTAGACTATCAGTTGATTTCATGCTTCTGCTTGCATTCATCCACAGTGACATTGAATCTCTCCATTGATTGTGCATACTAAGTAAAATTGACTACATAGTTGAGATCATATAAAATGTCTTGGCTATTTGGATTGTTTCTCCATGTTCTCTGAATGGAACCTTTTCTTGTGATGAATTGTTGAGTATTTTTTTCCTTTTTTTGGGGGGTACGATGTAGAGGGAAATCCTGATGTCTGCAGAATCAGCTGAGGTCTTGGAAACGCTCATTCAATTCATCAACTCGAGCACTAATGAGTTGGCCCTTAAAGCTTTGCATCAAACAGGTCTGTTTTCTTTTTAGTTCGTTTGACTTGGGTCTGATCTCTATCCAACCTTCACACTGGGGTTGCATTGCGGACTGTAAATAACTCAATTTTTTATAGATTTCTGTGCAAATGGCTGTATGTGGATTCTATAGACAGAAGCAAGTTCTTAGCCTGTTTCATTCCTGGCTACTGGATATCTTAAATATTTTATGAAACATAAAATACCACGACACATTTTAATTCAGTGTAATATTTAAGGCTTATATTTTCTTCGAAATTTGCAACGGATTGTCGAGAAATGGTGCACCTCTTTTGCTAATTATGGAGTTGAATTCTTGCAATGATTTTGGAACAGGATGTAAATGCTTCCAAATGCCATACGGCTAAGCCATGGATGAGTGCATCCAAAACTTCACATGTATTTTGGCTAGGCCCTTTTATTGACTACTAAAAAGGGTGGGGGAGTTGGCAGACCCCTACTAAGGAAAAGAACATGTAGCATAGAGTTTATGTGATAAACTGTTTTTCTTTTTCTTTTCCCAATGCTAATTTATGCGAATACCCTTTTGAGACCTGATTTTCTTCTCCTTTAATATGTTGCCTTTTCTTCTTCACCTGTATGAGGATAATGTATTTCTGTTATTAAATGTACAAAATGTTGAAATTTTACGACACCTTTAAATCAGCCAAAAGAAGACCATTACCTCTAATAATATTTTCTGATATTTTCATATTGCATGCATTATGTGGCAACTAACTTAATCTCTTTTTTTTTTTTTTTGAAACTATTACGTGCTGCATCTTTTACCTAAAGCATAATGTTTCCATTTGTTTATTCACTTTTCTGAAGATTTTTTAATATCACAACTTATTTGCAGGTCTAATATCTGAGATGAGAGCTTATGAAACTGAAACTGTTATATCAAGGAAGATCATAGAGAAGCTCTTGGAAGAGTTTATTGAGCTATCAAGCTGATGCAATTTGAATCTTGTCAATAGAATTACACCTATCAACGGTTATATCTTGGCTTGGAATTGCAGAACGTGCAGAAGTTGCTCTTCTCTTGCTGGTGCACCTTAAAACAGCTTGTAAAACATCCGGCCTCTCTTGTATGTAGGTTCTGGAACTGCATCTTTTTTCTTTTAGCGTGAGAGTTTATCGAGCACGAGGGAATTGGAAACCATACATGAAGCTTGTTTCTGTTGTTGCTTTATTTTGAGAATTAATTGGTTCACAGGTTTACTAGGCATCAAGTCCATAGAGTTCCTTGCAAAAGAATTTGTGTGCATTTTTGATAAAAAGGGGGTAGGGTGGTGGTGTTTTTTTTCTTTTGATCATCTTACGTAATTTGGTTTGTCAGTCATGATTTCTACGGCCAAAATAGACTGTTAGTTTTTATGAATTGGTTGAAACCCAACCAAGATTTATACAAAACCTACATCAACCTCTATGTTTGTCAAAATTTAGGTTTCAACCTTGGAAGGAAAGCTATTGTCTTTCATTGAGAAAGATAAATAATATTTATATACAACCAAACCCTAACTTTTCGCTAACCAAATTGAAACAATAGCACTACAAGATATTATAAGACCAACTCATATATATCCTATCATATGTACATCAATAACACTACAAGATGCTGTAAGACCAACTCATACTCCTAACGATTCCCTTGAAGTTGGAGCACGAAGGTTAAAAATGTTTAACTTGTCCAAAAGAGAATGAAATTGTGACTCAAGGATTCAGTAAAATTATAGGCAAGCCGAGATGTAATGGAAACTTGGTTAGCAACAAGATGTCCGGCTTGAATTTTGTTGCAGACAAAATGACTATAACGTTGATATGCTTTGTGGATTCGTAATATACCAGATTAAATGCTACATGAACTGTCAAGTGACTATCACAAAAGAGAAGAACTGAGTTCACTTGGGCACCTTAAGATCCTTCAAAGGCTATCCCAACTATTTGAGTTCGCTGGTCATCGACTGGTATTTATTTTTGGTTGAGAGATAAGTAGTAGTGTGACGCTTCTTATTCTTCTAAGATATATCCAAAGCTACGAAATATCCAATCAATAACCATCAAGTTAAAGAAAAACTTGCACAATTTGAATCATAAAATACAATTAATTGAAGATCATTAGTTAAACTAAAGAGAATGTCTTGACCTAGAGAATTCTTAAGATAACGAATTATAGGAAGAGTAACATCCCAATATCCTTGCTGTGGTCTTTAAGTAAACTGAGCAAGAATGTGAACGACATATGCCAAGCTAAGACTTGCAATGGTGAGATATATGAGCCATCTCACCAAGCCTATATACTATTCCCGATTCATACAAGAATTTTTTCAGGTGGCTTTATCCAAATAATAGTTTTACTCGATAGAATGTCTTAACCTAGAGAATCCTTAAGATAACGAATTACAAGAAGAGTAATATCCCGATCTCCTTGTTGTGGTCTTTAAGTAAACCCGAGCAAGAACGCGAAAGACATATGCCAAGCCAGGGACATGCGATGGTGAGACATATGAATCATCCCACCAAGCATATATACTTCGGTTCATACAAGAATTTTTCAAGTGGCTTTTAGCCGAGATAATAGTTTGCTCAATGGAAAAATTCATTGGTTTTGCATTCAATAGACCCAACTTTGAAATGAGAGTTTTTGCCCAAAATAGTCGTCTTTTTTTAAATCTTTGTATTGCTTTGGCCTAAGATGGGGTTGGTCTAAATTATTGGCCTAGATCTCTAAATGTAAGAATATAACAGTCTGCTCTACATGTCAAGGCCTAGAGAAGGGGCTTATCCCTGCAAGGATTCGGTCATCGAGATAAGGTATGCTCTCTTCAAGAGATAATTACCAAAACCAATAAGGTATATCAATTATTTATGTACATGCTTGCCTACTTGAAGGATCATCTGTTTTTCTCATTATTATTCATTTATTCAAGCTTTGAGAATATCCTTATTAACTTAAGCATCGGAGGGCTTTTGGGATTAGTTCCCCACTAGGTGCTTACATTATGTTCTCGTAGGTATCGTTGAGATATGATAGAGTTTGAATGCAATGGTCATCCTCTATTAATTGGCACCCACCCTGGATGACCTTTGTTAACGCAACTCCATGACAGTTATTCATTGATACCTACTAATCCCGCTTCACAAGACCTTAGGAACCTTATCGTTAGGTGGTCCTCCTAAGGACCTTCATGGTTATTCGTGCCGTTCAAGGAGAGGGCAAGCAACCGCTAGTGTTATCATGGAAGAGCATCCTATCTGGGAGGAAGTTGGGGTCACCTTCATGCTAGCTAGGGTATCTCCACTTCTTGTTACACTAGATCAGTTTGTTATATATTAGCCTAAGATTTAGACAAATATATAAGAGAGATATCAAGGATGGAAGAAGAGGCAGGAATGTGACTGAATGGAAAAGAGAAGAGGGAAGGATAATCTAAGTTGATTTACGATATACAACACTCTTATTTCACCTTAGGGCTGTGGTATCTATTATACACGAAATTCTTCACAAATTAAGTGTATAATTAGACTCCTAATACTCACTCTTAAGTAGCCAACTAAAGAGATATAAATTAGGAAATAGATTGAATAGGTGTCACACAAGGTTTAAGCTTCAAAAAATATGATCCCTAAAAACCGTAAACTTAAGGCTTATATAGGCCATACATATTTTATGCTCATAATAAAGTAAAAAATAAAGGAAAAATACATGGGTGGAGAGAGGGCCCCGTCCCCACACACATATTATGCAACATACTCATTACTTAAGAATAAAAACATGACATTGTCCTCAATGCTCTAGCTTTCCATTTGGGTGAATTTGACCAAGGGTATGTGTAATTTGCTAAAGGGATTTGGGTAGGTAGGATTACTTTTGACAATTGGGTAAAGGGAAAGACATACCTTTTGAAAAAGGGAAAGGAATAACTTTTGACAATGGAAAAAAGGGAAAGGAATAACTTTTAGCAATGAGACAAAGTGAAGGGATAACTTTTGACAATGGGGTAAAGAAAGTAGTCAAAAGTTGCCTAGCATGGAATAAGGATTTCCTCTCTTTTGGATGTGGAATTTCATCCATGGGACTTAATGGGCTAGGAAAGACTTTATTTATGAATTATTTTTGAAAGAAATTAAGGTTAAAGTGTTGTGGGCTTAGTTGGGTTCGGACCAAGACAGGGTTTGGGCCAACAGGGTAATCATATGGGCTTTAAATGTTTTGGGGTGAAGGAATTCAATCCAAAATGGATCATAGCCTTTAGACATGAGGGACTTGACTTCCTTTAGCTCTTGAGGCGTGAGAGTGTGAGAGTGGACTGTGTAGGATCACCCCCAGGGATATATCACGCTTAACCACCTTGGAAGCTTGGATATAAACAATTAATTCTTTATATCGACAAGGGACTCAAACGCCTAAGCAAGTGTATTGCCCAGACTGATTGGAATGCAGAGTTTCAGTATCCAAGTAGTTTCTCTTACAATATGTAGAGATTCTAGGAATAGGAATAAGTGGCACGGTCCAGAGAAAGGGTATGATATAGATCCTCAAGTCAATTCACATGTTCGCCACTGGATGATCTAGCCGACCAAGAATGAGATGCACGAGCAACTGTGATATAGGTCATGAACAAGGCACGACAAGGCAATTTTAGGGATTGGAACTTTATCCAGTGCTACTCCCTTGTGTGAAGATTTTGAGCGTGCAATTTTGGATACAAGGTTTATAATCTTAAGTTCGATAAGTATAACGGCATGGGAGATCTGAGGTAGCACTTGGAAAAGTCCATGTCTATGATGTTGCAACGAGACGCTATAGATAAGGCCTTGTGAATGATGTTTTTGAGTTTTTTAAAGGTGCAAGCCTTGCGGTGGTTCTCTTCACTTAAACCAAGAAGCATATCTACATTCCATCTCTTGGAAGAGCAATTCTTGATGCACTTTGCTGCTAACATGACACGCCAAATGACTATAGATAATCTATTAAATCTTTGGCAAAGGACTATAAATTCAATGAAAAATTACACGGCAAAAGGTTGACAGTTGAGACAACACTAGCAATTGGGTATCCTCCCAACCCCAAGAAACACATGAAAATAACCACCAAAATATTTACCTGCATTTGCAGGAGTCTATCCTATTAAGAATGACAAGGACTAAACTCTTATAGTAGGTCGAGTCTTTGGAAATCTTAAGGGCGCCACAAAAATGTTGACACCCCCATGAGAAAAGGAATCATAAATGATATTGCTTATTTCATAAAGATCATGGTCACATAACAGAACATTGCCATTATCTGAAGAGGGAAATTGAAGAGGCCATTCAATGAGGGTAACTAAAGGATTTTATAGCCGCCTGTGCTAACGACGAGATAAAGAGAGTACATGCAAGTGCTGCAATTGATTGGAAACCCACTGAGGGCTGGGTTATCAATGTTGTTGAGGAAGTTATGCTACATAAGCGGCAATGCATTTTAGATGACCAGTCATTAGTTATCTCAATTGAAATAGGAAACTGGATGGTACAACGAGTCTTGGTTAACATTGAAAGTTCCTCCAATATCTTATTCAAAAGCACTTTCAACAACATGCTCCTTACAATATAATGAATAATCCTTGAGAAAATATCATTGTATGGGTTCAAGGGGAAGACTATCAAATCTATTGGGTCAATAGATCTGTTAGTTCAATTTGGAGAGGTGGTCTCCGCAATAAAATTCCTTGTGGTGGTGCCAGCGATATCTGCTTATAATATTTTTTTTGGGACATCTAACATTGAATAAATTCAAAGCAAAGATTTTGACCGCCGAGATAACTATAGAATTACTCACTGGAAAGGAGTACCATGTACTAAATGGTGAGTTGGATGAGGAGCAAAATTGTTACTCGGTAGAGCTACAAGAATTTGAAGATAAAGACTATGAGTTACAAGCAATTGAGAGTGGCGATCAATCACCAAAAATGGAGTTGGAAAGAGAGTTCGAGCTCTATTACATGGATCCTATGAAGCTAGAACAGCAGGTGCCAGTCAGGAAAGAATTACCTTTTGGGAATAGGCCGTAAGCTAAAAGAAGTACTAACAGTGTGTCAGAAGATGTTTGAATGGAGTAATATTGATCCCAGAACGATTCCCCGTACAATCCTAGAACACCAGGTATAACTGAAATTCTAAAAGAAACGAGTCTTTTCTAATTAGCAGCAAGACATCGTGTCCAAGGAGTGCCAACTTGCTAAGCATTGGGATAATAAAGCCCTTACACTTCCCGATATTGCTTGTAAATCATGTGGTTGTTCCAAAGGCTAATTGAAACTGGTGTATGAGTATTGATTTCACAAATCTAAATAAATCTATGCCCAAAAAACCATATCCCCTCCTACAGATAGATCAGTTAGTTGATGCGATAGTCGAGCATGAAGTGTTGTGCTTTTTGGACACTTATAAAGGGTACCATCAAATTCCAATGGTTGAGGAAGACATTGATAAAATATCTTTTGTAATAGATGACGTTCTTTTCTACTACACCAGGGATGCCTTGTGGGCTAAAAAAAATGGTAAACAAAGTTTTTACTGTACAAATTGCGCAGAATATGGAAGTTTATGTTAATGATATCATTTTCTAATCCAAGAAAATGCAAGACTTTGAAACACATGTGCAGGATACACGTTGGAAATATTGCAGCATGTGGGTATCAAGTAAATCCAAAGAAGTATACATTTAGGGTTTGGTTGGGCAAGTTTTTTGGATTTACGATGTCTTCTAGGGGGATCAAGGCCAATCCAGAGAAGATATAGGCACTCTTGGACATGAAACCCCTTATACGATCAAGGATATGCAAAATTTAATTAAAACAATTGTAGTCATGAGCCACTATTTGGACAAAGCTAGGGAGAAAGAGTTGACCTTCTACCAGATCTCAAGGAGCGAGGGAAAATTTGAGTGGACTAAAGATGCCAAAAGGCCTTTGAAAATTGATAGAATACCTAGGTCAACCTTTCCTCTTAGTAGCCCCTCGAAATGAGAAAATCTCTTTAACTCCTCAATCGAGTACTAAAAAGGTTCTTCATCAGTACTTCTGATGACTGCAAAAGATAGCATCTCTCATTCTCGCAATGGACTCCACACCTTTCAACTCCAGCTTCATCTCTCCCAAAATGCCCATCATTTATTGCTCCTCTAGCTCATTCCAATTCCATTCTCGTATGAGTCTTCATCACCAGACTCATTTCCACCTTCCAAGAAATTTTGGAGTATCAATGAACTTGTTTATAGGTCCTTTGTACGCCCTCTTTCTACAACTCTCACTGCTAACCTCTCTAATCCATTACTTCTTTAGCCTACTTCTCATTTGCAGGCTTCACGATTTCCTCACTAGAGAGCTTCTATGCAGGATGAATATACAACACTCTTGTTGCATCACACTTAGACTTTGGAACCTGCAACATCTTTCATGGACATTTTTGATTACAAGTGGGTTTTTATGGTCAAGCAGCATGCAAACGACTCCCTTTAATGTCATAAGGCCTACTTGGTGGCTAAAGGATTCAACCAGCATGAAGGCCTCAACTACATAAAAACATTCAGTCCAGTTGTTAAGTCTTCAACCATTCAACTAATCCTTTTTCTCCTTGTTTCTCGTCACTGGCCACTCAAATAACTAGATGTTCAAAATGTATTCCTTAATGGTATGCTTCAAGAAGCAATATATATGGAACATCCATCTGGTTTCGTTGATCCCCTCAAACTAGGGGTATGTATGTAAACTTTGTTGTGCCATTTATGGTCTCAAGCAGGTACCCCGGGCCTAGAACCAACATCTCTGTGCCTTCTTATTAACATAAGGCTTCTTTAATAGCCACTATGATGCCTCATTTTTCATCTAAAGAACTTCCATACATTGGTGATTCTTGTCTATATTGATGATCTTGACTTGTGATAATCCTACTTTATTATAGGTTTATTGATACATTATGTTTAGTCTTTGATAGCCGCAAGTTAGGTGATCTTGGTTTCTTTCTCGGAATAGAGGTCACTCGCACTAAGGATGCTCTCTTTCTTTTTGACAATCCTATTACTTTATTGATTTGTGGAAGAAGTTTAACATGCTCAATTGCAAACCTTGTTCAACACCCTACCGCCCTCATACATGACTTTCTACTCTTGCTATCGATCTACTTTCCAAGGCTACTATGTTTCGAAGCATGGTTTTTAGCCTTCAATACTTAACCTCACATGTCCTAATATCGTCTTTGTGGTAAATTAGGTGTGTCAATTTCTGCACCAACCTATCAAACATAATCTACCGGTATGTTAAAGGGACTATACAACATGGTATATCCTTTCACAAATGACCGATCTAGCCTCTAATCAAGCCTTTTCGACTCTAATTGGGATGGAGATCGGATGATCATTGGTTTACTATTGGTCTTAATTTACTCATTTGGACTGCGAAGAAGCAACCGACAGTCTCCTGATAAAATATGAAAGTCAAATATTGTGCCTTTGCTACCACTGTCGCATAGTTGTGCTTTGGTTCCGCTATCTTCTTCGAGAGCTTGGCATCACCCTTTATTCTCGTTCCGTTTATTTGTTGTGATAATATTTTCCTCTTACATATGGTGGCTAATCCTATTTTGCATGCTTGCATCTGTCATATTGAAATTGATTATCATTTTCTCCACAACGTTGCTCAAGGTGCTCTTTTTTTCAAGTATGTACCCTTTGATGGAGAACTAGTCAACGAGTTTACAACATCTTGTTCGTGCTCGTTTTCACATACTCATATCCAAGCTTCAACTTCATTCTGTACCATTTCTCTTGAGGGGGAATAAAGGAGAATCTTCAAGAGAGGATTAAGGCTATAGTTTTGTAATAGATTGATTGAGATTATGTCTAGGATATGACTATTGTAATCATCCAGGAATCATGGTGCTATAAGGTTTCCTTAGTTATATTTCTTTCATAATTAGGACGGCTATACATCCTACATATTTGCTCCGAACGGTGAAGAATATACTATTGTTTGTTCGCTCTTATTGCCTGTATTTTCTTGTCTAACTTGTCTCACTTTCTTACAAGCTGGAACATACAAATGGCTTGAGTTATGCCTTTGAATAGCACTAAACAATCACAAACTTTGAATAACAATTAGTTACTTTACCAGTCTTAATCTTTCTAATTCTAAATTGTTTGTCATTCTCTACTTTTTTAACAAGGTAGTGGTGGAGACTCAATTAGATAGCAACTAATGGGGTTAGGGCTTGAGTGTGGCCCAAATTCCTCAAGCAATGACAATAGGCTTGTTTGTAGTGACGTGCCAGTAGGGCATTCATTCAAGTATGGGTTTGGAAAGATGATATAATGTTTGCAATATAGGGTATATGTACTTGTACTTTATGGTATGTTTATTTTATATATATATATATATATATATATATATATATATATACATATATATATGAATGTATGTATGTATGTATGTATACATATATGTCCTTGTTTGTTTGATGGATTATCTTTTTTTTTAGAAGATTACTTTACTAACTTAAGCATCAAAAATTTTTTAGGAATTAACTCCCCTCTAAAGTCTAATGTTTGGTATGTGTAGGATCAATTCTCAATGAGTTTGAATTCTGAAGAAGTTGACTGTCCAACAATTGGCGCTCACCGTAAAAGAACAACACTCAGATATCTCCACAAAAATTAATTATGGTGAATGAAAGAACTTTGAGAGCACCTCACGTTGGACCTCTGAGAGGCCAACTAGCCGACGTTCTTGTCTATTAATGGCATCAGAGGGACGAGTGTGATATCCCTAATGTACTAACACAGGGAACACCCTACAAGTAAATCATGAACACCTCTCGCAGGGGCAAGGTTATGCCCCAACCATGCCTTTAGGAGTTCCTTACCTCTTGTAATGCCATAGCAATTAATGACTTTGCAAGAATCGACACAAATGCTTAATTCAATCTACCCATACTGGAACCAAACACCTGAGCAATTTAATGTCTAAGATGAAATACCTGCGAGGTCAACATCCAGAGCAATCCCATAGAACGTTGATGATTTAGGGGGATAGGCATAAGTGCCTAATCAATAGAGAAAATTTGAGTTGAACACTAAGGGTAATCAATGTGTTCAGCCTTATGATGATTTTGTTGAATGTGAAAAGGAAGCATGAGTAATTGTTTAGAGGTTATGAAAAAAAGCACGGCAAAGTAGCTTTGAATGCTAAAATTTTATCCAACATAATACACTACGTGAGAAATATTAGCATGTGAAGATTCTATAACCTCAAATTTGAGAAATATGATGGACCAAGGGACTTGTGGAAGCATCAAGAAAATTTTGTCTTCGATGTTACAAAAGGATGCTAAGAATATGATTATGTACAAAATGTTTCCTAATTCTTTAAGGCGCAAGCATTATAATGGTAACTCTTTATGATTATATATGTCACGTTGTATTCCCCTGATAAAAGCATGTTCTTTGCCTTAGAAGCTTTTGTATCTCTTGGTCTTTCTTTCTCTAACAAACACAAGAGAAGTCATGGCCCTATCTGCATCAATCTATGGTAAGCATTTCTCTCAAGCTTTAGTTATAATTTTTTTGTCATAGTCTCAATCGATTTTGTTTTTTTCTTTCAATCAAAAAAAAGAGAAAGGCATAGGCAAGATTTTTTTTGACTTTGAATCAAACTTTAGGAAAAAAGGGATTAGTTTAAACAACTCTGTCACAAAAGAAGATGCTAAAATGATGCATCAGATAAAAAGAAAAAAAAACTAAGGAATATGTGCTTATGATGATTTTTTTATTCTGAAGGTTTTTTTTTTATTTTTGGTCAACCAGGAAGGTAAAAAGAATTCGCATTTACTATATATATATATATATATATATATATATATATATATATATATATATTACTATTACTATATCAAATTGATTGTGATTCTTCAACGGATTCGCTAGCGATGACATAAAAACTAAAAAAGTCATCAAATGTATGGATTGATTTGAATTTTTATTTTTAATTTCAACTATGAGCTCCACAATATATGGGGAGAACTCACTACAGTGGAACTCCATGGTGAGTTCTGCACAAACATGGCTCCCATGCATCATGGAACTCACCACTATGAATTTCTGCCGCAAGTAGAAGGAACTCTATCACGGAACTCACCCCAGGCCCAAAATTTTTTGAAAATCGGCCTTCGGCCCTTTTAAAGCCTATTTTTATGGTATTTATATGCACAAAGATGAAAAAATTGTACCTTGAGGAACTAATCTTATTTCTCACAAATTCAAAGTAATTTTGTTGTTTGAAATATTTGAGAGGATGTGCGGAAATATAAATAATGAATATTGAAAAATAAAATTTTTGACTTTATATAGTAAAAAAAAATTGTATATAGTAGTGCCTAAAAGAATTAACCCTTAGAATAGATTCTTGGTTCTATTACGTTCATAGTGTTATGAATTTGTTGTCGCGTAGTCGTCGTCGGCACAACGAAATCGTAATACTAATATAGAGAACTTAATAAAGAAACTATAATGTAGAAAATAAGAAAAATTATAGAGAGAAAATAGAGTGAAAGAAGAGAAGAACTTTATTGATTCTCTGAGAGTAAAGCAATCAATGAATGAGTATATACAATATATCAGTTTAAAGCCCTATTTATAGGGTTCAGGGGTACATCCCAATCAGAAGAGGTAGATGATAATTAGAAGACAAATCCTATCACGAATCAAAGATATGATAGAACTCTCCCATCTATCTTCTGGATAGTTGGAGTATCTCTATAACTCTGATATTGGATTACCTCTTTAATATCAGATAATGGACATCCACAATATTAATTTCATAACACTCCCCCTTGGATGTCCATTGCATAAGAGTATGCTTCGTTAAAACCTTACTAGATAAAAAACCCAATGGAAAAAATTCTAGTGAAGGAAAAAGAGTACACTACTCTTTATGCCATACTTACTCCCCCTGATGAGATAATCTTTTGAGATTTCTTAACCAATGCTTTCCAATCAAATGTTGCAATTGGTAATGTCTTAGTGAATAGATTTGTCAAATAATCAAATAATCAAATTCAATACACATGAATATCACATCTCTTCTGGAGCTCGTGAGTAAAAATATTCTTTATCATATCTCCTTAGATATATTCTAAACTCTATTATCATCCAACAATATAGTTAGAATTTCTTCTTAGAGGATATAGATTTATCTCGAATACACTAATCATGATCACACATATTCTCAACCAACATCATAAATTTCTATTTCTTCAACATGAGTTGAAGATGTAGTTGTTATAATCAACACATGCCTATAAATGCATGGTTTATGTGGATCATCTAGGTAACTTATAGCTTGTATATCCATCTCAACAGGAGTTGGATTTTATCAATATTCGAGATAAACTATCTCAAGGAGATATCAAAAGGAAAATTTAATGGCATCTCAAAATTCATTGGGTAGAGAAGAACTACAATAGATATCTACTTGCACGTAGACAAGTGTATTCATACTCTAAATTGTAGAGTTATAGTACTTCAGGACCAAATAGTTCTTTACTATCCTTTAATAGATATAATGGATCTTACAATAATAACCCAATGATCATTGAAACTCTATGTCCATGTGAAACATCTTCAGGATGTTCAATATTGATAATAATACTTGCTCCTCTAAATTCTTCAGGAAAAATATCTTGATCATCAAATCATTTTCTCTTTTGAGGATTTTATCAAGAGATCAATCACGCTTCAGGCATGTATTAAAATCATATGATTATATAATTTATATATTTGTCCTGCTGGGACATCTATCCAAATAAGGATATCTATAAGTTGAATATTATATTGACTAACTATACAGGAGTTAGATAAACAATCAATATGCAATTTTATACAAATAAATAATATTTTGAACTTCTAGTTCATTAATCCTTGTGCATATATCAAGATAATAAAAGTTATAAATGATATCCTCTTTTAATTGATGATTTTCTCCCCCTAATGTGGGGAACACTAGGCCAATCAATAGATTATACAATAAGGATATATTCTGATAGCAAGTACAACTAAGTATATAATTTCTACATATATGGACATACTTGATCATTCTTTTAATAAAAATTCATTAAGATAATCTCATTATGTTCTACAGGAACAATTATATGCTTCAAGCATACCGAGTCCATCAGAGACTTCAAATATAAGTATTATTATCAAATGATAATAAAGATAAACACATATTAAGTGTTATCATACACTATCATATCTACCACTAGAAATATATTTCTTCGTTAACAGTGTCAGGTCTTACGAAGAATCATACGCCATAACTCATGGCAAATATTCACTTTTGTAGTTCACATTTTATAAGCAAATATCAATTGCTATCTCTTTAGTATTACACTTCAGGTGTATAATTCCTACTGGAAATACATATACACTTCAAGTGTACTTGTGAATAGTTCAAACTTTTCATATTTCTCATTCGAACTTTATCATTTCGAGTCTGCAGGCCTCAATTTGGAATCCTTATTCTGAATCAATATATTATGCGCATTAATATAATTGACGTCATATACTCGTGCAGTTCTAGTATTTCCCAATCATATTGAGATCTCATCATTTGTCAAACTTTCCAGTTACCTGAATTTCTTCTGGAAATAATATATCAATCATGTTTAGAAAAAAATTCTGTTGGAATTTAAATCTCCTCGACTTAACATATATGACCATCTTAAGTCTTTGCTCCATTGAGGAGTTTGTATTCTTGGGAACCCGACTTATCTACCACGTTTCAATTGTGTCTCAAACCAACTATTATGAGGAGATTCAAAATGTGTTGGCAAAATATAAAATAAGTACTAATAGTTATGAACATTCTGCAGGATGTTCAATATTTATCTCAATACAACCAATATTATTAGGACAAATTATGTCTTTGGGAGAATGTTAAAACATGAGCTCATTATCAATAAATTGTGCAAACTGCAGGTTGCAAATATAAGAATATACATATGACTATTTGTATCTCCACTTCTTGTTACACTAGATCAGTTTGTTATATATTAGCCTAAGATTTAGACAAATATATAAGAGAGATATCAAGGATGGAAGAAGAGGCAGGAATGTGACTGAATGGAAAAGAGAAGAGGGAAGGATAATCTAAGTTGATTTACGATATACAACACTCTTATTTCACCTTAGGGCTGTGGTATCTATTATACACGAAATTCTTCACAAATTAAGTGTATAATTAGACTCCTAATACTCACTCTTAAGTAGCCAACTAAAGAGATATAAATTAGGAAATAGATTGAATAGGTGTCACACAAGGTTTAAGCTTCAAAAATATGATCCCTAAAAACTAGAAACTTAAGGCTTATATAGGCCATACATATTTTATGCTCATAATAAAGTAAAAATAAAGGAAAAATACATGGGTGGAGAGAGGGCCCCGTCCCACACACATATTATGCAACATACTCATTACTTAAGAATAAAAACATGACATTGTCCTCAATGCTCTAGCTTTCCATTTGGGTGAATTTGACCAAGGGTATGTGTAATTTGCTAAAGGGATTTGGGTAGGTAGGATTACTTTTGACAATTGGGTAAAGGGAAAGACATACCTTTTGAAAAAGGGAAAGGAATAACTTTTGACAATGGAAAAAGGAAAAGGAATAACTTTTAGCAATGGGACAAAGTGAAGGGATAACTTTTGACAATGAGGTAAAGAAAGTAGTCAAAAGTTGCCTAGCATGGAATAAGGATTTCCTCTCTTTTGGATGTGGAATTTCATCCATGGGACTTAATGGGCTAGGAAAGACTTTATTTATGAATTATTTTTGAAAGAAATTAAGGTTGAAGTGTTGTGGGCTTAGTTGGGTTCGGACCAAGACAGGGGTTTGGGGCCAACGAGGGTAATCATATGGGCTTTAAATGTTTTGGGGGTGAAGGAATTCAATCCAAAATGGATCATAGCCTTTAGACATGAGGGACTTGACTTCCTTTAGCTCTTGAGGCGTGAGAGTGTGAGAGTGGGACTGTGTAGGATCACCCCGAGATATATCACGCTTAACCACCTTGGGAAGCTTGGATATAAACAATTAATTCTTTATATCGACAAGGGACTCAAACGCCTAAGCAAGTGTATTGCCCAGCTGATTGGAATGCAGGTTTCGTATCCAAGTAGTTTCTCTTACAATATGTAGAGATTCTAGGAATAGGAATAAGTGGCACGGTCCGGAGAAAGGGGTATGATATAGATCCTCAAGTCAATTCACATGTTCGCCATTTGGATGATCTAGCCGACCAAGAATGAGATGCACGAGCAATCTGTGATATAGGTCATGAACAAGGCACGACAAGGCAATTTTAGGGATTGGAACTTTATCCGAGTGCTACTCCCTTGTGTGAAGATTTTGAGCGTGCAATTTTGGATACAAGGTTTATAATCTTAAGTTCGATAAGTATAACGGCATGGGAGATCCGAGGTAGCACTTGGAAAAGTCCATGTCTATGATGTTGCAACGAGACGCTATAGATAAGGCCTTGTGAATGATGTTTTTGAGTTTTTTAAAAGGTGCAAGCCTTGCGGTGGTTCTCTTCACTTAAACCAAGAAGCATATCTACATTCCATCTCTTGGAAGAGCAATTCTTGATGCACTTTGCTGCTAACATGACACGCCAAATGACTATAGATAATCTATTAAATCTTTGGCAAAGGACTATAAATTCAATGAAAAATTACACGGCAAAAGGTTGACAGTTGAGACAACACTAGCAATTGGGTATCCTCCTAACCCCAAGAAACACATGAAAATAACCACCAAAATATTTACCTGCATTTGCAGGAGTCTATCCTATTAAGAATGACAAGGACTAAACTCTTATAGTAGGTCGAGTCTTTGGAAATCTTAAGGGCGCCACAAAAATGTTGACACCCCCATGAGAAAAGGAATCATAAATGATATTGCTTATTTCATAAAGATCATGGTCACATAACAGAACATTGCCATTATCTGAAGAGGGAAATTGAAGAGGCCATTCAATGAGGGTAACTAAAGGATTTTATAGCCGCCTGTGCTAACGACGAGATAAAGAGAGTACATGCAAGTGCTGCAATTGAATGGAAACCCACTGAGGGCTGGTGTTGTGTTGATTTGCATACCCTTATACTTAATTTTATCACAATCTCTAACAATTGCACACAAACATTAGTCAAGTGCACCTATCGTTATGATTAGTACAATGGCAAGTAATTTAAATGTCGTATCCACGGGGATGATCAAATATCATTACTCACTTTTCACTCTATTGTCTAGCCTATCAAATTTGCTTGTGGATATGATAGAAACAAACTATTAGGAATGAAAATCTAACTTAAACAGAAAAATTCAGTTTATCTAAATTTTAGTTTGCAAGAGAAAATTTCAATTGAGAGAGTAATACTTGAATGGAAAATCCCCCTAGAATTACCTATGTGATTGAAAAGTTCCTTGGTTAATGAATTCCCCTTCTTATGTTTGATGAAATTCCTAAATTAGAACTCACTCTATCTCTAGATGAAAGTCCCCTACTCTTAGATTAATTGGTTGAAATCTCTTCTAACCAATTCAACCTAAAAATGCATTTACATTAATGAATTTCCAATTAGATTTCTCTAATAACCAAGAAGATGTTGAGGTTCCTACCTCTAGTTACCTAAATCATCCCCATTGTTTGTGTTTGGTTTATTTCACCTTTCCTTTCTCAATTCCAAGTTAAAAATCCAGATTATGAGTCAATCAACAACTGAATTAATTCAAGCAATCAATCCTCCAAATTAGATTTCTCTAATTACCAAGAAGATGTTGAGGTTTCTATCTCTAGTCACCTAAATCATCTCCATTGTTTGTATATGGTCTATTTCACCCTTCCTTTCTCAATTCCAAGTGAAAAAAATCCAGATTATGAATCAATTAATAGCTGAGTCAATTCAACCAATCAAACCCAAAAACAATACACAAGAATTCGAAATTCAATTAACCAAGAAAACCAATCATTCACATAGATAATAACTAGGGTTCATAACCATCCAAGTATTCAAGAATTTAGCTCATTAACATATTACAATTCAAAGAACATAAAGCAACAAAGAAAGAGTGAGAATTTCTCATTTTCATGGCTCAAATCTTCTCTTCTTCAAGGCTTGGAGTTCTCCAACTTGGTTGTGAAAAGTTGTGTTCTTGAGCTGGAATCTTCAAGATTGATGTTCTCCTTCTTCAAAGATTTGATCTTCTCTCTTGAGTTCTCTTGCAAAGATTGACGATTTTGGGAGAGGTTTTGGGATGTTTTCTCTCTGTTTTTCTCCTCTCTGGAACCCTAGACGGCCTCCCCTTCAAATGCCCTAAAAGGGTATATATATACCTCCCAAAAAGAGAGCAACAATTGCAGAAAATTCCGTTTCTGCCAAAACGGTACCGTTTCACTTATTGGTGATTCAGAGCCTTAAATCGGACGATCTAGATTTTCTTGTCTTCATGAAAGTTATAGCTGATACTCTTTAAGTTTCTACAGAGCTTTGAATTACCTCCATTGGACATCTAGAACTCTAGATATGGTAATTACACCACAATGTATCAAAACTGGAACCAAATCCAGAAATACTGACTTTGCACCATATGTAGGGTGACCAAACGAATTCCGATTGATATAAATGTTACCATTATGGAAACTTCAGAATCTCCTCTGTAATTTTCTTGAAGATCACATCTGCATTTGAAATCTCTAAGGAGGTCAAAATCCCACTTGAATTATTCTGTCATGCTGCACTATTTTGCTGCTCTGTTTTGCATTCTTCTTTTTTCTTCATTATAAGTATGTAGAATCTTCTTCATTGCTTCATTGTACTCCAAATCTTCAATAAAATCATTTAAAACAAATAAGAGATAAAGGGAGTGTGAATGATATTTGAAACACCAAAATTCAGTAGAAATTTGAGTTGAAAATGATCATTATATTATGCACAAATATGTAATATCATCTGGGTTATCAATGTTGTTGAGGAAGTTATGCTACATAAGCGGCAATGCATTTTAGATGACCAGTCATTAGTTATCTCAATTGAAATAGGAAACTGGATGGTACAACGAGTCTTGGTTAACATTGAAAGTTCCTCCAATATCTTATTCAAAAGCACTTTCAACAACATGCTCCTTACAATATAATGAATAATCCTTGAGAAAATATCATTGTATGGGTTCAAGGGGAAGACTATCAAATCTATTGGGTCAATAGATCTGTTAGTTCAATTTGGAGAGGTGGTCTCCGCAATAAAATTCCTTGTGGTGGTGCCACCGATATCTGCTTATAATATTTTTTTTGGGACATCTAACATTGAATAAATTCAAAGCAAAGATTTTGACCGCTGAGATAACTATAGAATTACTCACTGGAAAGGAGTACCATGTACTAAATGGTGAGTTGGATGAGGAGCAAAATTGTTACTCGGTAGAGCTACAAGAATTTGAAGATAAAGACTATGAGTTACAAGCAATTGAGAGTGGCGATCAATCACCAAAAATGGAGTTGGAAAGAGAGTTCGAGCTCTATTACATGGATCCTATGAAGCTAGAACAGCAGGTGCCAGTCAGGAAAGAATTACCTTTTGGGAATAGGCCGTAAGCTAAAAGAAGTACTAACAGTGTGTCGAAGATGTTTGAATGGAGTAATATTGATCCCGCATCGATTCCCCAGTACAATCCTAGAACACTGTGTATAACTGAAATTCTAAAAGAAACGAGTCTTTTCTAATTAGCAGCAAGACATCGTGTCCAAGGAGTGCCAACTTGCTAAGCATTGGGATAATAAAGCCCTTACACTTCCCGATATTGCTTGTAAATCATGTGGTTGTTCCAAAGGCTAATTGAAACTGGTGTATGAGTATTGATTTCACAAATCTAAATAAATCTATGCCCAAAAAACCATATCCCCTCCTACAGATAGATCAGTTAGTTGATGCGATAGTCGAGCATGAAGTGTTGTGCTTTTTGGACACTTATAAAGGGTACCATCAAATTCCAATGGTTGAGGAAGACATTGATAAAATATCTTTTGTAATAGATGACGTTCTTTTCTACTACACCAGGATGCCTTGTGGGCTAAAAAAATGGTAAACAAAGTTTTTACTGTACAAATTGCGCAGAATATGGAAGTTTATGTTAATGATATCATTTTCTAATCCAAGAAAATGCAAGACTTTGAAACACATGTGCAGGATACACGTTGGAAATATTGCAGCATGTGGGTATCAAGTAAATCCAAAGAAGTATACATTTAGGGTTTGGTTGGGCAAGTTTTTTGGATTTACGATGTCTTCTAGGGGGATCAAGGCCAATCCAGAGAAGATATAGGCACTCTTGGACATGAAACCCCTTATACGATCAAGGATATGCAAAATTTAATTAAAACAATTGTAGTCATGAGCCACTATTTGGACAAATCTAGGGAGAAAGAGTTGACCTTCTACCAGATCTCAAGGAGCGAGGGAAAATTTGAGTGGACTAAAGCTGCCAAAAGGCCTTTGAAAATTGATAGAATACCTAGGTCAACCTTTCCTCTTAGTAGCCCCTCGAAATGAGAAAATCTCTTTAACTCCTCAATCAGTACTAAAAAAGGTTCTTCATCAGTACTTCTGATGACTGCAAAAGATAGCATCTCTCATTCTGCAATGGACTCCACACCTTTCAACTCCAGCTTCATCTCTCCCAAAATGCCCATCATTTATTGCTCCTCTAGCTCATTCCAATTCCATTCTGTATGAGTCTTCATCACCAGACTCATTTCCACCTTCCAAGAAATTTTGGAGTATCAATGAACTTGTTTATAGGTCCTTTGTACGCCCTCTTTCTACAACTCTCACTGCTAACCTCTCTAATCCATTACTTCTTTAGCCTACTTCTCATTTGCAGGCTTCACGATTTCCTCACTAGAGAGCTTCTATGCAGGATGAATATACAACACTCTTGTTGCATCACACTTAGACTTTGGAACCTGCAACATCCTTCATGGACATTTTCGATTACAAGTGGGTTTTTATGGTCAAGCAGCATGCAAACGACTCCCTTTAATGTCATAAGGCCTACTTGGTGGCTAAAGGATTCAACCAGCAGGAAGGCCTCAACTACATAAAAACATTCAGTCCAGTTGTTAAGTCTTCAACCATTCAACTAATCCTTTTTCTCCTTGTTTCTCGTCACTAGCCACTCAAATAACTAGATGTTCAAAATGTATTCCTTAATGGTATGCTTCAAGAAGCAATATATATGGAACATCCATCTGGTTTCGTTGATCCCCTCAAACTAGGGTATGTATGTAAACTTTGTTGTGCCATTTATGGTCTCAAGCAGGTACCCCGGGCCTAGAACCAACATCTCTGTGCCTTCTTATTAACATAAGGCTTCTTTAATAGCCACTATGATGCCTCATTTTTCATCTAAAGAACTTCCATACATTGGTGATTCTTGTCTATATTGATGATCTTGACTTGTGATAATCCTACTTTATTATAGGTTTATTGATACATTATGTTTAGTCTTTGATAGCCGCAAGTTAGGTGATCTTGGTTTCTTTCTCGGAATAGAGGTCACTCGCACTAAGGATGCTCTCTTTCTTTTTGACAATCCTATTACTTTATTGATTTGTGGAAGAAGTTTAACATGCTCAATTGCAAACCTTGTTCAACACCTACTGCCCTCATACATGACTTTCTACTCTTGCTACTGATCTACTTTCCAAGGCTACTATGTTTCGAAGCATGGTTTTTAGCCTTCAATACTTAACCTCACATGTCCTAATATCGTCTTTGTGGTAAATTAGGTGTGTCAATTTCTGCACCAACCTATCAAACATAATCTACCGGTATGTTAAAGGGACTATACAACATGGTATATCCTTTCACAGTACTGATCTAGCCTCTAATCAAGCCTTTTCTGACTCTAATTGGGATGGAGATCAGATGATCATTGGTTTACTATTGGTCTTAATTTACTCATTTGGACTGCGAAGAAACCGACGCGTCTCCGATAAAATATGAAAGTCAAATATTGTGCCTTTGCTACCACTGTCGCATAGTTGTGCTGGTTCTGCTATCTTCTTCGAGAGCTTGGCATCACCCTTTATTCTGTTCCGTTTATTTGTTGTGATAATATTTTCCTCTTACATATGGTGGCTAATCCTATTTTGCATGCTTGCATCTGTCATATTGAAATTGATTATCATTTTCTCCACAACGTTGCTCAAGGTGCTCTTTTTTTCAAGTATGTACCCTTTGATGGAGAACTAGTCAACGAGTTTACAACATCTTGTTCGTGCTCGTTTTCACATACTCATATCCAAGCTTCAACTTCATTCTGTACCATTTCTCTTGAGGGGGAATAAAGGAGAATCTTCAAGAGAGGATTAAGGCTATAGTTTTGTAATAGATTGATTGAGATTATGTCTAGGATATGACTATTGTAATCATCCAGGGAATCATGGTGCTATAAGGTTTCCTTAGTTATATTTCTTTCATAATTAGGGACGGCTATACATCCTACATATTTGCTCCGAACGGTGAAGAATATACTATTGTTTGTTCGCTCTTATTGCCCTGTATTTTCTTGTCTAACTTGTCTCACTTTCTTACAAGTCTGGAACATACAAATGGCTTGAGTTATGCCTTTGAATAGCACTAAACAATCACAAACTTTGAATAACAATTAGTTACTTTACCAGTCTTAATCTTTCTAATTCTAAATTGTTTGTCATTCTCTACTTTTTTAACAAGGTAGTGGTGGAGACTCAATTAGATAGCAACTAATGGGGTTAGGGGCTTGAGTGTGGCCCAAATTCCTCAAGCAATGACAATAGGCTTGTTTGTAGTGACGTGCCGATGAGGGCATTCATTCAAGTATGGGTTTGGAAAGATGATATAATGTTTGCAATATAGGGTATATGTACTTGTACTTTATGGTATGTTTATTTTATATATATATATATATATATATATATATATATATATATATATATATATATATACATATATATATGAATGTATGTATGTATGTATGTATACATATATGTCCTTGTTTGTTTGATGGATTATCTTTTTTTTTAGAAGATTACTTTACTAACTTAAGCATCAAAAATTTTTTAGGAATTAACTCCCCTCTAAAGTCTAATGTTTGGTATGTGTAGGATCAATTCTCAATGAGTTTGAATTCTGAAGAAGTTGACTGTCCAACAATTGGCGCTCACCGTAAAAGAACAACACTCAGATATCTCCACAAAAATTAATTATGGTGAATGAAAGAACTTTGAGAGCACCTCACGTTGGACCTCTGAGAGGCCAACTAGCCGACGTTCTTGTCTATTAATGGCATCAGAGGGACGAGTGTGATATCCCTAATGTACTAACACAGGAACACCCTACAGTAAATCATGAACACCCTCTGCAGGGCAAGGTTATGCCCCAACCATGCCTTTAGGAGTTCCTTACCTCTTGTAATGCCATAGCAATTAATGACTTTGCAAGAATCGACACAAATGCTTAATTCAATCTACCCATACTGGAACCAAACACCTGAGCAATTTAATGTCTAAGATGAAATACCTGCGAGGTCAACATCCGAGCAATCCCATAGAACGTTGATGATTTAGGGGATAGGCATAAGTGCCTAATCAATAGAGAAAATTTGAGTTGAACACTAAGGGTAATCAATGTGTTCAGCCTTATGATGATTTTGTTGAATGTGAAAAGGAAGCATGAGTAATTGTTTAGAGGTTATGAAAAAAGCACGGCAAAGTAGCTTTGAATGCTAAAATTTTATCCAACATAATACACTACGTGAGAAATATTAGCATGTGAAGATTCTATAACCTCAAATTTGAGAAATATGATGGACCAAGGGACTTGTGGAAGCATCAAGAAAATTTTGTCTTCGATGTTACAAAAGGATGCTAAGAATATGATTATGTACAAAATGTTTCCTAATTCTTTAAGGCGCAAGCATTATAATGGTAACTCTTTATGATTATATATGTCACGTTGTATTCCCCTGATAAAAGCATGTTCTTTGCCTTAGAAGCTTTTGTATCTCTTGGTCTTTCTTTCTCTAACAAACACAAGAGAAGTCATGGCCCTATCTGCATCAATCTATGGTAAGCATTTCTCTCAAGCTTTAGTTATAATTTTTTGTCATAGTCTCAATCGATTTTGTTTTTTCTTTCAATCAAAAAAAGAGAAAGGCATAGGCAAGATTTTTTTTGACTTTGAATCAAACTTTAGGAAAAAAGGGATTAGTTTAAACAACTCTGTCACAAAAGAAGATGCTAAAATGATGCATCAGATAAAAAGAAAAAAAAACTAAGGAATATGTGCTTATGATGATTTTTTTATTCTGAAGGTTTTTTTTTTATTTTTGGTCAACCAGGAAGGTAAAAAGAATTCGCATTTACTATATATATATATATATATATATATATATATATATATATTACTATTACTATATCAAATTGATTGTGATTCTTCAACGGATTCGCTAGCGATGACATAAAAACTAAAAAAGTCATCAAATGTATGGATTGATTTGAATTTTTATTTTTAATTTCAACTATGAGCTCCACAATATATGGGGAGAACTCACTACAGTGGAACTCCATGGTGAGTTCTGCACAAACATGGCTCCCATGCATCATGGAACTCACCACTATGAATTTCTGTCGCAAGTAGAAGGAACTCTATCACGGAACTCACCCCAGGCCCAAAATTTTTTGAAAATCGGCCTTCGGCCCTTTTAAAGCCTATTTTTATGGTATTTATATGCACAAAGATGAAAAAATTGTACCTTGAGGAACTAATCTTATTTCTCACAAATTCAAAGTAATTTTGTTGTTTGAAATATTTGAGAGGATGTGCGGAAATATAAATAATGAATATTGAAAAATAAAATTTTTGACTTTATATAGTAAAAAAAAATTGTATATAGTAGTGCCTAAAAGAATTAACCCTTAGAATAGATTCTTGGTTCTATTACGTTCATAGTGTTATGAATTTGTTGTCGCGTAGTCGTCGTCGGCACAACGAAATCGTAATACTAATATAGAGAACTTAATAAAGAAACTATAATGTAGAAAATAAGAAAAATTATAGAGAGAAAATAGAGAGAAAGAAGAGAAGAACTTTATTGATTCCCTGAGAGTAAAGCAATCAATGAATGAGTATATACAATATATCAGTTTAAAGCCCTATTTATAGGGTTCAGGGGTACATCCCAATCAGAAGAGGTAGATGATAATTAGAAGACAAATCCTATCACGAATCAAAGATATGATAGAACTCTCCCATCTATCTTCTGGATAGTTGGAGTATCTCTATAACTCTGATATTGGATTACCTCTTTAATATCAGATAATGGACATCCACAATATTAATTTCATAACACTCCCCCTTGGATGTCCATTGCATAAGAGTATGCTTCGTTAAAACCTTACTAGATAAAAAACCCAATGGAAAAAAATTCTAGTGAAGGAAAAAAGAGTACACTACTCTTTATGCCATACTTACTCCCCCTGATGAGATAATTTTTTGAGATTTCTTAACCAATGCTTTCCAATCAAATGTTGCAATTGGTAATGTCTTAGTGAATAGATTTGTCAAATAATCAAATAATCAAATTCAATACACATGAATATCACATCTCTTCTGGAGCTCGTGAGTAAAAATATTCTTTATCATATCTCCTTAGATATATTCTAAACTCTATTATCATCCAACAATATAGTTAGAATTTCTTCTTAGAGGATATAGATTTATCTCGAATACACTAATCATGATCACACATATTCTCAACCAACATCATAAATTTCTATTTCTTCAACATGAGTTGAAGATGTAGTTGTTATAATCAACACATGCCTATAAATGCATGGTTTATGTGGATCATCTAGGTAACTTATAGCTTGTATATCCATCTCAACAGGAGTTGGATTTTATCAATATTCGAGATAAACTATCTCAAGGAGATATCAAAAGGAAAATTTAATGGCATCTCAAAATTCATTGGGTAGAGAAGAACTACAATAGATATCTACTTGCACGTAGACAAGTGTATTCATACTCTAAATTGTAGAGTTATAGTACTACAATAGATATCTACTTGCACGTAGACAAGTGTATTCATACTCTAAATTGTAGAGTTATAGTACTTCAGGACCAAATAGTTCTTTATATGTATTAAAATCATATGATTATATAATTTATATATTTGTCCTGCTGGGACATCTATCCAAATAAGGATATCTATAAGTTGAATATTATATTGACTAACTATACAGGAGTTAGATAAACAATCAATATGCAATTTTATACAAATAAATAATATTTTGAACTTCTAGTTCATTAATCCTTGTGCATATATCAAGATAATAAAAGTTATAAATGATATCCTCTTTTAATTGATGATTTTCTCCCCCTAATGTGGGGAACACTAGGCCAATCAATAGATTGTACAATAAGGATATATTCTGATAGCAAGTACAACTAAGTATATAATTTCTACATATATGGACATACTTGATCATTCTTTTAATAAAAATTCATTAAGATAATCTCATTATGTTCTACAGGAACAATTATATGCTTCAAGCATACCGAGTCCATCAGAGACTTCAAATATAAGTATTATTATCAAATGATAATAAAGATAAACACATATTAAGTGTTATCATACACTATCATATCTACCAATAGAAATATATTTCTTCGTTAACAGTGTCTGGTCTTACGAAGAATCATACGCCATAACTCATGGCAAATATTCACTTTTGTAGTTCACATTTTATAAGCAAATATCAATTGCTATCTCTTTAGTATTACACTTCAGGTGTATAATTCCCTACTTTGGAAATACATATACACTTCAAGTGTACTTGTGAATAGTTCAAACTTTTCATATTTCTCATGCGAACTTTATCATTTCGAGTCTGCAGGCCTCAATTTGGAATCCTTATTCTGAATCAATATATTATGCGCATTAATATCATTGACGTCATATACTCGTGCAGTTCTAGTATTTCCCAATCATATTGAGATCTCATCATTTGTCAAACTTTTCGATTACTCGAATTTCTTCCGGAAATAATATATCAATCATGTTTAGAAAAAAAATTACATTTGGAATTTAAATCTCCTCGACTTAACATATATGACCATCTTAAGTCTTTGCTCCATTGAGGAGTTTGTATTCTTGGAACTGACTTATCTACCACGTTTCAATTGTGTCTCAAACCAACTATTATGAGGAGAATCAAAATGTGTTGGCAAAATATAAAATAAGTACTAATAGTTATGAACATTCTGCAGGATGTTCAATATTTATCTCAATACAACCAATATTATTAGGACAAATTATGTCTTTGGGAGAATGTTAAAACATGAGCTCATTATCAATAAATTGTGCAAACTGCAGGTTGCAGATATAAGAATATACATATGACTATTTGTTGATGCATCAACTAATAATTTCTTCAATTCATCCCAAAATAACACATTCAACCCCAAGTGATACTGGTAACTTTTAAATAAAACAAGTAGCACCTATAAATTCGTCATATTAGGAAACTTCTGGTTCCATAATAAATTTATAATCATTCTTCGTATTTTAATGATCCGGAATGGTCCAACTGGTCATGCCAACTAATTAATTATTTATCAGTAAACTTCAAGTTTACTCAATATTGCATCTCAATTTCATAATTCTATGCAATATAAATCAGGACAGATGAATAGTGATATCTATAATTGACATATATTTTATGTCATAATGGTAATGCATATGCCTCAAAAGTTCATTCATCCAATGTCTCGATATACTGATAATATAATCAATGTTCAAAATTTTTACGAGACTATATGGAGAATGATACATTACAAAAATTGACCATTAGGTGAAGATCATAAAGCTCTTCTAGAGCTTTTAATCAATTAACTCTTCTAGAGTTATTGATCAACTAGTTCTTTGCAACTTTGTATTACTATTTATACTTCGGACATATATTTTAAATTTTTTCCAAATAAATAACAAATATTGTTTAGAAAAATTTGTATCTTCACCATTCTTGATCCAAAACAAACTAAAATAATATATAAATACTAAAATATAAGTCTATAGTATGAAAACTTTTCAAAAAATAATCACAAGATGATAAAATAGAAAAGTAGCAATTTGATAATTCAAAATTTTTATTGATATTCAAAATGCTAAAAATTATTTTTGGATATTCAAAATAATTGGCAACATTCACATGTGCCATATCAATATTATCGATACAAGCATCATTACTAACAGTAGCATAATTCAGGGAAGTAAAGTAATACCAATAATTAATAGAGATTCATAACATGTTTGACGTACTGCAGGTACGTGACAAATTTTCATATTACATCAATAACATGTTATAATTATTACTTTCTCTTTTTTCTTCTCATTATTTTCTCACTTTTGGTGAGTATCCGTTCATTGAGAATTTAATGAGTCATTCTTATAGCATAAGAACAAAGTGTATTTCTACTAGCTGCGACCAAAATCTCGTACATAAATATATTATAATTTCTAATGTCATTCGCTTCAGGAAATGTCATAAAAACATTTGGTCGAGCATCAAAATATTTTATTAATGACTCATTCAGTCTCAGAAAATATAAATTCAAAATATTTCTGAAAAACTTCTTCTCGATATTGCTACTTCAGGAGCATGTTAGAGATATGAGAAAAGAAAAATCTTTTATACTGATAGACATAAAATATTGTAGGCACACTTATAACAAATCATAACTAGCATTTATATAACAATCATCTTCTGGTGATTGTATGTTTCATTCACAGTTTGTTAGTAATCAAGTGGCCTTGATGCTTTGTATTTCTTAAATGCTGTCTTCAGGACCCAATATATCTAGATGCATATATATTCTGATCGCCATGATTATATGGATTATTCTTACCATATCCGCGTCTATGTTCATGGCTTCAAGCATGATTACGACCACTTCCAGGGTCATCACAATTAGTTCTAATGCATTTACTTATAGATTTAAAGTAAATTGTGCTTTTGATAGAATGACCATCTTGTGGTGGTCAAATCTTTCTTTTAGATCCTTTCATAAAATAAGTGGATCTTTCATGGTAAGATACTCCGTCTTTAGATCTTTATAGAAATTATGGTGGAGAAAAATCATGGCTTTTATTCGATGATGATGCATTATTTTCAACAATGGTGTCTGCCAGACCCATTACATCTCAATAAATTTAAGCATCTAGTGTATATGACATACAATTCGTTCTATAAATATCAAGAGAGAAAAACGAGTTTTGAAATGTTTTTCCATAGGAATTCAAAGGTAGAAAAGAATACCTCATTTTTTTCTTGATTAAGCTCTCAACTTCAGTGGTAGAGACTCGTGCTGATAACGTGTTATGAATTTGTTGGCGCGTAGTCTTCGTCGGCAAAACGAAATAGTAATACTAATATAGAGAACTTAATAAAGAAACTATAATGTAGAAAATAGGAAAAACTATAGAGAGAAAATAGAGAGAAAGAAGAGAAGAACTTTATTGATTCTCTGAGAGTAAAGCAATCAATGAATAAGTATATACAATATATCAGTCTAAAGCCCTATTTATAGGGTTCATGGGTACATCCCAATCAGAAGAGGTAGATAATAATTAGAAGACAAATCGTATTACGAATCAAAGATATGATAGAACTCTCCCATCTATCTTCTGGATAGTTGGAGTATCTCTATAACTCTGATATTGGATTACCTCTTTAATATCAGAAAATGGACATTCACAATATTAATTTCATAACACATAGACATTTTTGGAATATTATTGTATTCACAAACATTTATCCAGTAAAGAGTTGCGCTTTTTGGTGCACATTAGTATATTAGTAAATGTTGTAAAGACTTGGGCTTTTGGTACACATTCATGTGTTAGTAGTATAATATTTTCTTCACTTTCTTATGCAACAGATGAACAGTATGGTAGTCACATGTGAAAAAACTAGAAACAAGCCTGCCCAACGTTTTGCAAAGCTTGCATGTTCTTTAACTTCTAATGTACTTTAGTTAGCACTGTCAAACATGCCGTCGGTGCACGGCCTGACCCGTTTGATCCTGTATTTTGACAGACTTAGACCTAGTTGGTTCAAGCCCATTTAAATAAGGGCCTAATCAGCCTGCTCCATTTGGTGGGCCTAGAGTGGATTGGCCCATTTGAAACACTAACTTTTAGGGGTGGCCAATCGGTTTTTGGTTCGGTTTTCAGTTTTACTATTCGGTTTTCGGTTCGGTTTTTTTAAAAAAATAAGAACCGAACCAAACCGTTTTATGGCTAAAACCGAACCAAACCAAACCAAACTAAACTGGTTCGGTTTTAGAGCAAAAAATGTGCAAAATTAGAGCAAAGAAACACCGGAAAAAAACCTCACAAAAGAAGTTCCAAATTAGAGCAATGAAATAACTAAGACAGTGAGTCATAATGCACAAAGAAATTACCAAATTAACAGCTTAATGTAGAGGGCAGTGAGCCATAATGCACAAAGAAGATGTAATAAAATTAGAACACTACCGACTATCCATTTGTCAGGAATAGAAATACAAATCATACTATCCATTTCAAACAAGAGCTTCAGGAGAAATAATTTTGGTGAGATAAAAAAAAACATCTGTCTTGAGCAAAGCTTGATCTTCAAAGGTCCAAAATGGTTGAGTCATGAGCAATGCTTGTAAACTCTGACAAAGAATTGAAAGAGAAAGTCAAATAATATTTACGACAAGAATGTAAACAAAAAAATGTTAGATAACAAGAAATTACCAGAATCCATTCTTTCAAGAGTATGAATATCTTCTTCAATGGTAACTGAATTGGCTTCATTCCGCAACCAACCTTTTGCACACATGAGACACTGTATCATCCTAGGGGTCAAAGAACTCCTAAAGGTGTCAAGAATACGTCCTCCCATACTAAAAGCTTATTCGGAAGCGACTGTAGAAACAGGAATAGCAAGAATATCACGAGTCATTTGAGAAATTATAGGAAATCTTGGGGCATTAAACTTCCACCACTTCAAAATGTCAAATCCATCATCATCTGTTTCCCTTTCTTCTCCAATGTACTTATCCAATTCATTTTTGCTGTCAACACCTCCAACTTCACTAATGAAAATATCATACTCACGTCTCGTATCCATAACAAAATTTCTCCTTTTCAATGGTGGTGTAGATGAGTCTTTGTCATGCTGACTAGAAATTAAAGCAAAGGATGTACTTGAAGACAAGTGCAAGGATGATGTTTTGGGTACTTGACTTGCGTTTAATTTCTTATACTCCTCAAATAATTCATAAATTCCTTCCTTTACTTTCCTCGCAATGTCTGTGCATTCGGGATACATTCTACTAATCACCCACTCAACATAATGTAATTTAAACCGAGGATCAAGAATAACTGCATAAAAAATAACGAAGTTCATCTTTTTATTATTCCCCCAATACTTGTTAAACTTAATTTTCATTCTTATTGCCATTTCGCTCAACTCGAAATCATCACCACCTTGCCATGTTCTCAATAGTTTCACCACATCACAAAGTTCATGAAGAACTTGATTAGAAGTTACATATAATGACCCCGAAATTCGCAAAGTGAGTTCATAAAAATGTGACAAGAACTTCACAAAACGTGATACATTAGACCAATCCTCCTGACTAGGCAGCCCGCTACCATCCTCTCGTGTCAAATCAAATTTGTAATGTGGGTCCATATCTTCAAGTCTTTCAAATGCTTTTATAAGTGTCAATGCAGTGTCTAACATCAAATAAGTGGAATTCAATCTAGTGGGGACATCTAAGCATAACAATCTCTTACTCTCCAATTTCTCCATTTCAACACATTCTTTGAATTTTTTCAATCTACTTGGTGATTGCCTAATATATCGAATTGCAGCCCGAACACAATCAATAGAGGGAGAAATTTCTTTCAAACCATCAACTACAACAAGGTATATAATATGAGCGATGCAACGTACATGAAGATACTTACCCCCAAGCAAATTAGTTCCCCAATTAGACAACCTTTTTCTCAAATAATTAACTGCCACATCATTAGAACTTGCATTGTCAACAATGATTGTAAATATCTTTTCAATCCCCCAATCAAGCAAGCATTTCTCTATTCCTTTACCAATGCCCTCACCTTTATGACTATCTATTGGGCAAAAATTTAAAACTTTCTTGTGTAAAACCCAATTATCATCAATAAAATTAATTCTTTGCTCAGATGTCCATGAATCAGTTGTAAGGCAAATCCTTTTAGAAGACCGTCTCAGAAACTCCTTCAGTTTTGTTTCTTCTTCCATATATATATCAAAACAATCACTTGCAACAGTCTTACGAGATGGAATTTGAAAAGTAGGACAAGCAATGGACATAAAGTGGCGAAATCCTTGTTTCTCAACACAGCTAAACGCCTGTTCATCCACAACTACCATATATGCACATGATTTCCTAGATTCCTCTTGATTAAATCTCCAAGAAAGTATAGAACCAGCCCTATCCCCTATCCCACCATGAGCATAAATTTGAGTTTGTTGTTTTACCTTTGCTTGAGATGTCTCATTGTTGTATGGATTATGTAGACAACTTTTCATATGGTTTCTCAATGATGTGGTACCATTTGTGGAGCTATTGGCAGCATACGATGCATCACAATAGTTACAACGTGTTTTTTTCTCTCCTCTTTCAGTTGTGAACTTAGTGAAATGCTGCCAAACCGGGGAACGAGGGACTCTTTCTTTTCTTTTCTTGGGCTGCTGTCCAGTGATATTGCAATCACTGGATCCTTCCCAACTCGGCAGTAAACTTATATCACCTCGTTCAGTGCTTTCAATAGCCACCAGTGAATTCTCTGCTTGATCTGACATACCTACAATTTAATATAAAATAAATTTAGCATTTGGAGTATTAAATGAAAACTTGTAAATCAAAAGAACATTAAAATATAAGTTTGCTTTCAATAACTCAATCATGACTTCATGGAACTAGAAGTCCAAGTGAACTTCATTATATATCCTCGAGATAATTGATGAAACATGAACAATTCAACAAACATAATTCCAGAAACCTGTCCATGGATGGCTTGCTTCTAAATAGAGAAGTCAACCCTTGAAATGACACCCTACCTAGTGTGCACGTAGGATAGTAATAACTATATATAATGCAAATGATATCCTACATCTATTACCTTAAATCATGCATTGGAGTTTGGAACAATCATTTGACAAATCCGGGGAGGGGGACTTAGTGGTGCCAAGTGAGTTAAAGGAGAAGTCATCATGGCTGTTCTTTGATAACAGGTGAAACATGGAATTATTATAATTGTTGGTCCAGGAGACAGAGTTCATTTTTAGGCCCAAATTCAAAGACATCTGCGAAGTGCCCATTTGCTAGCGGTATTAGAGAAAATTGAGTAAGTTGTAAAATTGTTCTATAGTTATCTTTTTTATCTTAAATATGTTCCTTTATTTTAATTTTTATTTTAAATACCTTTTTCATACTACTTTTTCCATACATGACCTATTGATCCTTCGACCTTGTAGTATAACTTCAATGGCTTACTTGTTTCTAGAACCAGGAAGAAGCCGAGACCCAGGAGCCTAGAACTATCATATGATAAACCAAATCCTTGTCCCAACCACCAACCCTTCTTTCTCCTTCCAAGGTTGCAGAGATACACGGAAGAAAAGATAAAAATAACAACTCAAAAAATAAACAGTTCATACACTTCCTGTAGGCTCTGCACTTTCAAACACTGAACCCAAAAACAAGACGGAATTCAATTTTTCTACCGAAGAAAAAGAACCGCAGGAATCAAACAAGCCCAAATCTGACCACAAAAGTTGTGGAGAGAAAATTACCTGAGTCTTCAATTTACCGAAAAGCTTCTTCTGCCCAAAGGTCAAATCTTCTCCTCTGAGAATGAGAGATGCAATTCGAAAGAAAGAACCTTGCAGAAAAGAGTTTTGGCTGCGGGCTAGGGAGAGAAAAAAATGAGAAGACGGCAGCCTAAACATAACACGCGAACCCTAAACACATTCAAAAATATGAACTCATTTCAATACTCAGTTCTTTCTTAAAAAAATCGGTTTTCGGTTCGGTTTTCGGTTTGATGGTTTCAACCGAAAATCGAACCAAAATTTAAATAAATCCTAAAAATCGAACCGAACCGAAATGTGAAAACGGTTCGGTTTCGGTTCGGTTTTCGGTTCGGACCGGTTTTTGCCCACCCCTACTAACTTTGGTAGGGTACTATCCATCCCCCATGGTTAAGTGTTGCTTTCTCTCAGGTAGTCAGGCATTGCAACACAGATAGGCAGACTAGTTCATTAGCCTTACTCTCAAGTGTCTTATGGGCTGTATTTCCATATCATTTTTGCCCCTCATTATTCTTTGAAATTTTGTGGAATCGTTGACTGAGAATGTAGTCCTTTTTCTTCTTTTTCCTCTTATTTTGTGTAAGTAGTCCATTTACGATGCCCTTATCTTATATATACTACTTATTTTATTTATTTTTATTTTTTTATCTGTATTGCTTCTACTATGCTAGTTAAAGGGGGAAAAGGTTTGTAGCATTATGCTTCTAGCAATATATTCTGCACCTATCTAATATTTTGTTTGGTGTCACAATTTTTATAATTTCAAAGTTGAGGCCTTCTTCATGAAGCTATAATACATGTTTAGACTTCACGGTTTTATTTTAGCCACTTAGTCTCCATATTCTTTTTTTCCTTTTTAAACAATCTTCATATATGTGACAAGAAATTATTCCTGGAAGTGACATATGGAAAATATTGATACACAATTTCGAAAGAGTAAGGTGGTTAATAATGGTAGATCTTCGTGAAGTTCGAATGATGAAGAAACTGCCACTGGCATGGTAGAGGAGCTTAAAGCTATTGAGGTTTCTAATCAATAGTCCTATGCTACAACTGACACTTCAAACAATACAATTAGATCAGAAGTACAACTTGTTGCTATCATAGGTGAAGTAATCTTTCAAGTTATATGATTTGAACTCCTAATTTTCAACATAATATTATAAATTTTTAATTATTTATTCTTTCAATCAATAAATGAAAATCCTAAAAAGCATGGGCATGGACCAAACATCAATGCAAAACTTTCTAAAAAAAGATCTAAAGGAAAAAAAAATTGTTATTCAATTCCCTCCTGCATACTATAAAGAATGTGTTAAGCATACCAAGCTCTTCAAATCAGAAATCACTATACGCATTCAACAACTTACACCATTTAAAGTTACTAGTTGGAAAGATATCTCCTATGAGGATATCAAGGAAATGTGATTATTTCCAAAGGTATACTTCATATATTTATAGGTATAATGCAATTTTCAATTTATAACTCATCATAGTATTGACTTTGTTCCAATTTGCATTATTTTCTAACTATTTTTTTATATGAATTTTAGGATAAATTCAAAGAAACCTTATGTAAGGAATCAAACGCAAACACAATATAAAAATCATCATTACCATTTGCACGATAGATATCTCAAGAGCAAAGATAGCCTGAAAGATGTGGAGGAAGGCAACCGCAATGGTTGATTGAGAATAAATAGAAGACTCAAAAGTTTTTGGTAATTTTAAATTTAAATACTTTAATTTTTTGCTTAGATCATTTCTTATAAAAAATAATTTTTAAGGCCTATGGAAAAATCTTATAGTTTTGATGAATGACAAACACTGATGTAGGCTAACTTGTGTAACTGTTGTGTGATAGGATTTTTGGATTGAGAAGCCAAGTGTTCTCACTGCCTCGGAGCTATAATGCTAAGGACAAATCAAATGAGCAAGAATATGGAGCTTGTCCTAGAGGATTGAATGCTTTGAAGACAATAGTGTATGTTTGCCTTTGCTTAATAGGTATCTTCTTGTATACCCTACACTTCTTGTCTTTGGAATCTATAGACATAAGGGAACACAAAACTTTTTTTTTTTTAAAATCTTAAAAGTTCTTGATCATTATTGATTTACTAAGTATTTAACAACGGCTTATAGTTCAAAAGCTTTTTATTGACTTATCTTTTAGTGTAAAATAATTTCAAACTTGTAGTTGATTTCTAAATAATTTGACAAAGTTCGAAAAGTTTGGACTCCAGTTTAGACGTGCGAACTGGAATCTTGGCTACTGAATTTTTAGAGAAATTTGGATGACCACTCGGATGCATATGTCAAAGTTTGGTTGACCGAATTTATCCTAGCAGCTTGTAAATAGAGAAGTTCAGACGATTATTCAGGTACAGTAGTTCAAGTTCGATAAACCAAACTTTATTATTACTAGCTATTATTTAAACGTTGAAATTGAATTTCAAACATTATAAAAGGCATAAACTTAAAATTTTGAGGATTTTTTAGCACTTTGAGAATCTTCATACTTTCAAATCATTTGAACATCACAAAGCTCTCTTTTCTCCTGTGCTTCAAAGTAATATTTCAAGATTCTATAAACAAAAAGGTAAAGTGGTCCTAGCTTTGTCATCATCTACGAGGTTGTTGGTAATACCTTACTCTTTTACTTCATCTATTTGTTTTATTCAAGGTTTTCTTGAGGATACAAAACCCTTTTGAGAGGGTGAACCTTGATTGTTGTGTTGAAAAGAAGTTGTGGAGTAAAACCTTTGTTGGGTGAGCCTCTCTTGTACCTTGATTAACTATTTCAGTAGTTGAATTGTTTGAAATCCTTGAGTGTGGACTCAAGATAGTGAATGTAGATCTTAAAGAGATTGAACTATTATAAATTGCTTGTGTGTTCACTTTTCTTCTTGCCTTACTTGTTCATTTACTGTGTTTATTTAAAATCACCTTGAGAACTTGATTTCTTATCATTTCCAAAACTAAGTTTGTAAAAAGGAAAAAGTTTTTCCATATTAGTCAAAAACCTAATTCATCCCCCCTCCCTTTCCGGTCTTTCAAATTTGTTTATCAATATTTAGGAGCAAAGTAAAAGAAACACACGTAATAGGGGAAATTAAGATATTGGAAATCAGCTGTTGGCACGAAGTCAATTGTGCAAGTTGCACATGAGATGGTAAAGTAAAACTTCTTTCACTTAAATATTGGTCCTATATTTTATTCAATTCACAATTTCATTAATTATTACTTTTCTTTATTTTTTCATTTAGAGAGAAAAAGATTCTAATGAATGGCTAGCTCCTGTTAAAGTTTGGAAGACAAACAGCAAAAGCCAAATGAAGCTTGGACTGTTTCAAATGCAGAAGAAATAATGGTATAAAAATTGTAGTGGAATTATAATTTTTAATAATATTCTTGAAATTAATATTATAAATTTTTATTTTATTTTAAATATGCAGAATAAGCTCGAAGAAAGGGGAGAGAAAAATAAATAAAAAATTTCCTCTGCTGTTCAATCACTCGTTGAACATTTCAGCCTAGTTATGGAAAAAAAGACAAGCTATGCACATGGTTTAGGTGTTAAAGTGGATAACATCTTTGTCACGAGAAAAAAGACAATATTTAGCAGAAGCTGAAGTTACAAAGAAATGTGCAAGTGATTTAGAGGGATAAAGTTGCAAGACTTAATGAAATCACAAAAAAAAAAAAAAGCAAGAAGAGCAAATTCTAGTTCAAAATACTTCTATTCTAAAGCAAGAGAGGGAAATGGAACAAATCTCAGCTATTTTTTACATAGTTGACAAGTACTAGTGTATTACTCAATCCATCTGGCTCAATTGAAAATCCACCAAGTACTAAAACATCAAGTTCCCTGATTACAAGCGATGTGAGTATAAAGTATTTATTACTACTTCTTACATTATCATTTTATTATTATAAAATTTAGTAATAAAATTTAGTATTGGATTGATGACCTAATATTTTTATAAGCTAATTAATTAATACTATTTTTGGTCTATTTTGCAGGAAACAAATGCATAAAGGACTCCGTCTAGAAATTTGTCTTGTAGAGTACTTTAGAATAATTATAAATTTTTTGATTGTGTTTTGGATATTAAAATTTCCAGTTTATAATTGGAAATTAGGATTTCACACAATTTGGTGCTTATTTATTTTTACATAATATTAATGGATCATATTTGTTTGTGGGATAATATTTTTCACTCAAACATTTGTGTCTTCCCTGACCATTTGTTATATACTATGACCATAAATGCAAATTTTCTGTCAATTAACTAATAATAATTATTTAATATTATTAATTATGACAACAATGAACACATCAATGACAAAATTAGTGTTATAAATAATTTTCATTTAATTATAACATTATCGTAACAATATTTACATACTAGTGACCAAATCAGTGAGACAATTAAATATGGTAATTAATACGAATTTATTTAGTAAATAACGGTAATTATACTGTTGAACCGACGATTTATTTATGATGATAATAAGAACACTAGGGACAAAATTTTTGTAACACAATTTTTATTTCTATGACATATATTTTTTATTTAGTGACTAAAATTATCATCACAAATTATTTTCTTACTTGTGACGAGCTATTTTAGACAATGGTTACTAATTCAATTTTTTTGTCACTGTTGTAAATTGCGTTATTAATTTTATGATATTATTTGTGACATTAATAAATGTACTAGTGGCAAATTTTTCATAACACAAAATTTTTATTTTTATTTTTTTATCTGTATTGCTTCTACTATGCTAGTTAAAGGGGGAAAAGGTTTGTAGCATTATGCTTCTAGCAATATATTCTGCACCTATCTAATATTTTGTTTGGTGTCACAATTTTTATAATTTCAAAGTTGAGGCCTTCTTCATGAAGCTATAATACATGTTTAGACTTCACGGTTTTATTTTAGCCACTTAGTCTCCATATTCTTTTTTTCCTTTTTAAACAATCTTCATATATGTGACAAGAAATTATTCCTGGAAGTGACATATGGAAAATATTGATACACAATTTCGAAATAGTAAGGTGGTTAATAATGGTAGATCTTCGTGAAGTTCGAATGATGAAGAAACTGCCACTGGCATGGTAGAGGAGCTTAAAGCTATTGAGGTTTCTAATCAATAGTCCTATGCTACAACTGACACTTCAAACAATACAATTAGATCAGAAGTACAACTTGTTGCTATCATAGGTGAAGTAATCTTTCAAGTTATATGATTTGAACTCCTAATTTTCAACATAATATTATAAATTTTTAATTATTTATTCTTTCAATCAATAAATGAAAATCCTAAAAGCATGGGCATGGACCAAACATCAATGCAAAACTTTCTAAAAAAAGATCTAAAGGAAAAAAAAATTGTTATTCAATTCCCTCCTGCATACTATAAAGAATGTGTTAAGCATACCAAGCTCTTCAAATCAGAAATCACTATACGCATTCAACAACTTACACCATTTAAAGTTACTAGTTGGAAAGATATCTCCTATGAGGATATCAAGGAAATGTGATTATTTCCAAAGGTATACTTCATATATTTATAGGTATAATGCAATTTTCAATTTATAACTCATCATAGTATTGACTTTGTTCCAATTTGCATTATTTTCTAACTATTTTTTTATATGAATTTTAGGATAAATTCAAAGAAACCTTATGTAAGGAATCAAACGCAAACACAATATAAAAATCATCATTACCATTTGCACGATAGATATCTCAAGAGCAAAGATAGCCTGAAAGATGTGGAGGAAGGCAACCGCAATGGTTGATTGAGAATAAATAGAAGACTCAAAAGTTTTTGGTAATTTTAAATTTAAATACTTTAATTTTTTGCTTAGATCATTTCTTATAAAAAATAATTTTTAAGGCCTATGGAAAAATCTTATAGTTTTGATGAATGACAAACACTGATGTAGGCTAACTTGTGTAACTGTTGTGTGATAGGATTTTTGGATTGAGAAGCCAAGTGTTCTCACTGCCTCGGAGCTATAATGCTAAGGACAAATCAAATGAGCAAGAATATGGAGCTTGTCCTAGAGGATTGAATGCTTTGAAGACAATAGTGTATGTTTGCCTTTGCTTAATAGGTATCTTCTTGTATACCCTACACTTCTTGTCTTTGGAATCTATAGACATAAGGGAACACAAAACTTTTTTTTTTTTAAAATCTTAAAAGTTCTTGATCATTATTGATTTACTAAGTATTTAACAACGGCTTATAGTTCAAAAGCTTTTTATTGACTTATCTTTTAGTGTAAAATAATTTCAAACTTGTAGTTGATTTCTAAATAATTTGACAAAGTTCGAAAAGTTTGGACTCCAGTTTAGACGTGCGAACTGGAATCTTGGCTACTGAATTTTTAGAGAAATTTGGATGACCACTCGGATGCATATGTCAAAGTTTGGTTGACCGAATTTATCCTAGCAGCTTGTAAATAGAGAAGTTCAGACGATTATTCAGGTACAGTAGTTCAAGTTCGATAAACCAAACTTTATTATTACTAGCTATTATTTAAACGTTGAAATTGAATTTCAAACATTATAAAAGGCATAAACTTAAAATTTTGAGGATTTTTTAGCACTTTGAGAATCTTCATACTTTCAAATCATTTGAACATCACAAAGCTCTCTTTTCTCCTGTGCTTCAAAGTAATATTTCAAGATTCTATAAACAAAAAGGTAAAGTGGTCCTAGCTTTGTCATCATCTACGAGGTTGTTGGTAATACCTTACTCTTTTACTTCATCTATTTGTTTTATTCAAGGTTTTCTTGAGGATACAAAACCCTTTTGAGAGGGTGAACCTTGATTGTTGTGTTGAAAAGAAGTTGTGGAGTAAAACCTTTGTTGGGTGAGCCTCTCTTGTACCTTGATTAACTATTTCAGTAGTTGAATTGTTTGAAATCCTTGAGTGTGGACTCAAGATAGTGAATGTAGATCTTAAAGAGATTGAACTATTATAAATTGCTTGTGTGTTCACTTTTCTTCTTGCCTTACTTGTTCATTTACTGTGTTTATTTAAAATCACCTTGAGAACTTGATTTCTTATCATTTCCAAAACTAAGTTTGTAAAAAGGAAAAAGTTTTTCCATATTAGTCAAAAACCTAATTCATCCCCCCTCCCTTTCCGGTCTTTCAAATTTGTTTATCAATATTTAGGAGCAAAGTAAAAGAAACACACGTAATAGGGGAAATTAAGATATTGGAAATCAGCTGTTGGCACGAAGTCAATTGTGCAAGTTGCACATGAGATGGTAAAGTAAAACTTCTTTCACTTAAATATTGGTCCTATATTTTATTCAATTCACAATTTCATTAATTATTACTTTTCTTTATTTTTTCATTTAGAGAGAAAAAGATTCTAATGAATGGCTAGCTCCTGTTAAAGTTTGGAAGACAAACAGCAAAAGCCAAATGAAGCTTGGACTGTTTCAAATGCAGAAGAAATAATGGTATAAAAATTGTAGTGGAATTATAATTTTTAATAATATTCTTGAAATTAATATTATAAATTTTTATTTTATTTTAAATATGCAGAATAAGCTCGAAGAAAGGGGAGAGAAAAATAAATAAAAAATTTCCTCTGCTGTTCAATCACTCGTTGAACATTTCAGCCTAGTTATGGAAAAAAAGACAAGCTATGCACATGGTTTAGGTGTTAAAGTGGATAACATCTTTGTCACGAGAAAAAAGACAATATTTAGCAGAAGCTGAAGTTACAAAGAAATGTGCAAGTGATTTAGAGGGATAAAGTTGCAAGACTTAATGAAATCACAAAAAAAAGCAAGAAGAGCAAATTCTAGTTCAAAATACTTCTATTCTAAAGCAAGAGAGGGAAATGGAACAAATCTCAGCTATTTTTTACATAGTTGACAAGTACTAGTGTATTACTCAATCCATCTGGCTCAATTGAAAATCCACCAAGTACTAAAACATCAAGTTCCCTGATTACAAGCGATGTGAGTATAAAGTATTTATTACTACTTCTTACATTATCATTTTATTATTATAAAATTTAGTAATAAAATTTAGTATTGGATTGATGACCTAATATTTTTATAAGCTAATTAATTAATACTATTTTTGGTCTATTTTGCAGGAAACAAATGCATAAAGGACTCCGTCTAGAAATTTGTCTTGTAGAGTACTTTAGAATAATTATAAATTTTTTTGATTGTGTTTTTGGATATTAAAATTTCCAGTTTATAATTGGAAATTAGGATTTCACACAATTTGGTGCTTATTTATTTTTACATAATATTAATGGATCATATTTGTTTGTGGGATAATATTTTTCACTCAAACATTTGTGTCTTCCCTGACCATTTGTTATATACTATGACCATAAATGCAAATTTTCTGTCAATTAACTAATAATAATTATTTAATATTATTAATTATGACAACAATGAACACATCAATGACAAAATTAGTGTTATAAATAATTTTCATTTAATTATAACATTATCGTAACAATATTTACATACTAGTGACCAAATCAGTGAGACAATTAAATATGGTAATTAATACGAATTTATTTAGTAAATAACGGTAATTATACTGTTGAACCGACGATTTATTTATGATGATAATAAGAACACTAGGGACAAAATTTTTGTAACACAATTTTTATTTCTATGACATATATTTTTTATTTAGTGACTAAAATTATCATCACAAATTATTTTCTTACTTGTGACGAGCTATTTTAGACAATGGTTACTAATTCAATTTTTTTGTCACTGTTGTAAATTGCGTTATTAATTTTATGATATTATTTGTGACATTAATAAATGTACTAGTGGCAAATTTTTCATAACACAAAATTTTTATTTTTTTTGATGAAACTCGATTGACATCACTATTAGATACTGTTACAAAAATAATTAGTGATGAAATAATAGTTACTGATAAAAATAGCACGAGTTTTAAAATTTTCATAACTATTCTAAATTGTTTTAGTGTCAATGATGTTGTCACATTAGAGCAAATTATGGTTACATTTTTATGCGTCACAAATTTTTTTGTGTTGAAAAACTTGTCACAAATGTTTAAAATTATTGTGACCATATTATTTTGTCATTTATTCTAAATTTTTTGTGTCAAGAATCTTGTCACAAAAGAACTAAGTAATTGTGATAAATTTTCGAAAGTCTTCATAATATCATCAGTGATAGAGTTATTTGTGACAACAAGTGACAACCTCAAAAAGTGATGACAAATAATAATAGTTACTCATATTAATGTTAGGGCAAAAAGTGTCACACACACTCGAACTTTGCCAAATTATCGACTTTAGCACTCAAACTAAAAAACGTATGGTTTTGACGCTCGAACTTTAAATTGTGATTAATGTTAGCCCTTCCGTCACACATTACCGTTAAATCCCGACCGCCATCTATCAAATGACCGTCCATGTGACCAGCATTGGGGGTATTTCTGTTTAATTATATGTTGCTCTTAAGTCTCTCCAACGTCTTCTCATTGGTTGTTTTCTTTGTGCAACTTCTAACTATATAATTTTCACTTATGTATAAAGAGGCTTGACTCAGCTTTGGCAGAAATTTTGTCAAATTGTGAGCATTGGTATTGTATCCAGCATATGTATTGCAACTTTAAGAAGTTGCACAGAGGTAAGGCCTTAAAAGACCCGCTATGGAAGATTGCAAGATGTAGCAACGAACAACTATATGCAGTAGCTATGAAAGAGTTTGAAGACTATGAAAAAGATGCACATAGATGGCTTGTAAATGGCCCAGACCCAAACCATTGGTGTAAGGCATTCTTTTCAGATCAGATGAAATCTGATATGCTATGTAACAATTTATACGAGTCTTTTAACTCTTATATTTTGGAAGCAAGAGACCAGCCCCTAATAACCATGCTAGAGACAATTAGAATGACGCTAATGGGTAGGATAGAGAACAGAAGAAGCTGGATGCTCAAGAAACAAGATATGCATATATGCCCAAAAATCAAGGAGCTTCTAGATAAAAATGTAATTGATAGCAGGCAGTGGAAACCTCTGTGGAATGGAGTAGATGGCTATCAAGTGTTTGGACCAAGGAAAATGCAGTTCATTGTTGACTTAGGTAAGAAGATCTGTAGTTGCATGTCATGGAAATTATCTAGAATCTCGAGCCCACATGCTATTGCTGCAATGCATAAGAGAGGAGTAAACCCAGATGACTATGTGGATATCTGTTATATAATAAATAATTTTATGAAGTTATATGACCTTGTTCTCAAGCCAATCAATGGGGAAAATCAGTGGCCAGTAAGTGATAGGGTATTATTGGAACCCCCCAGGGCCTGCAAACAACCTGGACGGCCAAAAAAGGCTCAAAGAAGGGCAGTGGATGAAATTAAGGAAGGTTACGTAAGGATAATGAGGAGAATTGTCATACACTGCAAAAGATGCAAGAAATCTGGCCATAATTCTAGAAGTTGCTAAGATAACATCCCTTGTGGGGCAGTGTATTTTGACTGCTTTTGCCTTGTTTATATCAATGTAGACCTTGCTTTTCCTTGGCTTTGCTTTGGTGCATGTTCAATTGCAACATTTTTAGTACAGCTTGCAATGTCAAAAGACAGTTTTTTTTTTTTTTTTTTGCATTAGAACATGGATTCATGTGAAAGCATTTTTGGAATATGAAAAATAGTCTAAACCTAATAAGTTAACTATCAGACAAAAGTCATGTGCCTGTAATGTACATAGAAGTTGAAATATTTACATTCACAACAACACATTTGGAAGCAAATGTCATGAAAGTTTTCTATCTTCAGCCACAAAATTAGCAAAAAAGAAAGAACCAAATGCTAAAAAAAAAGAGAGAGGCCTATTAACATTGGCCTTACTAATTCCCACTACAGAAGTACATGTAAAAACTCCAGTAAAAAATCGTCCAGAGAATCACAAATATAACGACAACCCATCTAAATCTACGTCTTAACATGCACACTTCGACTTCAATTTCTTGATTTTTGTTCTTCAACTTCTCATTCTCTTCTTCAAATTTTTTCTATCTTCAATAGCTGCCTCAAGCTCAAGCTCCACTCTGTTAATCCGCTTCAAGAGTTCAGGTATTACTTCCAAAGATCTGTCACACATTTTTGGATCCAGTCACTGGAAAAAATTGCATCTCTCACCCTTACAAAAGCAACCCAATAACATGGCAATTTACCCAAACTATTCCCTCAAAATTAGCATTCACATGATTCAAACTAACGAGAAGAAATAAAAAAGCTTACTTGGGAATATCCACAACTTGCAAGTCCTCAGTGCACAGATCCTTGCACAGTAAGAGTTGGGTAGCAAAAAATTCGTTGAGGATATTGGCGTACCTGCAACCTCGATTGGAATTGGTGAAAAATGAAAGGAAAAAGATGAAAATACTTGGGGTTAGGTAGAAATATTAGCGCCATTACATCACCTATGTTGTCAGATAAAAATAGCCTCCAAGATGGTCATGTGATAGATAGCGGCCAAGATTTAATGGTCATGTGGTACGGAAGGGCTAACATCAATCATGATTTAAAGTTCGAGTGTCAAAATTATATATTTTTTAGTTTGAGTTCTAAAGTCGATAATTTGGTAAAATTCGAGTGTCTGTGGCACTTTTTGCCCATGTTATAGTGACGACTTTTATTTTCACTAAAACACAATATCTTGTAGTGATTTCATTATCTTAGAGAAAGATTGTTCATGCACTTTGTTGCCCAATAAGCTTCGTCAAAAGATTGTGGATGACCTACTAACCCTCAGGCAAAGGATGGGAGAGATTATCAAAGATTATATTGAACGTTTAAGCAAAAACGCCATCTACGTACTAGATTTGCCAGACGAGATGTATGTTAAAACTTACTATCATGGACTGGGAACACATCTGTTGGTTCAAAAGTTAACCTTAAATTGTCTAGAAACAATATCCGAATTGCATGATCATGTTCAAAGATTTATAAAGGGCAACAAGATTGTACGGAAAATAGAGAGCTTGATCTGGAGGCTGAAGAGCCAGAACAAGATAGAAGAGAAGAACATAAATGGAAAAGGCAAATAGAAGAAAAGAGCTTGATCGGATGATTCCCCAGCACTTAGACCATTATAAGGGTAATCGCCGAGAAATTAATCCCCAATTGAATGAAAATTCCCCGTTAAAGGTAACACGAATGGAACTCTTGCAACAAGTTGGATCCTTCGAGATCCTACAACCACTGCCCAAGATGTTCAGTCCTCTGAAAAAGAGGAATCAAAAGCGGTACTATTTGTTTCATAAAGATCACGGCCATAGAACAAAATATTATCATGACCTGAAAAGGAAAATAAAGGAAGTGATCGAACATGGACAATTAAAAGAAATCAATGAAAAATTTGCACAGTGACACAAGTTAAGGAGCTCAAAACTAGGGTTGTATCTAGTGATTTGGGAACATTAGGCGAAACTTTTATCAAAGGTTTTAAACAGATCTCTAAAACACAACATTTTATGTTTACCTTAAAAATACTAATCTATTATATTAAAATTATAGAAGAAATAGAAATGTCCTTAATTTTTACTAAATTTTTAGTTACTCAAAATTAGGACTGTCAATCGGGACGCGTTGGCTTGAGCCCGGCTCGTTCGGCCCATTTAATTATGGGCTCGGGCTCAGTTTTTCCAACCCGAATAACATTCGGACCGAGTTCGGATCAAGGTAAGCTCAGTCTGATTTCAGTCCGGCCCGTAAAATATACATATATAAATATATTTATATGTGTGTATATATATATTTTTATACAACAAAATTATTATTATATCTTATTAAAAATATTATTATTATGTTAAAATTTAAAAAAATAGAGTTAAGGCCGACCCGAGCCCGAAAGAGCCGAGCTCGGGCCCATATTTCCTAACCCAAAAATAATCGGGTTGAGCTCGGGCTTAGCCTACTCAAAATATGATAGAATATCATTAGGAGGCTCATTTAGGTAGGGCAGCGCCTTGATCGCCTAAGACCCTCTACGGCCCTACTGAAAATAGTTTTGCAATTGCTTCTAGTATGGGTGACTGGTATTATCTACAATATAATCTACACCCAATTAATGGCAATCTAGTTATATCGCAGGCCAATTCAATGAACACAAACATGGGTCATAGATTCAAATTTCTGGATGCAACACTTGTCAAAAATCAAAATAGCAGCATTTCACCATGCTGTTTAATTGAAGAAAACTAATGTAGTTAAACTATAGAGAAGAAAAAGAACTTGATGAAGAGTGAGAAACTCTCAGTTGGAGAGAGAATCAAAATCCAAATTGTATTATTCAATCTATCAAAACTATTACAATTGATGTATTTATACAACAATGGATTAGCAACTAAGCTGCTTTCTTACGCAAGTGAAGAAAGAAAGAAAATTAGTTAACTTAACTAACTTAACTAACTAACTAATCCTGCAATTCCAGCAAAACTCAATTCACCACAAGCCACATCAGTGTATGTGCTCAATTCACTGCATGCTGCATGCCACATCAGTTCATGCTGCCTAGTTGGCAGAAGCTGGGATCTAAACACTTCAAACACTTCCACATAATTAATCAACTGCCACATCAGCACCATCATTTTTAACAGTCCCCCTCAAGTTGGACTGGAGAAAATATTGTGAACACCAAGATGATGCATCATAAAATAAAATGAGGTGCAGCCAATGCTTTAGTAAAAATGTCTGAAACTGGCAAAGGCTTCACTAAGCCAACTTTATATTTTTCTCTAACAAAATGACAATCAATTTCAATGTGCTTTGTCCTCTCTTGAAAAATTTGATTTTTCACCATATGAAGTGCTGCTTGATTATCACAATAAAGAGGAACTGCAGTTGGAATAGGCAAATGCAGATCGTGTAGAACATATAACAGCCACTGCAACTCACAAACAGCATGAGCTAAAGCTCTATATTCTGCCTCAGCAGAGCTTTTGGAAACAGTAGTTTGTTTCCTAGACTTCCAAGAAATCAGAGCACCTCCCAAGAAGAAGCAATAACCTGTTACTGATCTCCTAGTTTCAGAACATCCTGCCCAATCTGAATCTGTAAAGGCTGCGAGTTTCAAATCTGATTGAGCTGGAACAAATAGGCCTTGACCAGGAGCCTTCTTAAGATACCTAAGAATTCGATGAGCTGCTTTAACATGATGTTCTGTAGGTTTATCAAGAAATTGACTAAGTTGCTGAACAACAAAACTTATGTCTGGTCTGGTAATGGTCAAATACAATAGCTTGCCAATCAAACTTCTGTAATTGGTTGAGTGAGGCAGTGTAAGTGAATCAAAATGTTCAAATTTGGCATTGGTCTCCAAAGGAGTATCAGATGGTTTACAGCCCAAGAATCCAAAAGTAGTAAGCAAATCAAGTGTATACTTTCTTTGTGACAAATTCAAACCCTTCTTGTTTCTGGCCACTTCCAATCCTAAGAAATACTTCAAGTCTCCTAAATCTTTGATCTTGAACTGATCATGTAAAAATTTCTTCACCTCTTCAATTGCTGTCAAATTATTGCTGGCAAGAACCACATCATTCACATAAACAAGCACATCAATGAAAGTATTATCAACAGCCTTAACAAACAAAGAATAATCACTCTTGGACTGCTGAAAATCAAGATCAAGTAATGCTGCAGTCAGCTTGGCATTCCATTGCCTACTGGATTGCTTAAGTCCATAAAGGGATTTATTCAACTTACAAACCAATGATTGACTCTGAAAACCTGGTGGAGGAACCATGTACTTCCAAATCACCATGTAGAAAAGCATTGTTCACATCACATTGATGAAGATACCATCCCTTAGCCACTGTAACAGCAAGAACTATTCTGATAGTAGTCATTTTGGCTACTGGTGAAAAAGTATCTATGGAATCTACTCCCAATTACTGAGTATAACCCTTTGCAACTAATCTAGCCTTGTATCGTTCCACAGTGCCATCTAAATTATATTTCACTTTGTATACCCATTTGCAGCCTATGGGATGTTTTCCAGGTGGTAGAGGCACAAGGGTCCATGTCTTAGTACCTTCAAGAGCCTCTATTTCTTTCCTCATAGCTTCTTGCCAAGCAGGAATCCGAGCTGCCTCTTCATAACACCTTGGTTCAAAATTTTGTGAAACATTCAAAGCAAAAGTTTTGTATACAGGAGATAAAAGATCATATGACATTACTTTGGTTAAGGTGTGAGGAGTAGTGTGTATGTTGTTACAAATATAATCAGTGAGATAAGCTGGTGTAAATTTTGGTCTAGTAGATTTTCTTAGTGGTGTAACATCTGATGAAGAAGGATCATTAACTGGAATTGAAACAGAAACAGGTATATCATAAACAAAATTAGTTGGACCTGATTCATGATGTGAGGAAAAATCTACTGATGGAATATCTTGTGTGGGAAAAACTGGTTGAGCATTTGGAAAAGATGTATTGAATGGAACATATGGACTGGAAGAAGCAGAAGTAAGAAGGAAAGGAAACATTTCTTCATAACAGGCAACATTTCTAGACACAAATATGGTTCTGGAAATCAAATCCAACAAAATATACCCTTTAATGGTTTGTGAAATCCCCAAGATTACAGCTTTTCTAGCTCCGGGGTCAAATTTTGATCTCCCTTGTTCTAATGTAGATGCAAAAGCAAGACATCCAAAAACTCTCAAATTAGTAAAAGAATGATCTCTTCCATAAAGAACTGAATAGGGAGTTTGATTTTGCAAAATTGGAGTAGGAAGTCTATTGATCAAATAAACTGCATGTTGGACACAATATTCCCAATAGGAAATAGGGACATTAGATTGTAGTTTCAAAGCTCTTTCTACATTAAGCATATGTTGATGTTTTCGTTCTACTATGCCATTTTGTTCAGGAGTTTCAACACAGGAAGTTTCATGTATGATCCCTTTGGAATGGTAAAAAGAAGGTATTTGAAATTCAGAACCATTGTCAGTTCTGATTTTCTTAACAGTCTTTGAGAATTGAGTTTCAACAAAACAACAGAAATCTTGAACAAGTTTCCTAACTTATGTTTTTTCTTTCATCAAGAATATCTATGTATATCTACTGAAATCATCAACAATACTCAAGAAATACTTCTGATTATGAATAGTTGATTGCTTATAAGGTCCCCATATATTCATATGAATGAGTTCAAAACATCTGGGAGTACTAGATTGTTTCAGAGAAAAGGGAAGTTTTTTCTGTTTTGCTAAAGGACATACAGTGCATTTGCAATTAACTGGAACACAGATATCTGGTCAAATGCCTTTGAGTAACTGCAGTCTTTTATCAGAAGGATGTCCTAATCTAAGATGCCAATTGACAATAGTAATAGAATTGGAAACAAGCTTAGTACAAAAAAGGAATATTAGCAAAACAATGTGAAGACAACAGAGGATTAAATGCAAGAACACTGCTAACTGAAGGAACATCAAGATGATAAAGGCCATGATAGCAGTTAGCTGATCCAATCCTCCTCAGGGTTACACTGTCCTGTATCAAACATCCAGCAGAATGGAAAATTACATTGCAATGATTCTACTGAATAAGCTTATCAACCGAAACAAGATTATAACTGAAGGAAGGTATATAAAGAACTTCATGCAATTGAAGTTGATCAGAAAGAACAATGTGGCCTTTATGTGTAACAAGTACAAAACTATTGTTTGGAAGCTGAACAAAGAGATTACTAACTGGTGTGAAGGAAGTAAACAAGTTTAAAGAACACACAATATGATCAGTTGCTATTGAATCCAATATCCAATGCTTTGTTATTTCAGAAAGATGTGTACATGTGTAATCTGAGGGAGTATCAAATTTTGCTGCTAAAGTAGTTGCTTGATGCACTGGGGTTGATTGAGGTACAACATATTCTGAACTCTGGACCTGTGTAGCTTGTAGCATCCTCATTAAACTGAAATACTGCTCTTGAGTGATTCCTGCCCCTACTGCACTATTGGAAGATTGTGAACCTGAAATTTCTTGAACTAATGAATTATTAGTAGGATTTATAACCAAATTTCCTCTCATAACCGATTGAAATCCTGCACCTGTGTTTGCACCACTAGTATATCCACCATCTCTGTTTCTAAACTTGAAATTTGGTGGATAACCATGTTTCTTATAGCATTTATCCACTGTGTGACCATTCTTTCCACAGAATGTACATATCATACTCTTCTGACCAAAACTTCTTCTCTGATTGCTTGTTAAGCATTCACTGCATTTCTCCCTGATTGTAAACCAGAATACATTTCTCTAGCAGACATATTGTGCATGTTATTCATATTAACATCATTCACTGGTTTAGCCATCATTACTTGCTAGTCTGAACTTTGATTAGAAGCATAATGCAATTTCCTCTCATGTTTGATTACCATGGAAAACACTTGATTGACTAAAGGCAAATGAGACATCATCAACACTTGAGATTTTACACGGTTGAATTGTTCATTTAAGCCTTTCAAAAATCGTATGTTACAATCCTCATCATAATATTCTCTCATATGCCTAATTGCTCCACATGTACAACTAGGATCACATGCGCAAAGGCCTCAGCACCCGTAACTCATCCCACAGAATTTTCAGTTGTGTATAGTACTCATTCACATATTTACTTCCTTGTTTTACTGAATGAATTTCCTCAATTCAATCAGACAAATGATAAGAATCACCACTGGAATAACGATCAAACAAATCATCCCACACTTCTTTTACAGTATCAAGCCACATTACACTCTGTGCAATTGTGGAATCCATAGAGTTAATAATCCAGAATAAGACAGTGGTATTCACCTGTTGCCAGAGAGTATAATGTCTGATACCTCGTTGAGGAGCTTCAATTGTTCCATCAACAAAAATGATTTTGTTCCTTGAGATTAACATCATCTTCATTGCACGGCTCCAGGAATGATAGTTTTTCTCAGTGAGAATTGGTTGCACCAAAGGCTGAGCTGAGCTATCGTTTGGATTCAGATGTAGAGAATTTGTAGGAATCGGTTCTATCTGTGCCGCCATTATCAATTCTAAAACAAACTTCCAATTTCCAGAAAACTAGAAGAAGAACACTTGAAGGAAACAAGTGAATCAACAAAATAAAACCGAATCTATCAGAGAACACAATGAATTTGCTCTGATACCATGTCAAAAATCAAAATATCAGCATTTCACCATGCTGCTTAATTGAAGAAAACTGATGTAGTTAAACTACAGAGAAGAAGAAGAACTTGATGAAGAGTGAGAAACTCTCGGTTGGAGAGAGAATCAAAATCCAAATTGTATTATTCAATCTATCAAAACTATTACAATTGATTTATTTATACAACAATGGATTAGCAGCTAAGCTGCTTTCTTACGCAAGTGAAGAAAGAAAGAAAATTAGTTAACTTTACTAACTTAACTAACTAACTAATCCTGCAATTCCAGCAAAACTCAATTCACCACACGCCACATCAGTGTATGTGCTCAATTCACTGCTTGCTGCATGCCACAACAGATCATGCTGCCTAGTTGGCAGAAGCTGGGATCCAAACACTTCCACGTAATTAATCAACTGCCACATCAGCACCATCATTTTTAACAACACTCAACATCTTTGACACAATCAAGTACCTTTGTTGGATTTCCATTTCTGACAAATGATTGCTCCGTTGGCTAGAAGATTCATTGGTTGGAAAAATGGTTGTACCCAATGTGGCGTGTTGGTATCAGCCTCCTCGTATCGATCTTCCCCATGATATGTGCCACTGTGTTAGAGATCGTGAGGCTTAGAATGGCAGGAAAATATAACCTATACAGGGCACACGACATAGTTCCCATTTTAGCATTCCAGCAAGTTTCTCAATATTTTATCATTGGATGTGTAACAGTGTTTGCAGATATTGGGTTCAACGAATTTTTTAAGGAAGAAGCACCTGAATCCATGAGAAGTATTTGCTCTACTTTGCATCTCATAATCAATTCTCTTGGAAATTATTTGAGCTCTTTGCTAGTACTAATCATTACAAAAACCACCATAAAGAATGAGAATCTTGGATGGTTGCCGGACAGTCTGAACATAGAGCATCTGGATTATTTCTTCTGCCTTTTGACTGGCCTGGCAAAGATGTATACTTATAGAAGGGCAATGAAAAATCATCAGCAGCATATGCAACTATAAAATGCTTGGATTTCTAGTTGATTCTGTTTAACACATGCCATACTATGTTGTAGTGGTGTCAAACGGGTCAGCCCGCTTCGGGATGGCCCGTTTGGCCTGCGGGCTGAAACCCCTCACTCCGCGGCCTGCGATAGTCAGCCCACAGGCTATTCAAAATGACGTCGTTTTGCAAAAAAATAGCAAAACGAACGACGTCGTTTTGAGAAAAATATTTTTTAATTTTTTTAAAAAATTAAAACGACATTGTTTTGAGGGAAAAATTTTTAAAAAAATTTAAAAGGAAAAACGGGTTGGCTCGCGTCAGGCCCTCTCTGGCCTGCGGGCTAAATGGAGCGGGCCAAAAAACCCGCATTTAAACGGGCTTGGGCATACTAAACCCAAGCCCGCTAAAACAGGCCAGTTCGTGGGTTGGAACCCGTTTTGACAGCACTACTATATTGTTGATGTATTATGTTTTGGTAATTGTAATGAAATGCAATTTGTAGATTCTCAGTCAATTTGGATTATATTGCTTCTGATAATATTATTCATTGACATGGCACCTTCAAGGCTGAGGTTGTACTTTATTCTTGAATTAATGACATGCTTCTATTTGCTCTTAATAACAAATAAAATGAAAATTTTGAATAATTATTGACTTGATATTGTCTTTAAATTAAAGATAAAGAATAATTTTATATCGTGCACCAAACTAAAATAAACAAACAATAGCAGTCAAAAGCTTGTTGCATGCTATCTAAGTGTGCCAATTTTGCAGTTTCTAACCAACTTTTAACTTCAATGACATTCCATGAATACAAATGGACAATTACAAAAGGAGACATTATTTATTAATACTATTGAGTTGTGAAATAGTCTAAAAATCCAAAAAGATACAAGTATACCACAAAATTTAAAGGGTGCCCCTACCAGAGCATATTATAAGCGGACGCCTCATATGAGCAAATTCAAGGTGATATTTTGTCTAGTATGCAAAGGGCGTCCGAGCTATGTCCAGGAGACGATGGGTCCCTGGTACTTATGAACAAAGGGGGCCCCCATAAACTGGCTGAACAACAGCTCAAAGCAGTACACAACAGGCGTCCAATACTTAAGAATAAAGGGCATCTGCTAGACCTCAAGTATTTTGTCAAGTCTCTCGACTCTATCCGGGATCGTCATCTTCAAAACTACCATTACTGTTTCAGCATCCCCAGCATGTCTAGACATTTCAAGTAGGATTGGATAATCACATGAATCACGACAATGAAAGTTTTTCCTTGATCTTTGATGTTTTCAAGAGTATAGCATGTAAACTTCAAAAACTTTAAAATCTAAGATTCTAGCATTTTGTATAACTCAAAAATTCATGCACAACGTTCAAAAAAGGGTTAATAACGACTAGTAATATGCTATTCGGTCAATTGAATTGGTCTCACTGCATTTGAATTGGCCGTCCAAACCTCCCTGTTCACCATGTTGTACAATTCAATTAGGTCCAAATTTGAAACTTGGTGCCCGAATTTTTTTGAACATTCAGTAATTCCAATTTGGACATTCGAAAAGGGGTTTGAACTTTTCTAAACTTTGTAAAATCATTTGAAACTCATTCACAACAAGTTTATAATTTATTTGAATCACAAGATAGATCAATTTTTAAAGTTTTTAGCTACAAACCATTATCAAACACTTTATTTTTCAAAGAATCATAAAAAACTTTTAAGCTCATCAACAAAGTTTATGCTATATCAAAATAGTTTTGTGCTTCAATATGTAATGCATATATTCCAAAAGCAAAAGATGTAGAATCTACAAGATATACCTATAAACAACACAACACCCTACACTATCAGATCTTCAAGGCTTCAATAACTTGACATTCTTTTCTATCTTCAAGATCTTAAACTCATTTGAGATGTCCCTTTAACTTATCTCCAAGGTCATGAGATCACTTAACTTCTTCAATTCAAAAATCCTATCACAAATGACACAATCATTATCCAAGTTAGCTAACATTAATGTTTGTCATTAGTCAAAACTATAAGATTTGTCCTAATGCCCAACAACTTATACCAACAACTACAAGATTTGTCCGAATGCCCAACAACTTATACCAACCATTTTTATCCTTGAGAATGCATCTGAAGCCAGTCATGTCATTCATTTTCTTCTGCTGTCCATAGGCACCAATCGAACATGTGTATGATTTGGCGTTTGGTGCTGTAGTTCTGGGATTAAAATTCTACTGACAAAAAGTTCCATTAGGCGTGCCACTCACTTTGTGAAAAAATGAAAAAAGTCAAAAATTATGCAAAAATAAATGTGGGTTCTTGGGATAACTTGCAAAGCACACAGATTTTAACAACAAACTAATATTTTGAAATCAAATATCAATTACTACTAAGAAATAATCTATACTAAAAATTGATACTGATATTTGAAGAAATAACCTAAAAATGATACATTTTCTCGATATTTTTGCTGGAGAGAGTTCTTCCTTTTCCAATTCCCATTGTCCTTTTTGTGGCCACAAAGTCCTATTCATCCTTTTGGCAAATCTTCAAAATTAATTCGATCCTTATCTCTTATTCACTTGGACTCTATCTTGATCTATTTGACTTTTTTTTCACGAGCCATTCCTTCATACTATTCTCGGATTCTTATTTTTCCGAGGCTGATTATTTACTTTTAATCTTTGGGCTCTATATCCAAATTTTCCTTTGGCCCAACATCTCTAACAGCAGCAGTTTCTTAACAATATCCGGCTGCATTCTTCTGATTAAGCACCCGTTAGAATGTTATAACTGGCAAGGGTTCGTGCAACTCCCTTACCCTTCATTTCAGCATGGAGACCTCAGCTTCTTCAATCAGCATCCATGATTGTATATTATATGCAATAGCACTAATCTCTCATTGGATAACAAGAGCTTCTTTCTTCAGTACCTCCTGACAGAAGGATTTGATTAGACTCCTTTCCTGTTCATCTTTTCAAAGAAATCCCATGCATCTTTGGCACTGTTTCCCAACTTTCATGTGATTGTAATCATTATAGAACAAGCAAGCTGATGTGGTTGGACATCTTTTCTCGTATACTTTCCAAGCATCACCACACCTTCACAAAGAAGCAAAATTTTATGCAAGTTTACCTTCAGATTGCTTCATATTGAAACTTGTATGTACTAATTGAACATCGCATTACGTGTTGAGTTGATGTGCAGCAAGAACTACCAAGGTTTTTGTCCAATACAATAGTAATGATGTCATGAGACAAGCAGACGTACCTTAGATTGGAGAAATTTTAATTTGACAATTTAGAGAAATTTTGATTTTTAAATTTTTTTCAGAAACCAAACCAAACCAAACCTAATTAGTACTAAAACTGAATTTCTCCAAACCGAATTTAATTCGATTTGGAAAAAAATTTTAATCTACAATTCTGCAAAAGAAAAATATAATAAAAATTACATGTTCAATTGAGATTCCACAAGGGGGAAAAAGAAGAATCCAAAATCACAAGCAACTAAGCAAGAATGAATCCAAGTTGTACAAGTTTCAGCAATAATGTTAGATAACAAAAGTCACAAAATATCCCACAACATTTCAGCAATAAACTGCATTTTTTTTAGATTCTAGTGTGAGCAGCCTCATGAGTATTTCCATTACCTGTCAAAAGACAAGAAGATTTCAGTGCCATAATTGAAACGAATGAATTTAAACTAAAGTCATCTTCCACATTTCATTGAGAACTCTTAACAATAATTTAACAACTTCAAGTGCACTAATGTTAAAAACCGCAACAAAAGTACGCTGATGAAGAATTTGTATTAAAAAATGAGGTCATCAGAAAGAACTTACGATCATAAAGAATCATAATTCTCTTCAAGGGTAATTGGACAATTTATATAGTTGATGACTAAGCTTTCAAGTTTTCTATTATTGGGATCTCTTAAAATATTCACTTACTATAAGCTTGTCAAGTACTGACACTGACTGAAAACTCAGTCTGGAAGCCAAAAGTCAGAAAATAATGCAGTAGGAAAATGAGGTTTGAGGTGGCCTCTGATATTTTGTTCTGTTCCATCTTTACCTCTACCTTTACTTCTTAGACTAAAACACAAACATCCATCCGATTCACAGGAACCATCACTCACTTGAATTCAAGAAAAGTCTTAGTGAGGATTCCAAGAAATTTGAATTGCCACCAGAGTTTGATTTCAAAGACACAGATATTGATCAAGTAGTTCTTTACGCCCGTTGTTGGTTATTGACCCCCACCATGCAGTACTAAGAACAGAGACAAAGAAGTAAATAGTGAATCAGACTGATATAATTATACTTAATATATATCCAGATGTTTCCGCTGAAATCTATCCTTCCAGCATAACAATTCTGGATAATGTTTTTGACCATACTTCATTGGAAGTACATTAATATATTCCCTGATCTTCTAATCTTTGTTAATTCCCACCTGAAGTTAAATTATGTGCGTCGGGACATCTGCACTGAGTCAATGACAAGAGCATCAAGTGGGGATTGTGGTTGCAAATGAAAAGGTTGCAAATGAATCTACGATATAGATGATTCTACATATTAAACAATTCAAACAATCATATTTGCTATTGTAAATTTCATTTTCTTCCAAGGGAGGGGCAAAGGAAGAAGTTCCAGGAGAACAGGATTTCGGAAAATTAAATACATTCCCAACAAACAAGGATTATAAGTCCTTCTACCGCACCAGATTAGGAAAAATTAGCTTCTACGTGTTGTATCAATCCTATTCTTTTGTTCGGTATGGTTAATTGAAGAAGAACGCAGATTGTAAACCCTAGTTTTGTATGTCAATCGCCAAACTGAATTTCTCAGCTACAGTATTAAAAGGGATCAGAAATCGAACCTTTTTACAGTGAAAAAATGGCGACAATGGCTTACACTTGGTTTTTCTTTTGTTCCAACCTACTGAGTGCAAAGGCCAAAAGGGTGTCTCTGAGCAATTTGGCGCAGAAACCTGAGTTGTTTTCAGCAACGGCAGCCGACAGGAAGAACCGAAGAAGAGCCGAAGAGGGAGAAAAGAAAATATGACTTTGAAGAGAAAAGAAACCCTACAGGATAGTGGGATACAGCTACTACGCATTCGGCATTTCTATTGTCTGAACTCTAAAGTGAATCAAGTAACAATTCGGTGTTCGGTTTGATTTGAGTTGGGAAAATGACAACCCGATCTCCAGATCAAAATTTTATTTTGCTACTATAACTCGAACTAAACTATTTTTTTTGAAGAAACTCGAACCGAAAACTAAATTAAAATTCGATTTTATTCGATTATTCAGATTTCTCCAAATTATGAACACCCCGTACCAGTTCACATAACCCAATTGGAAGTAGCAATGAGTAAAAGAAAGCTGATTCAACTATTTAGACCTAATGAGTTTGGTGCGCCACTTCCACTTCGCTTCTAAGAACATCTCCTGTGCAATGACTTCCCTCTGTGTAATTTATGTTCGAGATCGTTACTTTAATTGTTTAAAATATTTAAAAATTATTTCAGGTAGATTCATTTAATTTTACCAGTCTAATTCAAACAACTCAATCATTTATTCTTCTCATTACTATTCATCGAAAAAGAGATATTCTCCTCATTACCTAATCTTCATTCTAGCATGAAAAATCCTAAGACATCAACTTTTCTTCTCAAGCCTCAAGCTAGATTTCTATTAATAGAGAAATTTTCTATTTACATCCCTTCTGCTCAGTCAACAAGAACACTTCAAGACATTGGTTAAAATAATAAAATACCGAAGAAGTTTAGTTCACCAGAAATTAATAAAGAGATTAGTTTGAAATCTAACTCTGAATAAACCTCAAGACTTTCCAGTTCAATCAACAAGAAGGGCTCCTAATCAAAAGCCTGTGAAGAGAAGCGGTTTGGTTTGGTTTCAAGAACCCAAAACTTAACCGAAATTATGGCAAGTGTAAGAAACCGAGTCGAATTTCTAAAAAATTCGAATTGGAAAACGAAATATAATTCCATTCAACTTTTCGACTAAAACCAGATGGTGAACACCTATAGTGAGTTATTTACGTAAATTATTAGTATTGCTAATGCACTATTCATTCTAGTTCCTACCGCTTTTCTACTTATCATTTACATAAAAATAGTCACTCAAAATCATTAATTAATGAATCATTAATTTAAAATTTGAATTAAACTTGACTTTTGAGTTCTTATAAAAATTTGACAAAATAAAATGAAAAATATTCCACTTTCCTCGTCTTAAATGAAATAAGCAGACTATAATCAATAATATTCTAATAGATAGATAGTATGGTAGAAAGAAATAGATCGATGAATCTTTTGACCATATGATCTATTCGTGTTATTGTAGTGTATAAAGGCGTGCTCTAGAATAAAGGTAAAGTTTTAATATTAACTTAATATATAATACTTAATATTAATATATAATATCGATTAATTAATATACAATATATACAATATTATAAACAATATTATATGTGTATGTGGTCATACATGGAATTGATATAGCACCCAATTCTATTTATTTTCTTTGATACACCTATTTGTATTTGTTTCAATCAATCTAAAATAATCATTTTACTCTTAATGCTACTACATGGTAATTTTTATGGTATAAAAAATTAAAAAATACAAAACATTACTATAAATGAGAGACCCCAACTCTGTTTGGCTTGGGAGAAATGAAAGGAAAAGAAAGGAAAGTAATCAAATGGAGAAGAAAGGAGGGGAGAGGAAATGAGGGAGTTGTGGATAGCTAATAGAATAGAATTGAGTGATGGACTGATAATTATATCTTTATTTGTATTTCTATCTAAGTATAACAAACTTAAAATAAGGATTTTTTTATTAATATAAAATAAGATTAATTTTAATTTGGTCCCTAAAATTGGCACAAACGTATGAATCAAGGGCCTTAGTTAAAGACTATTTAAGATTTAACAGCATGTGAAGAATACACATATCTGTGAGGGTTTATATGCAAAGACAAATAATAATAAATTTAGAATGAAAAATTGCATTACAATCCAATCCCAAATCCTAGTTCCTAGAAAAAATGAGATTCTCTAACCCTAAGATTCAACCAGTAAATGTCGTCGCTGCCCCTGCTCCCATCACACCATATTCTCTTCTATTCTATGCTTTTCTCCTCCTCTCTTCTCGTCTTTCCTCAAGCCAACACAAACGCACCCTCTTCTCTTTTTTTTCGTTTTGCCTTCCTTCTCTTTTCAATCTTTCCTCCATTGAAGTTGTTGACGTGTGTGAAGAAGACAATTGGTGTTGAGCAGAAGAAAGAGAACAACAAGGAGATTGAAAGAACCAAGAGTGGGATGAATTAGATCTTTGGCTAATTTTAAAAAACTTTTCCCTTTTTGCAAACTTAGTTTGGAAATGATGAAGATTCAAGTTTTCAAAGTGATTTTAATGAACACAATAAATGAACAAGTAAGACAAGAAGATTAAGGAACATAAGCAATTTATAGTGGTTCGATCTTTTCAAGATCTACATCCACTACCTTGAGTCCACACTTGAGGATTTCAATCAACTCAACTATAAAAATAGTTAATCAAGGTACAATAGAGGTTCACCCAACAAGGGTTTTACACCACAACCTCTTTTTAACACAGGAATCAAGGCTCACCCTATCAAAAAGGGTTTCATATATTCCATAAAACCTTGAATAAAACAAGTAGATGAAGAGATAATGAAGGATATTACCAATAACTTGGTCGATAATGACAAAAGCTAGCACCGCTTTACCTTTTTTGTCTTTGGAATCTTGAACAGTGGTATGAAACGCAAGACAAAAGAGAAATTTCTAATATTCAAATAATTTTGGAGTACAAAGATTATTAAAGTGTTAAGAACTATTCAAAAATCTGAAGTTTGTGCATTTTATAATGTTTAAAAATCAAATTCAATGTTCAAATAACGGTCAGTAATAGCAAAATTCAGTCAACCAAACTTAGACATCTGCGTTCGAACTGGTCATTCGAACTTGCTATGTACTAGGCTACCAAGATAAATTCGGTCAACTGAACTTGGACATATGCATCCGAATTTCTCTAAAAATTCAGCAGCCAAGGTTCCAGTTCGGACTTACGAATTGGAGTCCAAACTTTTCGAACTTTGTCAAAACATTTGAAAATCAACAACTACAAGTTCAAAATCATTTTAATTATAATAATACATTAATTAAGACCTTATGAGTACTAAGCTGTTAACATTCCCCTAGTAAATAAGAATGATCAAAGCCTTTGAACCAAGTTATGCGCTCTCTTATATATTCTATAGATTCCAAAAACAAGAAGTGTAGGGTTTATAAAAAGATACCTATTTAGCAAAGGCAAACCTACATTAGTATCTTCAAAACCTTCAATATTCTAGACATGCTTTATATTCTTCAATCATTTCAGCACACTTATGTTGTCTTTAGTGTTATAGCTCCGAGGCAATGAGAACACTTGCTTCTCAATCCAAATAATCCTGTCACACAATTAGCATATAAATTAGTGTTCATCAATGCTTGTCATTAATCAAAATTATTAGATTTTCCCTTATGGCTTACAGAGATTGTCATTTATATTAGTTTCGGCTGGAATTAGTACTCTAGTTAAGGTTGGGATTCGATGGCTGGACTTGGTTTGGCACAGTCGATCGCCTTTAATGACCTTGAACGGTGGAGATTAGCTCACAGAACTGGATAGTTGTGATTAGTTTCAGTTTTAATTATAAAACATTATGTTTAAATTGGTGGTTAGGTTTTGAAATGCAAATTGTCTTCTTCCTTCTTTTTCCTTCTTGAACTCTTCTATAACCTCATTTTCTTTGTCTTCAATCAATAAAATATCCCTAATAATCTCTATTTCTCCTGGTTTGATCAATATCATTATGTTAACTTAAAATTAATTGAGCTTAACACAACAATTGGTAACAAAGTCCACGATCCTTGGACTAAAACACTATTGGGAACAAGGCAAACAACACTCTGATTCTCCACTATCAGAAGACTGAAATTGAAAAACAAGTAAATGAGATGTTATAAGAAAGGGTGATTCAGCCCAGTAGTAGCCCTTACTTTTCACCAATTATTTTGGTCAAGAAAGACAACTAAATTATTTGACAATTAAGGATAAATTTCTCATTCCTATGGCAAATGACTTGTTAGAGGATCACTATGGAGCAAAGTTTATTTCCAATATAGATCTCAGATTAGGATATTTTCATATTAGAATGAGGGAAGTTGATATCCCTAAGACTGCATTCGGCACACATTTTGGACACTTGGAGTTTAAATTGGCCTCACCAATGTCCCCAACCACTTTCCAGTCTCTAATGAATAACGTATTTGTACCTTTCCTCAGGAAATTTGTATTGGTTTTCTATAATGAAATTTTGGTCTATAGCATTGATTTAGTTGGTAGTGGTGAAAGAGAATCACTTGTTTGGGAAAATGGGCAAATGCATATTTGGCCAACATGAGGTTGAATATTTGGAACATTTACGGTTGAGAGGCTTCTTGGGACTTACTGGCTATTACAGAAGATTCATCAAGGGCTATGGAGTACTGAGTAAAACCCTGACTAACTTGTTGAAAAAAGAACAGTTTCTAGTGGCATGATGAAGCTGAGAGAGCTTTCCAGAATATGAAAAATATTATGAGTCAACCTCCAGTGTTGGTTTTTCCAGATTTCACAAAACAGATTGTAGTTGAGACGATGTTTTTTCCTCTTGAATGGGGGAAATTCTTATGCAAGGGAAACCAATAGCATTTTTCAGCAAAGATCTTGGTCCAAGAAGCTTTGGAATGTCCACATATGAAAAGGAACTCATGGCCTTAATTACTGCAGTTCATAAATGGAAGCACTATTTAGAGGGGGTATTTTCATTATAAGAACAGACTACCAAAGTCTCAAGTTCTTGGTTGACCAGAAGATTACCACTACAACTCAATAAAAATGGCTCTATAAGTTATTGGGATTGAGTTTTGAAGTTCAATGCAAAAAAAGGGTAGAAAATAGGGCAGCATATGAAGCTAATGTAGTAGTACATAAACTGATTGTTCAGGTCACTCTACGGCAAAATTCTGAATATTTTTATTTGGATGGAGTGTTGAAGTATCAAGGCAATATATATATATATAGGAGAAACAAGGGACATCAGGAGGAAAATCATTGATACTATCCATTCATCCAATTCAAGAGGACATTCAAGCATGCAAGCTACTTATCTGAGGATTAAAAAAGTTTTCTTTTGGCCAAAGCAATTGGAAGATGTGCAAGCAACAGTCCAGCAATGTGAGATTGTCAAAGGAATAAAGGAGAACACGTAATTTATCCAGGGCTGCTCCAACATTTGTAGTTACCTGAGAGACCATTTGCCCATCTCACTATAGACTTTATTGTAGGCATACACAAGTTTGATGTGATGGATAGTTTTACTAAATTCAGTCACTTCAGTGGCTTGTTCCAACCATTTTTAGCATCAAAAGCAGCTCAGGAGTTCACGGATAAAGAGTATAAATTACATGGGATGCTTGACAGTATTGTGAGTGACAGAGACAAGGTCTTTACCAGTCATTTATGGCATGAAATCTTCTCTTCCTATGAGGTTTGAGGTGAAGTTAAAGCTCGACTTTATCCATCATCTCCAAACTGATGGACAGATTGAGAGGGTGAATCAATATGTTAAGATGTACCTAATGCAAACCTTGCTCTAGAATCAGCAAGACCCAACACTCTTTGTTGGATTTTTGTCCCCCAAGATTTTTCCAGCAAGTTTGAGCTTGATTTTATAGTGACCCTTGTTGTTTTTCAAACAAAAACTAATATCTAAGAGGTGACACCGCAAACAAACTCAAACAATTTGTTTGGTAAGTCAAAGTAGTTCAAGATGAACCTTAGAATTGAAAAAAAAAAACTCTCTCTGATATTTCACATGAAAATTCTGAATTTTTTCCCTTTTTTGGGCGAATTTTGACCTGTAAATGCTTTCCAAAGTCTTGGAAATCCCTTCTCCAAATTGGATTTGGAAACCCTAATTAAAAGCCCAAATAGATAACCATAAATCTGAGAAAAAAACTAAGCCCAATTAATATGGACTTTAACAAAAGAAAATAAGTGTTTAAAAAGCCCTAAATGAGTATGAATATAATAAGAGTTAGATCTCCAAAATGGATTAGGAAATCCCAAATCAGATTTGTTGCAACCCCTAATGCCATATGGAGGATTTAAATGTCTTGGATTTTCTAGTAGGATTAGGAAATGTCCTTTTAGCTTTATTCCAAGCTTTCTTGGTTGCCACTTCCATTTCCAAGAATGCCCTCCATTTCCATGCTTCCATGATCAGCCTTCATGTCATCTTGAAAGATCAATAGGTGTTGGTCTTTGGATTCTTTAAAATCTTTAAAATGTTGAGTCGTCTTTTCTTCAAGATACATGTCCAACTCGTCTTCTTTTCCTTGAATGTAGTTGATCATGTTTTGCCTCAACTTCTTGGACCCTGAATGAGTTATAGGCCCTTGATAAATTCTTGGAATGCCATCTTCTTCATTCTTTGAAACTTGATCTCCATCATTCCCCCTCTCCTCAAAAAATATTCGTCCTCGAGCCCTCATGACCTACATCATCAAGGCACGTAATATGCCCCAAAGGAACCAATGTAGAACAGGATTCTTGACAATAGATTCATGTATGGGAAGGGAAGTGTATCAAGCTCAAATAATCTGTGGTCATGGAACATGAGAAGCCACACAAATAAGTATAGCCTTCTTGGTCATAAGGGAACTTAAACTCAATGGGCTTTAGCAACTCTATTACCAAAGGAAATAAAACAAATATAACATATTTAATTTTCAATAACAAACTCTGGGTTGGGTTTAACCAATATGTAACTTTTTTAGCATAGAATCTCATAGAAGAATGGATTATTTTCTCACACATAAAGGGAATAGTTTGCATGCCCTCCGACAAATGCTCTTCACAACATTGCAACAAAGGTAACTTATACAAAAATTATGTTCCCTTCACCACATAAGTCATCTCATTCAAATGGAAGAAATGAATGGACTCAAGATATGATTCTTTAAATGGAAAATGAAAACAAAAACTTCCTTCAAGTGCATGTATAAATTCAAACTCATGAAGTATGTAGATGGCAAATTTCAACATATCAATCTCATGGCAAACTTCATAAGTTCTAAACATTTTAAACACCTCTTTAATGGGTAAAAATAATTCCTAAGGCCTTACACAAACAAAATCATGATCAAAAAGCATAGGGGTAAGCCTTAAGGAACCTAAACCAATATCAATCTCAAAAAGGAAGTAGTTAATGAAAGAATGATTATCTCCAATTGAAGACCATAACAAAAGTTCATTCGTCTCAAAAAAATATAATTCCAACGCCTCTTCACAAGAATAGTTCAACAAGAATGCATGCATATAGTTTAGTGGTCTTCTAATGTCAAGGTCTCTACACACGTATATCACAAGATCATTCTTAACAAGCAATCCACATGTAGAATCATTTAACACAAGAAAATTTCTACTACCAATCAAGCACTTTAGCACATGAATTTCAGAATCAAGTGAGCCACAAGTTAAACAAGTAAATCCAAGAGTCACAAAATTATTCAAATGAAAGTAACAAACAGATAAGAATAACTTATCCTCCTTAAAGAAAAATACAAAGCATGGACTAGGAGAACAAGGAAAGCAGCTTATTGATTTTTGGATGATTTCCATGTCAAGTTTTCTTCCCTTCTTGTTGCTTGAAGCTCTAAAATCCTGCAGAAATGAATAAAAACTAGAAAGAAAACGAGGTAGTTTGTTAGACAATAAGCTCACCTCCACACTTGAGAGTGAGTTCTTTGGTGGCTTTAGAATGAAAGCACTATTACACTCTCTTTCTTTTTCAAGTTCACACATGCTCTTTTTTTCTTTCCTCTCATGTCTTTCATAGCTCACAACTTCTCTTCTGCACTCTTTTTCTTCACCCTCATCATCACTCTCATTTTCTTCAAGCTCACATTCTCTTCTTTCTTTTGAGCTCTCAGTGTTCTTACTTTCTTTCCTTTCTTTTATCCTCTCTGCAATTTTCCCTTCCTCAATCAAAGTATAACTAATCTCATATTTGTATTTTTCACCCTTAAAAGCTTCACATTCAATTCCTTCATCCTTCTTGGGTTGATATTCAATAACTTCATTGTCCCCTTGAGGTTCTATAGTCTCCACCTTGTTTTCCATTGCAAGCACTTTAGAAGCTTCATTGTCACTCTTGGTCTTATTTCTTTGCTTTATTCTTTTTAAGCGTTCAAGATACTCGACTCCTTAAATCCAATCTCATTACTTCCTTTAACTCGCCCCATGACTTAATGGATTTCTTCCCCTTCTTCTTTCTAGATTCCGTTAGCATTTCCCACCATGTAATGGAAAAGTTAGCAAAGGTTCTCACAGCTAAAGTCAACTTCTCTTCTTCAGTCAAGCTATAGCGTTTGAAGGCCATGCCCATATTCCTTTACCATTCCAAGCAGGGTTACGGTTCAAATTTCCCTTGGAAAGGAGGTAAATGCAACATTTCACCACTAAATTTATTCTCTCCCTTTTCATGCCTCCCATATCCTACTCTCTCTTTTCCACTGCTTTTATCATCATCATCTTTCCATCTGCCTCTACCATAATAATTCCCTCTATACAAATCACTCATCATTCATTCATCATACCATGAATTCACATAACAATTCTCCTCATAATATTCATCACTTTCATATCCATAATCTTCTCCCTTCCTACCCTCCATTTTTCAAGAGAAGAAAGTCTCTTATACATCATGGAATACCTGCAAGAAAAAGAGATTAATGCAATAAAATAGAACCTCATATTTGCTCCCTTATGTGCTTGCCCTCTTGATAGGAGCACTCACTCTCTTGTTTAACACTCTCTAACTCACCACTTTTGCCTTTCTCTACCTGTCCTCCTTCTTGGGGTTCTTCAAGAACTTCCAACAACTTATTCCAAAACAAATGCTTAGAATGCAGGCAACAATCAGCCTTAACGCTATTGGTTCCAATTTGATTAACAACTCAAGAACTAAAGAAAAAGAATCCAAAGATCAAGGTCAAGATGCAAACCAAGAAATTACGTTTGAAAATCAAGAATGCAATACATGGTCACCAAGAAACTCCAAGAATTTTAGAAAACTTCAGTTTAAGGAGCAAAACAAGTTCTTGTTTGAGATGTAGATAGCAAATCAAGGCTGTACAAGAACATCAAGTTTTCACCGATCTTGATTCAAGAATTCAGATTTAATCAATCAAACAAGATCAAGAATTCAAGAATTAAACTTGCAGCCAAAATTTCTTTCTTTCTTTTCTTTTTCTGTTCTGGTCGTTCTCTTCTTCTTCTTCTTCTTCTTCTTCTTCTTCTTCTTCTTCTTCTTCTTCTTCTTCTTCTTCTTCTTCTTCAGTTCTGACTTTTTTTTTTTTTTTTTTTACCAGAACACAAAACAATTCCTTTAGCCTTGACTGCTTAAACAAGATTGCTCAAGATTCAAACAACTTGGAGCTTTGGGAAGAAAAGAAGACAAAAAATAAGAAGAATGCAAGACACAAGAAACTAGCAAGAATTCAAGAACACGAAACCAGAAATTCAGTCTGAATTTTTTTTAGGTTCCTAGGGTTTGAATTTCTTTGAAGAAGAAAGCAAAGAACACAACTTTGATGCAAAGGACAACAAATAAAAACACGTGACCAGAAATTGTGAACCAACAAGGACACGAAACAACTGACTTTTAATCAAGAAGGTTTCTGCCCTGAAGTTCAAAACTATAGAAGATGAAAGAACACAACTTTAAATGCAAGAACGCAAGAGATTTTAGAAAAGGTAGTATCTTTTCTTTTTCATCTAGCAAGAAACACAAGAACAAGATATCAAGAAACACGAGAAAACACAAAAAAAGGATAGTAACCTGGAGGAAAAGCTAAGCTTTGATACCAAACTAATGCAAACCTTGCTTTAGAATCAACAAGATCCAACACCCTTTGTTGGATTTTCATTCCCCAAGAATTTTTCCACTACGTTTGAGCTTGATTTTATATTGACCCTTGTTGTTTTTCAAACAAAAACCAATATCTAAAAGGTGACGCCACAAACAAACTCAAGCAATTTGTTTGGTAAGTCAAAGTAGTTCAAGATGAACCTTAGAATTGAAGAGAAAACTCTCTGATATTTCACATGAAAACTCTGAATTTTTTCCCTATTTTGGCCAAATTTTGGCATTAAATACATTACAAAGTCTTGGAAATCCCTTCTCCAAATTGGATTAGGAAACCCCAATTAAAAGCCCAAATAGATAACCCTAAATCTGAAAAAAAAAATAAGTCCAATTAATCTCGACTTTAACAAAAGAAAATAAGTATTTAAAAAGCCCTAAATAAGTATGAATATAATAAGAGTTAGATCTCCAAGATGGATTAGAAAATCTCAAATCAAATTTGTTGCAACTTCTAATGCCACATGGAGGATTTAAATGCCATGGATTTCCTAGTGGGATTTGAAAATCTCCTTTTAGCTTTATTCCAAGCTTTCTTGGTTGCCACTTCCATTTCCAAGAGTGCCTTCCATTTCCATGCTTTCATGATCAGTCTTCATGTCATCTTGAATGTTCAATAGGTGTTGGTCTTTGGATTCTTTAAAATCTTTAAAATGTTGAGTCATCTTTTCTTCAAGATACATGTCCAACTCGTCTTCTTTTTCTTGAATGTAGTTGATCATGGCTTGCCTCAACTTCTTGGATCTTGAAAGAGTTGTAGGCCCTTGAGAAATTCTTGGAATACCATCTTCTTCATTCTTTGAAACTTGATCTCCATTAGTACCTTAGGTGTTTCTCCAATCATAAGCCACATACCTGGCATAAATTCCTTTCATTGGTTGAATGGTGGTACAATACCATTTTCCAGACAGCCATCAAGACGACCACTTTCGAGGCCTTATATGGCATAAGCCAGCTTTGGTGAGGGAATTATTCTGGAAAATGTGAAACATGCACGGGTGTCTTACATGCTAGAAGAAAGGAAAAAACTAGTGCTATCCTAATGGGATATATGACTGCAGCTACAAATAGGATGAAACAATATGTAGATATTAGCAGGGCTGAGAGAGATTTTGCAATGGCTGATTGGGTATTTGTCAAGCTACAACCCTACAAACAATCTTCTATCACTTTCAGAAGTAATTAAAAGTTGTCCCCAAGATATTTTAGACCTTATCAAGTGCTGAAAAGGATTGGCAGTGTTGCATATCAGCTGGGGTTGCCTGCAACTTCCAAGATCCACCCTGTATTTCATGTTAGCCAATAGAAGAAGAAAGCTGGAGATGGCAGTTTGTTTAGCTGGATCAGCCTGAAATGAACTCTCTGAGAGCCAGTTACTGGTGGAACCAATTGCTATCTTAGAAAAAAGGTTAATGAAAAGGCATAACAAACCAGCAATTCAATGGTTAATTCAATGGTCCAATCTAGCCCCAGAAGAAGCTATGTGGGGCATTGGCAGATGAGTTTTTGAAGAAATGGCCAGATTTTGGCTGGCAGCCTTGAGGACAAGACAGTTCTTCAAGAGGGGGCAGTTGTTAGTTATGTTAGTTTGAGCTAGAATTAATCCTGGTTGAGTTTGGGATTCGATGGCTGGACTTGGCTTGGTGCAGTCAATCGCCTTTAATGACTTTGAACGGTGGAAATTATCTCACAGAACTGGACGGCTACGATTAGATTTAGTTTTAATTATAAAAATGTTATGTTTGAATGCCACTACTATATGTAGTTTATTTTTGGACTATATGTAGTGCGAAAAATTTTCATAGTTTTATTTGAATTTCGAAAAATTTTCAAAATCCTCTGAAGCATTTAGTGAGAAAAATTCAGATCTACGAAAAACGACATCGAATTTTAGCATAAAAAGATTAGTTTTTCGAACTATTCATTAATTTACATTGTTTAATGTTAAAAAAATATCAAAATCGGCCAAAAAACGACCGATTTTGATGTTAAATTCTTCCTGCAAGAGTTCCGCCAACTGAGTGGCGGAATTCTTCAGAGAATTCCGCCAGCAATTGGCGGAACTCCAGCAGAAAATTCCGCCAGTATCTGGCGGAATTTTCTGCCGAATTGTACCCAAAACGGGTACAATTCGAAGGTAAATTCCGCCAGATTTCTGGCGGAATTTACCGTTGAATTCCGCCAGATTTTTGGCGGAATTCCTATGCGCGATTCCGCCAGGAATCTGGCGGAATTCCTATGCGGGATTCCGCCAGGATTCTGGCGGAATTTACGCCAGAATTCCGCCGGTGCATGGCGGAATTCTGGCCTAGAATTCCGCCGGTGCATGGCGGAATTCCTGCTTGAATTCCGCCATGCACTGGCGAAATTCCGGCAATAATTCCGCCATGAACTGGTAGAATTTTTGCCGTGAATTTTAATTTATCGTAGTTTTAATAATTTAATTTATCTTAAGTTAGTATTAAATAATATTAGTTTAAATACGTTTATTTATTTACCTGGATTGATTATTGTTTAATTTAATTATCACCGACAGTATTTTTTGTTAAATAAGTGTTGCAGATGACGGATCCTTCTCAGCGCCGACGCGGTGTATCGCAAGACTTGGGACCAGTTTCAGACCGCAGCGGTCGATTGCACGGTCGATTGCGGGTATTACTGATGTGCAGCAGCTGACCCCGGCACAGCGAGATGCCACGCTTCAGGATGTGATACATATATTGACCGAGCGGGAGCATTGTTTGGGAGGTGCGGAGCGCGCGGGCCCGTCCGGCTCGTAGGGGTACACCGAGAACCACCTGTGTTCTTTTACGTTTTTTAAACCTTTGAAAGTCGCTCATTTTGTAATATTATAGTATGATGAGAACGAGTAAATATTGACGCCAAACTATCACAAATTTGATTATATTTAACTTGGTTTGCTTTCAAATAGACAAGCTTGCATTCGATCTCAAGTACAGTCCAAATAAAATAAAAAAAATTAAGTAGACGCTAGGGACCGCCAGTGCGCAATACGCTCGAGTAATGGTGCGTCCCACCCTTCAACAGCCGCGCGGCGGTACCGCTGCCATGACGGATGCACTTCTGGAACCGGAAAGCCATCCTCAAGCCGAAACTGTTACAATGAAAATATCAAAGTAGTTAGGTGCCGAAAAAAAAATAGAAACAGAAAATGATAAAAACACAATAAGGTGATAAATTTACTAACAGCGACGAAATGATTAGCGTCTTCCAGTAGACCAATAACCAGGATTGCGGTCGCTGTATCGCTTTGCGAGACAAGTGGTAGATACGTCCAACACTGCGAACGAGATAAACAGGAGAACGCGACGTTGTATGTTGTTGCGATGACCCAACCCATGTCTGGTAAGGTTAGCCACCTATCCATAGGGGCTGGCTGATCGGTAACCCAGTGCTCCAGTTGGTGTAGAAGGGAGATAACCCTGCCCGATCCACCAATGATCTCTTCGTACAGTGACGCGTTACGATGGACATCTCGCCAAAGCTCCTGTCTCACCTGAAACCAAGCATCCTCGCCCCCGTACCTCAAATGTGCAATAGCTCGAAATCCACAATTACCATCAGCCCTAACATCGACCCAATCGTGGATATAGGGGACGATGAAGGACGGAAACTGACTGCCCCATGGGAATATTGGGTACGCGGAGTCACCGCATCCTGAGGCACCCGCTACGCCCACGAGAGCCGCTAGAAGATCTGCCACGAGACCCACTGCTACCGGACGACCGTTTGAAGGCACTGCGTGAGACCTGAATGTACTCCCAGTGGGACTTATCTCTTTTGGTCGAGTCTCGTTTTGGCCGGCCTTTGGTCACTTTGCTTGGGGGCTCCTGCAGCCCTGAGAACTCGGGATATAACATCTGAGACATCTGAACTGCAAAATGTCGGCGCTCAGCTGGTCCTCGCTTCATCATCAACTTTGCAAAGTCTCGAATTGCCCGCATATCATCAAACGGGTGGGGCTGAGAAATGTGCAAATACTGCGATGCAGCCGTCGAGAAGTCCAGTGCGCTCCAAAACGGATGCAGGTCATCAACAACAAACGGCTGGCCCGTGGTCATACGCGGCAGTATCTCGCAAGCGCAGGGAAGCCCGTGGGAGGTCCGCACCCAACATCCACAAAGACTTGTATCATGACGAATCTTTTTGACCCGGTCCCACTCGTTTAGTATGATCTGTATTGCTTTGTGAGACACTTTGTAACAAAGTGGATTCAGGATCGGGTGCGTGCTGAGGTGGTACTTATCCACGTAACGGCATTGTTCGAGAGTTCCTCTAATCTCCGATATCTGAGACTCGATCATCGAATGTACTTTTGACCATACAGTATCGAACGCGCCGGACGCCGTCCCAAGGTACGATTTCGTCGCTGAATGTGCGCCCTCCGCCCGATTGGTCGTCTCAGTCCCGAAGTGCATGATCTGTCCTGTCCAAACCCGTACAAATTGTTCCCGATGCGGGTCCAACCAAGTCTCATCTATGTAACTCATCAACTTACCGAAAGTGGACCATGCCGACCGCATATTCGAATAGCGCATATGAAACTCCTCGTCCCGTCATCGAATCAACCAAACGTCTCCACGTGCTTTTGGAAAAGCGTTCCGCAACAGCCTTGTCCCCACATGCCTTGTAGCATCTGGCTTCAACGTTCTTCGAAATGTGTCGGCGACATAACAAGTGATCAGAAGTAGGAAATGTATCACGCAACGCTTGCATCAACCCAGGCTCCCGATCAGTTACGATAGCGTTTGGAGGACAATTGATGTCAAATATCTGTTTCACGCACTCCAGCACCCATCTGTAGCTATCTGCTTGCTCATTCATCGATCCAGCGCCGGCAATGAGGAAGTTGCGCCTCGTCAGAGTTACCCCTAAGATCTCCAAATATGGCATGTTGTACCTATTACAATTATTCAGGGAAAAACACATAAGCAAACATTCCTTTCAATTTGTTTAAATCGAAGATCGTTATGTCTAACTGCAGTGCAAATGAAAATTACGAAGAATTGTAATGCGACGCACTAGGTTAGTCTTGTACGTCGTGTCCATTATCAGCACAAAAAGTGCACGCACGAGCAAGTAATGTTGAATCTGGATGAGAAAAAACACAATCACCGAGGATTTCGCTCCCGGCTCCACTTCTGTGCGGTGGACATATCCATGATCGGTGAAAGCGACTTGAAAAGTTGTTGCACAATCGTCCGTCCTTCCATACTCGCAACTCTTAATTTGTGTCGGGCATTATATATCTGTCTTTCGCTCTGCGGCAAAACAAAAGCCAAATCAATATTGACGACACATTTATAAAATTAAACAGATCTTGTATAACTCTTTCAAGTAATGAATATAATATATTTGTTACATGCAAACATACCTAACAACGGTTCTCGGATTCTCCCGTTTCAAATGATCCGGAATATGTTTAGGCTGAACGTGACATTTGCTCATTTCCTCCGTGATTTTCATCTCCCGCTCTGTCATGCGAGCGGCGAGGAATGCCCATGTCGGATCCCGAGTTCGTGATTGTGTTTGCCGCATATTACGGCCCTGACTCCACGCCCTCGTTATGCTCCCGCCCATGAGTTTTAACGGGACGAGTGACACTTTTTAGTACCCTTCGGCTTTCGTGACTTCGTCCCGGACCTCCGGTTACGCCTCCGTCCTTCCGAACGATGAATGAATTTTCCCGTACGCTCCGCCCTCTCACATCTAAGCTCGACAAAGCCGTTACCCTGTCTCGGTCACCTTTTCGCGACCGAGCAATTATCAACAACGTCCTCACCGTAATGCTGCGCCGTCGCCCACTTTTACTAACTCCTCTTTACTTGAAAACATATCTCGCGTGCCTAAAAACCGACTTAAATCTTCCATTTGGTCAAGATCAAAAAAATTCTTCAAACGAATCGATGACGATGAGGAGGGGCCTTCACCGTCTCTCGCAGAGTGCTCGATGAAATCTTGCCTTCCGCCTCTCCGGTTTTCCCGCAATACATAAAACACACTAGTCCCAATGTCGAGTTACTACATTACGTGACTCTTGGTTATTTTTAAGACATCAAGAACCAGTAACAATAAAGTTATCTACGATGTGTAACCTAACATATGATATAATTATCAAGTATAAAATTATACAACAATACAACTAACTACACAAAAAAAATTAAACAAGATTGAAACTATATCATAAGAATCAGCGAAAGCGTGATGAATTTCGCTGGATCTTCATGATATTAATCCAAGAATTTTCGTGGAAGTTTGCGAAATTTGTCGGATACTTCCGCCACTCAAAGTGTGAAACCGTACAAAAATTCAACAAACTAAGAAAATATGAATTTAAAGACAATGTAATAGATTTTTACCTCAAACTCGAGAGAATCCTTCGTAGAATCTTTGCTCATTGCTATATTGCGATAAAATTTGAGTGTTTTTGCATGAAAAGTGTGGACTTTTAAAAGAAATGTTAGAGAGAATTGTTGGAAGAGAGAGAAAGAGAAGTTTGAAAATGAAAATTTGTAACACTACATATAGTCCAAAAGAAAACTGTATATAGAAATCACGATGTTTGAATTGGTGGTTAGGTTTTGAAATGCAGATTGTCTTCTTCCTTTTTTTCCTTCCTAAACTCTTTTAAACCTCGTTTTCTTCTTCTTCAATCAATAAAATATCCTCATTTCTATTTCTCCAGATTTGATCAATATAATTGTGTTAACTTAAAATTAATTGAGTTTAAAACAATAGAGATAAGTGTTATTTCCATTCTCTCCTAGTCTTCCTACAAGCCAATCCCGCCACCTCATATTTTCTTCTTCCCTTAGCCTTCTTTTCTCTGTCTCTTCTTCTTTTGTAGCCTTTTGTTACTCTCAATCCAAACACAGATGGAGTCATGAGTAGGGGTGTTCAAAAATTGAACCGAACTACAAAATCAAACCGAATCGAAGTTTTTTATTCGATTTTATATTTTTATAGTTCGGTTCGATTTTTAAAAATTATAAATTTTTTGTTTCAATTTTTTGTTTAGGTTATCGAACTGAAAAATTAAAATTTAAAAAATAAATATAAGAACATATTATAATAATGCGTTCTTATGTTTATTTTTAAAAAAATAAATAATATAATAACACATTATGATAATATGTTCTTGTAGTTATTTTTAAAAATTAAATATAATAACTCATTACCATAATGTGTTCTTATTTTTATTTTTTTAAAATAAATATAAGAATTCATTAACATAATGTGTTATTGTATAAATTTTGGTTTGAACCGAACGAAACCAAACCAAACCGGTTTAATTCGATTGATTTTAATTTAAAAAACAATTCAATTCAATTTTTAAAAAAATAAAAAAATCAAATCAAAAAATTAAATAGTAAAATTAAAATCGATCCAAAATCTGATTGCCCCTAGTCATGAGGAGACAAGGCAGCTGCGATAGTGGGAAAGAGAATGGGCCACGAGGTATTTGGGGAAGAATATTGCGAGTTAAAAACTAGTTTAATGTGGGTAAATAAAAAGTAGTAAAATGTTTATACTATGAACTAGCACAGCATTTAAGAACTAGGCCGACTTATTGACACTCACATTCCCCACTTATCAAGCAATCATAAAAAATTGCTTCACTTCAAATCTAAGCACAAAAAGTTCTTCCCTCATTATTCATTCACTGACCAGTAACCACGCAAGCATGACAAATAGCCCCCTGTTATAATTTCCTTTAGTTTCAAGAAACATCATCAACACACAACATATATGTCCACAAACCTAATCCTTCATTCTTTCAATTTCCATTCATATCTCTCATCCATTTTACACCACCATGCTTCTTTTCCTCTTCCTTCTGCTCCTACTTTCCCACCCTCACAAAGCTTTTTCCTCTCATTGTACAACCATAGCCGCCTCGAAAACCTTCGAAAAGTGCATGAATTTGCCTTCTCAAGATGCCTCCATAGCATGGACATTTCATGCTCATAATTCCACTCTTGAACTGGCGTTTTTTGGTACTTTCATATCCCCTTCCGGTTGGGTAGGATGGGGTGTCAACCCTACCTCGGCCGAGATGACCGGTACTAGGGCTCTTATCGCCTTCCCGGACCCGAACTCCGGGCAACTAGTGCTCCTACCTTACATCATAGACCCCACAGTGAAGCTCCAAAAGAGCCCACTTCTGTCCCGGCCACTCGATATCCATCTTCTGTCTTCCTCTGCCACCTTGTACGGTGGCAGGATGGCCACCGTACATAACGGCGCCTCCATTCAAATATATGCCACGTTAAAACTTGTTCCAAATAAAACCAAAATTCACCATGTCTGGAATAGGGGTCTCTACGTTCAAGGCTATTCTCCTACCATCCATCCAACTACCATCAATGATCTTTCCTCTACAGCTACCATTGATATTTTGTCAGGCAATACAGCAAAGACACACAGTAATCTTTATAGTCTAAAAGTCATTCATGGAGTTATAAACGCTTTCTCGTGGGGAATTTTTCTTCCAGTTGGGGCAATTACTGCAAGATACCTTAGGCACGTTCAAGCACTAGGGCCTGCATGGTTCTACGCCCATGCCGGAGTACAACTTTTCGCGATCTCCATTGGAACCGTTGGCTTCGCGATTGGTATTCGGCTGGGGCAACTTTCGCCAGGAAGAGTTTACAGCCTTCACAGGAAACTTGGATTTGCAGTGCTCTGCTTGGGGTGGCTTCAGACACTGGCTTTGCTATTTAGGCCTAGAACTACAAACAAGTTTAGGAAATACTGGAAATCATATCACCATTTTGTAGGCTATGGTTGTGTGATTTTGGGGGTTGTTAATGTTTTTCAAGGATTTGAAGCCATTGGGGCTGGGAGATCTTATGCAAAGTTGGCTTATTGTTTGTGCCTTTCTACAATGATTGGCATCTGCGTAGCACTGGAAGTGAATTCTTGGGTTGTTTTTTGTAGGAAATCTAAAGAGGAGAAGTTAAGAAGAGAAGGGTTGATTAGTGGAGGTTCTGAGAAAGAGAGTGGATCAAGCAGGGGTGGATTCATTTGAAGGGAATTTTTCAAGGTTTTGGAGATTTGCTGGAGAAAATGAATGTTCCAGTTACCTTTTCCTGTTTATTCTCTCTCTCTCTCCCCCTTTTTTTTTAACCATAATTTCTGTTCATGATGGAAAAGTTTTTGTAGATTTTTTTTTCTGATATAGTTCAGGTTTATAATGTAATATTTTGATGGCAATTGGCCTTTTTTGTAAACTTGATGCTGCTGCAATAGAAGTAGTTATTGTCTTTTGTTTCTTTCCTACTTTTCCTTATAAATTCTGTTCATGATAAAAAAGATGTGTAGATTTTTTCTGATTTAGTTGAGATTTCATTTTGTAATGCTTTGACGGCAATTAGTTCTTCGTGCAAACTGCATTCTAGCGGCAGATGTCTTATTCCACAGTTGGTCTCAAAAAAGAAATTCACCGAAAGATAATATTTCTTTTGTTCAAAACTAAATGTCTATTTTAATTTCTGTACCTTTGAATAAGAAAGCTGAGATCTAATTTTGAACAGAGGGAATATAATATATTTTACGTTTGATTTAATTTTAAAGAGTAAATTCAGCAGAAAACAAGAAAAAAAAATATGAATAGTAATTTGTTGATAAATATTATCTATATTGGCTTTGCAGCCAAGCTTTTTTCCTACTCTTGATGATTGATGCCTGCATGTATGACCAGTGGAGCTTTCATCAATTAATGATGATATAAGTTGGAGAAATGCAAGATTTTGAGGGGAAAAGGAAAAGAAAAAAAAAAGTTACTGTCACTTGCGAGGATAGAGTGTGGAAGATAATGTTTTAAATTTGTGCTCAAGGTTTATATAGTAGATGATATAGTATTTTTATTGGTTTAAGTTAATTAACTAAAGAAGTTACTAGTCAGTGATAAGAGGCGTAAATTAATAGAGTTTAAATCTAAATTAAATGTGAAAGTTTAGGTGAAAAATATAATTATATTAGAAAATTAGAGAATTTTTATTTTCAAATAACCTAAAATAAAAATGTATATTCTTTTACGAAGATTTTCTTATAGTACAAAAGGAATCGTATTATTAATGGAGATTATATAATCAATGATCAAATATAGGGCAAAGTTATAAGTTTTATTATGAGAAGACTATTGATCCTCTTATAAAGGAGAATAAATTCTGCAATAACTAAGAACTATAATCAAGAAAATGAAGTACATAAATCCAAATGTTTGATGTACAAATTCAAATCATATTTCTTCAACCAAATTTTACCTGTTAGTTATGGAGAAAAAACAAGGTACAGAGTAGTCAGTTACTTTTTTTTTTTTAAGGAAAAACATAAATAGTTTTATTAATCATCATTGAGGTCTGCTAAAGTTGCAACAGGAAATAATTTCTTTTTTCTTTTTCTTTTCTGAAGTTAATTGCAATAGGAAACTATGAAGACCCATTTTGTTTTCAAGTAAAATCCTCTTTTGGTCAATAATCAACTAAATGCATTTTTCATTAATTAAAAAAAGTAATTTTCGCACTCCTCTTTTTCTTAGTCCAAATCCAATTGAATATTTTATGTTATTATAAGTATATAGGAATTTCAATGAACCGAAAAAAGCTACAAGCCATTGGCCTATAATAACAGTAATTGCACATAGATGGGTAAAATTGAAAGCATTTTAATTTAAATTTTAACTTAAAATTTCGTAAAAAGTGAATTATGAAAAAAAGTAAAGTTAAGAAAAAAATCTTTTAATAGTTTCCAAAATAAGACCTTGTCCAAATAAGCGTAAAGAGTTACTCAAAGAAGCTGCAAGTTTGATTTTTTGTTTTTTATTTTTTTGTTTCCTTTTTGTGCTTTTGTTATATTAGATGGGGGGGTGAGTGGAGGGCTGAGTAGGGGACGAGGGGAAGAAGTAATGTATTTATAGTAGATAGAGAAAAATTACAGTTAGATCACAAAGTTTATCTCTTGTACAAGGATGAGATGGATGGTGTCACAACCTAAACAGATAAACACAAATAAGAATTTTCATTTAATCCTGAGCTACAAATTGAACCAAGAGAATTAATGCAAAACTAAAACCAAAAAGAAAAATGGTTTATTCTTCTAAGGACAATGTTTTCTTGTGCTTTCCATTTTTATCCTTGCCCTTCTCAGCCTTTTCATTGCTAATGCTCTGGTTACTGACAGATCCTTCCTGAGCACTACACATTTGAGACTTCATCCTGAACCCAAATTTCTTTGATACATTGCCCCATGTGCCAGATGCCCTGTTCTTTCCCAATTTCTCTATTTCCTGCCTCATATTTGAGCATTCCTTTTCGAGCTCAGAAACACGCATCCTCATGTTATCCATTCCCACTTTTAGTACCTGGTTTTCCCTCACTGCGGTTGCCCAGCCTCCTTCATTTGGTCCAACCACACCACTTCGTAATTGTCTTGACCCTCCATCGAGGTTGTCTGAGACCAGAAAGCAGCCAGCAATGGAGGTTCTTAGTTGAAGCTGCTCAAAGAAAAGGACTTGTACTATGATCCTTAGAGGGAGTCTCTCATTCTGTGCAGCATGCGTGCAGGCTTCCAAAGAGAGCTTCTGGCAATCCATTAGTCTGCAGAGTTGTTCTCTGTCGGACTCCACCAGCCACGGGTGGGACTGCCAAGGTCAAAAACAATAGAGGTTAGCTGGTTCTGAAGAGCAAGCCAGAGGCATTGTCCTCCTTTCTCATTCTTTGGGGACTATCTCTGTTACATGAAATCATGCTTCATGCAGGAAGGAATAAAAGTCAACTTTGGAAATAAACAGGGAGCGATCATAATAAAATCTACCCATGAAATTGGAACCTATTTCAGTTGTTGTCCATGGTTTTACAAGTTTCCTTCTACTAATCATATATGTTAATTTTCAATGAGATTTATGTGAAACGTAAATCCTAGGCCACTGATAACTCTATAAAGATGACAACAAATGTAATCATGTTGCAAGGTAGGAATTAACATGGTGACAAATTGGGTCAGAGTGCGAAACTTGAATCTGAAGTCAGAGCTATAACAGTAAGAAATAACAAATGAAACTAAATGCCGCATTGATTAGGTCTAAATTGGCAGCGGATCAAGTAAATTCACCTTTAGATAAATGTCAATTGCACGATAAAGACCATCATCCAGGGGCCTAGCATATTCTGGAACAGCAGCAGCAAGTGACTGGAACTTTGGTAGTTTCAGGTTAATATCTGGAGCAACTTCAGCGAGGTACCCATCAATTAGCTTAGCTACCATGGTAATTGGTGTCAATGAGGGTGATCCCATCAGTTGGCCATCATCAACTGAACATGGTGATGCACCACCTGCTACTTGATCCATTGCCAAGAAGTGCTCCAGTATCCGCTGCACACAATCGATATCATATAATGTCTCCATTGAATGAGAAAAATTGGGCATCAAGAGATCTTCAAGGCTAGCCTGATCAAGCTGCATCCCTATTCTCTTTTCTAAATTTGATATGCAAGATGGAGTTGCTCGAAGAATTTTTGCTGTTCGAAGCAGGCCAAAGAGGAATTTAGTTGGGACAAAGCCCTTTTGCATGGGAAGTAAAAGATCAACCTCCTCAAGCAAAAGTTTCTGGTCCTCCTCTGATAGTGACACTCCCAATCCTACCGATGCAAGTCGATTATTGGACTCATTAGTGCCATGACGCCGGTTCAGTCCTGGTAGATATTTTTTGGCATAGAAATTAACAGAACCAGCTACAATCTCTTGTTTGATACCCCGTGATTCCATGGCAGCAATTAATCTTTTATAGAGTGGTAAGCTTAGAGTAGATGCATCTTCATACCACCAATCTGAACTTGAATGTTTTGGCCTAGCCCCCGTGCTTATGCCATTCCATAGGACACTTCCACCAGGACTCTGCATGGGTCCACCATGCTCCATGACAGGCCAACCAAACAGATTTGGGTCAGTAGATGCCTTCATGGCCAGTGACTCAATGCACCTTTTGGTGATTTGGAGCTCTTCAGCATAAGGGAGAACATCTTCACACGTCTGCAGTGCTTTCAAAGAGTCCTTCCAGCTTTTAAGAACCACTTGATTGAGAAAGCTTTCAGTCTGCGTAATCAGATTCCCGTCTCCATATTCTTCAGTCATCTCAAGATGCTCAGCAGCACATCGAAGGTATACAACATTTGAGGCAGTAAGTTCAAGTTTTACTCCGTAACAAAATTTAGCAACAAGCTCAAATGCTTTAGCTCCACCAGGAACATCAGAGTGTTTGATTACACAGCCCTCTTCTCTATCTTCAGAAGCTTCAGCAATCAATTTTTCCATAACTCCACTTCTTGAAAGCAATGGAAACTGCATTACATAATGACCAAGTTGAAACCAATAAATAAAACGGGAATGCAAGATTACGAGACCTAAACGCCATTTATCAGAAAAGAAGAAACCAATAAAGAAACCAGACGAATATTTAAGCTGCAAAAGCAGTAAATATGACAAGATAAAGAACTGAATAGGGTTCAATGTTTGCATCATCAGCAACAGAACTGAACGGTGTCTAGTTGTAGCATCATCAGCAACCTCTTGATATCCAATCCAATCAGATTAATCTGCATGATCACCTTATAGAATCCCATTCTCCAAACCCAACACCCAAAATAAATAAATAAGACAGGAACCGAAAAGAAAGATAACAAAAAGAGAGAGAAAAGGCTAGAATATTCTCTTCAGATGACAGTCACATAATTACCAAGCATAAAGGGAAAGCACATGGATTCTGGCCAGTTAGGCTGGTAAAATTTTATTTCCTCTACCAAGGTCATTTGTCAGCAACTTGATTACAATCAGATCATTCAGTCAAGGTACATCAATACCTGAGTTTCCCTAACGAAGCAAGCAAGAGAGGGTGACAATATAGTCCTTTGGTTGACTTTTCGAATTGAACCACCAAATTTAGCTATATTCGTAGGGTAATGAACATGTAACTGAAAAACTAATTGTCCATCATTCACAAGTAGGATAAGCAAAACACAGACAACACAATCGTAACTGCAGAAGCTTGAACTTTGTATATGCTGTAGCTTAACATTTTCATGAGGTTTAGTTCATCAACTAATGGATCCTTCGACAAAGCAAATGATATAGAGAAAATTAAATACTCCTACTTCATTCCAGGGGCAGGTTAATACCAATCATAAGTATTATTTTTACCTTGTGGAGATGAAATGACATGTCTTCAACCTCAACAACTATATCACTCGGCAGACCAGTGGTGCAGAACCTACAATAATGAATAGGAAAAGGTCAAGATTTACCAGTGGATATCATTCACCCAATTTTCAGAAATTTGTTTGCGATCATGCTTCATGGGAGTACAGTACATCGGTACATAAGTGCAAGATGATTAGAAGAATTTATTTTTAAGTTAGTTCTTTTTTTGGGATAACAAACACTAGAAATTCACTAAATTTGACTTTCTCAAACAACTGCCCTACAAGCTTGACTTTATATGTCTGCAGTTTATTCGTCCGTGCCCATGCTGAATCACACGCTTCAAACTGGTCTTGAAGTGCATTCAGAATGAACCACAATCGAGAGAAGATGAGAATAACTTTCTTCATACAGTCCAGGGTCATATTTGAAAGGTAAAATAGTTTTCTGAGATGAGAAATCCTTGCCAGACTACCCAGATTTATCAGCTTCAGGACTCAAAAATATTCTAAAAGGCCGGTTGTGTGTGTAAAATGCTTAGAATCAAAACCAAGTTGAAATATTTTCAACAGAGGATTAGAATTCACAAATTGCATGATTCCTCAAAAGAAACTGAATGATGATAACCCCTGGCATGAAATCTCAATGCCTATACGATACAAAACGTCAGCATTTTTGAAAAATTTGAATAATGGGATGTGCAAGGCATATATGCAACTTGAGACTTGGTAACTCAAATTTTGATCTAATGTGGATGCAGTAACACGGGACAAAGCCACAACACATAGAGAAAGGAAACAGCATAGATCTCCCACCCCTCAGCCACGGTGGAGGAGGTGGTGGCTGCACAGGGCGCCTACCGAGTTGGTGGTAGGTGGGTGAGGTAGGTGGGCGAGCTATAGAGTCTGGAGACTAGTTGAGTTGAAGGACTGGTGGAAATCAAAATAAACAGTAGATCAATTAGAAGAGTAAGAGACTCCAGAAACAGAAAGCATACCAGGCTTGGCCTTGCCTTTGAAATGCATCTGTTTTTGATCCTAGCTTCATACAAGCCATCCCCAAACAGTGCCAGGAAAGTGAAAAAGCTTCACCAGCCAAACCTGAGGTAGAAAAAGAGTCGCCCAACTTCAGCCAAACTCTCTAACCAAAATCTCTCAATTCACCCACACAAACCAACTTAACGAACCCAAATGCACAGAAAATTGAGAAATTTCAGCACTTATATCGCAAATTCAACAGTCACTTTGAGACCCTAAACTCCAGAATCGATCCTACCTTTTCCAAAATCCCATTCGACTCCCCCAAATACTTCAGTGCAGAAGACCAAATTGCAATTACTCGAAAATGGAAGAAGCCCACATCAAAAAGTTCCAACTTCAACACAAAACTGCTACTAATCTACCAAGAAACCTTAACAAAATCACTCTACTAGGATAATAACCGTTGCAAAACAGACCCACCTACAGAAATTATAAAATATCCCTCAAATAGGGACCGGTTTTAGGTCAACTTCCCCAATTCCTCTCCTTATAAAACAACCCAATTGTTCTGACACAACTCTGTCCACTCCAACTACCAGAAGATTCCAAAATGCAACCCTATCTATGTGTCACAGAAGACCCCAATCCCTCTCTCACTCTCTCACACTCACTCTGGTACAAAACAATACCACCCTATAACTGAAGAATGAGTCTGTGTTTGATTATACAATACATGTAATCTCACGCCTCTTATATTATAATGGGTGAAAGATCATGGCTTGCAAGACTTATCTGTAAAGAAGAACTTTGGAAAGCTCAAGATGGGTAATTAATGTCAGCTCTGAAGCACGAAGGGCTTCAGCCTCTCATGCATCTGGGTCCTTTTAGCTTGAAATCTACTCATTGGTTTTCTTGAGAGCAGAGCTTAGGGAATCCTATAGAAGCAGCATTAATTTGAGTATTCTGCAATTCAATGTCCTGAGAGGAAACAGAGTGATTAATACAAGAAATCTAATTTAAGAAGAAAAATGTGATTTTTTAAGTCAAGAAATGACATTTTTGAAAGATACTTTTACCTGTTTGTCCAGCTTGGCCATGTGGATGCCCTTGCTGCTTAGCTGCTTTGTGCCATTGGTCAATGCGTCTCTACCCCTCTGTTCTTTTTTTCTCTTTTTGCTTTAAAAAAAGAAAAAATAGAACTCAGGATTTTATTGGTAGAGGGGAAGGAGTTCCGATCATTACAACGCCAATGAAAATCTTTATAGTATTTCTTTTTGGCTGTTTATAGATTATGGATTTTTTTTTAGTTACACAAAAAAGTAAAATCAACAATACGAATCTATATAACTAAGGGTGTATTTAACAGAACTCAATATAAATTTCTCACTTTGATCCTATTTTTTCTCTTACAAAAAATTTTCTCTCCCGAAACTCAAGATAAAAATTATCAAAACAAAATAATATTCAATTCAAATAGTTAAAAATACTTTTTACTAAGCGATAGAACATAAATTTAATTTACATTATTCTTCCTTTGATATATAAAAAATCAATAAGAATCTATAACTTTATTTTTTAGCTTTAAAATTCACAAACTATTTAAATGGACTTTATCTTTATAAATAAGATACACTTTAAAGGTACAATACAATACACAATGCATAATTTTTAAAACAAATACACCCCCCATCATCTGAGTACGTCTCAAATTTCCAACATATAATTTAAGAATGAGATTAAATTGAATTTAATTTTTTACTCGAATTTAAGTCATTGATTATCATGATAATATGATATTTTAATCAGTTAAAAAAACTTTTGTTAGGCGATATACTCTTATATCATATATAAACATGCTCCTTCGATTTTAAAGTATATGATCTCTCAGATGTTTTTATCTTTTCAAAATGTTTGAATATTTATAAATTTTAAAGATTGTTTTCCAAAATTATACTCACATATCTACAATTATCTCTTATATTAATAAAAAAATAAATTTAATTAATTAATGATGCAATAAAAAAATATCCCTCATTTTTTTCTTCATTAATTTACATAAAAAGTGTCAAAATATCTTATATTTTAAAATGAAAGAAGCATAAGGATATACCCTATTAGCTCAATTTTAACTAGCTTATAAGTTATATATATCTTGCTACATAAAAATTTCGGAAACCTCTAAGTAATGTGTTATATACCATAACCTAAGATGTATTGGGGGGGAAAAAGATCAAAGAAAATTATCGAATTGAAAAAAAAAACGTGTAAATCTAAGATTGGAGGTGAAGAAATGCGATATTACTCTGACAGCAAAATAAAAAATTGTGTAACCTTCTAAAGGAAAGGCTTGAAATAAATGACAACCACATTAAAATGCTATTGAAACCTTCAAATAAAAAAGAAAATGCTATTAAAACATTCTGTACATTTCCTAATTATAGTGTATTATTTTCAACAAATATAAGAATTCCCAAAAAGAAAAAACAAAAGCAGATAGTTTTTATGGAGAATATGATCATGACATAAATATCCAGCAAACAAAAAAAAAAGATCATGACTTAAATATTTGGACCATTTTGGAGTTTATTACTATTATCAACATTTGGTCCCAAGATTTTGGGGTCATATTTAAGAGAGGTATAGAATTACAATCTCTGAACTATGGAATTATGGAGTCAACATCAAAATTATTTGTTCATTGGATCCTTATTAATGATTTCCAACTATATATGAAAAAAATATCTGCCTCTGCCATTTCACTTTGAAGATGGCTTTGGGTGCCTTCATAAACAAGGAGCCAAAGCCATCAACTTTTGGCTTTAAGTTCCCATCAAAAGTAACATTTTTAAATTAAATTATCAATAATGAAATGAATGTAACTGATTTGGTGATTTATATGGTACTAAAGCCATTTATTAGGTCAATCAAAGCAGTAACTATATGGGATATGCAGAAGTTAATTAGGATATGTTTATCTTTGTTTCGTTTATAGATTTTATTTCATCACTGCTTTTATAGTCACATTTTACTCTATACTTACCTGACAAAGAAATTAGGTGAAAATATCACTAAGAAAAGACCTTATTTCTACATACTTATACTCATGATAAGTCACTTACGCGCTAGATGACATAAAATTTTTTGTCAAATTCTATCATAAGGAGTGGCATAATGGCATAGAAAGAGGTACAGAAATAATATAATTGCAAGAAAAAAAAATTTAGTGACCTAAACCGAAATAAGGCCTTTCTTTAGTAGTATTTTGAACCAAAATTATAATTTTTATGTGACATAAATTTGTATAATTTTTTGTTAGTTTAATCTTTCATAATTTTTACAATAAATAATAAAATTATTATTATTATTTTAAAAATAAAAGAGAAAAAATAAATAAATAACAAAAATTAAAAAAAATAAAATTGGTGAGTGCTGCTAAGCATTGGTGCCACTCTTGAGAGTGTAGCACCTAGCTTTGGCGCCATTCTAAGAGTGGAGCGCAAGTTGGGTGCCACGGAGGCGCCCAGATTGGGTGCCCCAGTCCTTTTTTTCTGTTTTTTATTTTTTATTTTTTATTTTTTCTCTATTTTATTTTTAAAAAAATAAAAATAATTTGTTGTTTGATAAATAATATTTTATTAATTTTTTGTAATTATTATTTTTAATTTTTTAGATTTTATATTAAGATTTTAATTATAATCTATTTAAATTTATTTCAAATTAATATTTAAAAAATTAATTATAATTAATTATAATTTATAAAATAAATAATATAAGTGTCATATAAGTAATTTAAAAATCATATAAAAAGTTAGAACTACAAAAATATCAATATTATATAAAAATATCATGTACCAGTAAAACTGTCATGCGTTTAATATTTATGTTAATGTTTGATTTTCATTGTCAGCCATCATCGAAACTTCTTCAATTCCATGCACACATAAGCTTTTTGTTTTTTTTTTCTTTTTCGAGGAGAAGCTATATCTATTTAAGGTGAGATTCGATATCATCCAATCTCAAAACTAAATTGTATGACACTTATATTTTTTCTCGCAAATAATTTAACTTTTACGAAACCTAAAACAAAAATCTAAAAACTAAACTATATCTAATCACACCCTTAATAGATGTGTCATGTGTGTATTTCTGTTGCTTTGAGTTACATATATGTTGGAGATACATGTGCATTATATTTGAATTTTTTTTTCTTTTTCGGCTAGAGGAAGAATATTTTTATTGAAAGCATAGAGTGTAAAGAACCTAGAAATTGTTTACAATTGAGTTAGACACTTGCTCAATTTACATGTGCACTAATATTTATATATATAAACCAAAGGAATATTTATCATACTCGAACAGATGGATTGTGTTTGAATAATATTGTTTGTCTAATAAATAAGCCAAGCAGAAATGAAAATAAAGTTAGAATATTAAATGAATGAAAACAAATGTATTTGGGAACAAAGTAGTGTAAATATGTTTTTCTAAACTTTAGAATTCTTTATATATTTTAAATTTATTTATAAATATATATATATGACAAGATAATAATTTAGTTATTTTCAAATTTTATTCACATCCTTCTCTGCCAATATATCCAGAAAAAGAAAATTATTTATTAGCTAGTAATTTTAGCAACTGTGGCGGAACTGAGTAAGGTCATGCCTCTTAAGATTTTGAGAAACATTTCACTACCACATATATTTTGAGAAAAAATTACATGTAGTTTTCAAAATATTAATGGTGGTCCCTCAAAATAAATGTTTTTGAACTTTGATTCTTTTCTACTTTTTTTTCCTTTAAGTTTCATTTTATATAATCAAATTGTAATTAAGTTAATTATTCTATGAAATTTTATCAATACAAGAATTGATGCTTTATCTTTCTAAAAAACAAAAGTTAGTAATACTTGAGAAAATAGTTCTCTACTATTTAGCCCAAAAAAAAAGAAAAATAGTTCTCTAATAAATGAAGATGCTCCAAATAGTTAAATTATGTATTTATTTCTCTACGATTTTTACAAAAAGGAAAAAGGAAGATTTTACATCTCCAAGATCATCAAGTGATAATATAAAATGAAATTTGAAAACTTGTTATAAATAAAAATTAATAAAACTCTTGTTTTCTTACTTCGAAATATCTTAAAGCAATTAACCTATATCGTCTTGCTCGAAATCTCATAATGTGTACAATAAAAATCTCAAACAAGCCAAGATTCAAAAGAGTAAATAATATATTGTATTTTAGTTTGGCGTTCTCAAGATTGAAATCCTAAACCAGCCACTATTTAGCCTGAATTTGGTTGTCATATTTATCATTGCCCACCATTTGTTTTCTTTTTTCCCATGTACATTTGAAGGAAGATTCGCTTTTTGCATAGACATTATAATAATGTTTAACAAGTTATATTAGCAATTATATTAAAATTGTTATGAATTTGTTGTTGCGTAATACCTGTTGGTATAATGAAATCGAAATAATAGATAAGAAAATTATAATGGAAGAGAATAGAGATAAACTTATAGGGAGAAAATAGAGAGAAGACATAAGAGCTTTATTTATCTTCTCTTAGAGTGCATGAATGAATTCAACAGTTCAGTCTATAATCCTATTTATATGGTTCAGAAGTACGTATCAACAAGAAGAGATAGAGAAAAATCAGAAGATAAATTCTAGCAATTATTAAAGATATAATAAAACCCTATCACCTATCTTCTAGAAAGATAGGGTATCTTTATCTTTGATATTGAATTATTTCTTTAATATCAAATAATGGACATCCATCATAATTTTAATTTCATAATACTTCCTATGGATGTTCATTACATAAAGAATACACATCATCGAACCTTACTAGATAAAAAAATCCAGTGAGAAAAAATTTTAGTGAAAAAAATGATTACACTATTTTTTATGTTATTATTACTCCCCCTCATGAAATAAATCTTTGAGATTTCTTAACCGGCGCATTCCAATCAAATTTATTGTCCATAATATCTTAGTGAATAGATATAATAAGTTATCACATGATCGAATTTATTATACATTAATATCACTTCTTTTCTGAACCTCATAAGTAAAAAGAATTTTAGTGAAAATATACTTTATCGTATCTCTTTTGATATATTTTCAAAATTTATAATCATCCAACAACATAGTGGGAATTCTTTCTCACAGGACATATGTTTATCTCAAATGATTACACACATTCTTATCTAATTTCATGAATTTTTATTTCTTTAAGTACATGAGTCGAAGAAGTGGCTGTTATAAATTCTTTATAATATATAATATCATATTATCAACGCATGTTTAACCATGATATGATTTATGGAGATCATATAGATAATTCATATCTTGTATATATATCTCAAAATGAGTTAGATTTTTCTCAATAATTTAAAATAAAATATCTCAAGGGGATATCAAATAACAAGTTTAATGCCATCTCAAAAATCATTAGGTATTGCACTTTAAAACTAAAGAGTTCTTCCAATATCCTTTGATAGATATAAATGGTATTTATTATGTGTAATAACCAATAATCATTGATGTGTCATGTCTATGTGAAGTATCTTCAAGATGTTCAATTTATAAGTCAAAATTAATTTTTCAAAACTTCGATCACAGCACTTGCTTTTCTAAATTTTTTAGAAAGAATATCTTGAACATCACATGCTTTTCTCTTTTGAGGATTTTATCTTTAAAATCAAGAGATCAATCATGGTTCAATCGTGCTTCAATATCATATAATTATAAAATTCATGTATTTGCCCTATTGAGACAACTATCTAAAGAGGAATATTTATAATTAGAATATCATATTGAATAACTTTAGAGAAGTTAGCTAAACAATGGATTTGCAATTCTATGCAGATGAACAATCATTTGAACTTTCAGTTCATTAATACTTGTGCATATATTAAGATAACAAAGTTCACAAATAATATCCTTTTTCGATTGATGCTTTTCTTCCCCTTAATGTAGATAACACTATTTTAATCAACAAATTGTACAAATAAGGATATCTTCTGATAGAGAAACATTTATAGCAAGTATAGCTACGTATAAGTTTCCTCATACATGGACATACTTAATTATTCTTTCAATAGAAATTCATTAAGATAATCTCATTATGTTCAATAGAAATAATCCTCTTATATACTTTGAGCATATTGAGTCCATCAGAGACTTCAAATCTAAGTACCATTATCAAATGATAATAGTGATAAACATATATTACATATAGCATATGCTATAATTATATCTACCACTAGAAATATATTTATTCGTAATCAATGTCCAATTCTTACAATTAATCCTATGCACTTTTTATACAAGTAAAGCTGTATGAATAAGTATGTAAAGTTGAGTTTGAAAAAATCACAAGGCTATTATTATGTAGAAAAATGTTAACATTTACACAAATTTTGTAATGTCATAGAGGTTTCAATAATTATTCACAGAGGTTTGAACAATTATTCACAACACATTTTTTCTCTCTTGAATTATTTAAATATTTCAAAAAATTACGAAGTTATTATTCGAACGTTTGTGAATAAGTATTCGACATGGAGTTTGAAAAAATCACGAAGTTATCATTGTATGTCAAAATGTTAATATTTTGCATCAAACTATTAATATTTACATCAGTTATGCTCGCTATCTTGAATAATTATTCTTTAAAGTTTGAATAATTATGCACAATATAATTTGTTAATCAGTATTCAACGTAGAGTACGCAAAAATTTCAAAGTTATTATTATACAACAAAACATTAGTATTTACATCAATTCTAGGTTGTTATAGTAGTAAATAATTATTCATACATTTCTGAATAATTATTCACAATATAATTTTATCATTTGAATAATTAATCTTCGAAACAGTAAAAATCACTACTCAAAATAGTGTTAATAATTACAAGAGAAGTCAAAATAGATGTTAGTAACTTTAAAATAACAAAGAAAGATCAACAACTAGGACTGTCAATTGGGTCGGGCTAGCCCTAGCCCGGCTCGGTTCAGCCCGATTTTTTAGAGTTGAGCTTTTTTCTAGCTAGGGCTGAGCCGGGCCAGAGCCTGAATTTTTGGCCCGATTGTGATTCGGGCCGAGCTCGAGCTCAGCTAAGCCCGGCCGTTATGAGCCCGGCCCGAGCATGTCTAATAATAATTTATAATTATATATTATAATTTCTTGATATAATAGAAATTTTTTATGTATAATACTATATTAATATCATCATAACTATATAGATTAAAATTTTATGTGTTTTGATATAAATAATTTTGTTTATATTTCACTTTCAAAAAAAATTAGTGTATAAAGTTTTCACTTCCAACACTTTAAAATTATATTTTAGAAAATCAATATAGCTTAATAGTTTTAATTCTTAGCAGCTTTGGAAACAATATGCATGCTATTCAATCATAGAGTCTATTTATGAGATTGTAACTACTTATTGAGCTTATCATAATTCTAAGGATATTAAGTATTAACACAGTAAATGCATATGTAGGAATATTATTACCTTTACTAACACGAAAAATAGAAATCATATGAAAGAGGAAGATAAGATCTTACCATAGTCTTCCAATTGATTTTTGCACTTGTAATTTAGAATATTTCAAAGTAAATATTTAGTTTTATAAAATAATATATTTTACATATTCACTTTCGTAATTAATATATTTAACTAATTTCACAAAATATATTTTTTTTCACTTCTCAACATAAATTTAGAAAGAGAAGAGAAAAAAATTGTCAATTACTTAATGGTTAATACTTATATTATATAACTTATAAAGTATAATTTATAAACATAATTATCTCATTAATTTATGTAAAGTGATTAGTAAACTCAGTGGTGGTGTGTTTTAGTGCTTTGGTGCCTAGTTTCATCGTTGGAAATTCACTGATTTATGGAGTTATGTGATCATTCTTCCTCTTTTCTGGTTACTTCATATTGAAGCACGACATACCAGATTATTAGATTTTAATGCATTATATATCTCTGTTTAAGTATTCATTTGAAGGGTTCTTGATCAATGAATTCTCAGACTCTGGTAGTTTGGTGCTCCACTTTTGTTGATTTATTTTGGTTAGAATTTAATGTTGTTGAGATATTGCTATAGTACTTTATTTTGCTATGGTAGTTTGTTTTTGTTGATTTTCAGATAGATGTTTGCTTAGTTTCTAGAGATATTGTTTAATAATATATGCAAATTAGTTGAAAGTCATTGTTAGACAAGTATTAAGACATTAATTTGTGAAGGCAATCATAATTTGTGGTGAGAGGATAATTTGTGAAAACAATAAAAAATAAATATGTATATTTCGGGCTCTACCCGAGCTCATAAGAGCTGAGCTTGGGCTCAACATTTGTGAGCCCGTTCGGGCTGAGCCCGAGCTTAGCTTTGCCCGGCTCATAGAGCCCGATTGACAAGCTTATCCACAACTGAAATATTCTACCATCAAAATCGTTCTTCAAGCCATAAGAATCAACCAAAGTAACCTACAATTGATTCCTTCAATTTGCATTGTTTTCAGTAATTATTCACTACTAAATGAATAATTATTCAATGCTCGAATATGAATACTTGTTTCATTCAATTTTGAAGTGAGAAGTGGGTTTTAGTTTTATTCTATGATTGTGAAGTGTGCAATAAAATACTCATAATTTCCTAAATAAAAAAATTGTAGTTGCAGACAAAATAAATACGAAGAAGAGACAACAATTCTTTTTTTTTTTTAGACACCTCTTGTAAATATTGGTTTTTTGTTTTTATTTTTAGTCATTTTTTAAAAATTGTTTTTTAATAAATATTTCTTTATATGAGATAGTATAAATTTTTGCTCTCTCAAAGTTAAAGTTTCAATTCTTTCTATGGATTAAATTTACTTCGTGGAAAAGACCAAAGGGTTAACAGTAAGATTACACTTCAACATATGGCTTAACTGCATTTGTAAAGCGATTGTACGATTCCAAAATTTTTAATTTTTCAATCATATCCTTCAATCCAAAATTTTTAATTTTTCAATCATATCCTTCAATCTAAAAACTAATATTATGTTTCTTTAAGGATTATTTAGATAGTATTTGATCCAACTAAATGCATGATTGGATCTACTTTTTTCTCATAAAAAATTTATTTTCACAAAATTCAAAACAGAAACTCTCATAACTAAACAGAATCCAAATACATATTTCTTTTGGGTGGGAGGAAGGAGTAAATGAGAAGGTATTTAAAGAATTATACTTGTTTGGTTAGATAGTAATATAATGGGGAAGTAAATGATGGAGGGAAAACCCTCCTCCACATTAATACAACTAACTCTTCCAAAAGTAGATAGGTTGGGAAGGATTTGGTGACTTCTTGAAATTTTTAACAAATTTATAATAATAAATATATTTTATGAGTAAAATAATAAAATAATCACAATCTCTTTCATTTTTTACTCAAATCAAATAAGGGGCACTATTTGTTATTTATTTTTATTCTATTCATACTAAATAAAATTGAAATAAATATATTTATTTCTTCCAAGTAAATAATGCCTCTTCTCTTTTCCCTCTCCATTGTGAACCAAACAAAGCCTAAAAGTATCATCCAAATTCATTGTATGGAGAAATAAATAAATGCAATAAAAGAAAAATTTTGAGATTTTATAAAAATATATTTTCAATTTTTTATTCTCACTAAGTATAAAAAAAATAGGATAAAGATTGGAATTATTTATGAAATAAGAAGATGAGTTAAATAAAGTTTAGATTTAAATTTTATAAAAATAAATTATTTATAAAAAATAAGATTTAAAATTAAATATTTGTATTAAGTTTTAAATTGAAACTCAAATTAAATATATAATAATTTGATAAGGAACTTATAAAAAAAGAAAAAGAAAAAAGAAATAAAGGATAAAAGAACTGGGAGGATTCGTGAGGAATAATTACGATTGCCTTTTGGTTTACGCTTCCAAATCTCAAAGTGCGTCGAAAATTGTGAGCCATGGGCAACGTGATAAGCGGGCGACTCATGCCGCGCCAGTAATCATTTTTTTTTTTTTTTTTGGATAAGTGCACCAGTAATCATTCAATTTCACAAAAAGCTGATTCAGCGTGACGGCGTGCTAATTCCCAGCTTGCTAGACTGGCTTAGCCGAGCCAGTTGTTCAAAGTACATAATAAATCTCTTATTTTATACTTACTTTTCAAACTACATAATTATAAATTATAAATTATAAATCTTTTGTCTAGCACCCTTAACGTTTGTTCAAACTACATAATAAATCTTTTATTTTAAAAATTATAAATTTACTTTTCAAAATATTTTAAATCTACAAATTCACCCTTTAAATAAAAAACTATAAAAATTTTAAACCTCTAAATTAATAAAATAATATTTATTGATTAATCTCTCATAAAATGAATTTACAAGTTCAAAATTTTCCTTTCAAAACCTATAAAAGTTATTTATTATTCATGATATGTTTTTATTTTGCTACAATATCTTTATACTTTATATTTTGTCTTTTTAAAGTTGAGAGATATTTTCTATATTATACTTTCGTAAAATAAAAAATTTTATACAATACAACAAATTTTTAGTAAATGAATACATAGTATAGAGAATATAATAATTTTCATAAAATTTTTAAGTGTAATTTTGAACTTTTAAGTTCATTTATAAGAGGTTCATCCGTTAATCAATAGTTGATTAAAGTCAAGATTTAAAATGTATAAACAGTTTGTGATTTAAAGAGTAAATTTATAAATTTTAAAATAGTTTGAAGGTTAGATATAATTTATTAAGTAATTTTAAAAAACTTTAGGAGTAATATTGTAATTATTCCTTTTTTTCTAATGTTTTGGCCAGAAACTATAATTTGATTTTGATGCCCAAAATATATGATTAATTCTCCTTTAGTTCCTAAAGTAGGGGTGTTATGAGTACCACATTTCTTTGAATTGTCAATCAATAATCAAATTAGGTTGGCCAATTCAAAATTTTGAAAAGTGTGAAAAGATTTTTATGCCCTTAAAAATATGAGTTTATTCTATTTTAGCATCCCAATGTTAGGAATCTCTGTCAATTGATTATTACATCTTTTAAATTTATCAACTAAGGGATAAATTTTAACTAATGGCCAAATACCTTGATTGAAAATGCTTTAATAACTGATTTACCCTTTAAATAGAAATTATAATTATAATTTTACCCGTTTAAAATAAAAAATTAAAATTCAATTTAATTTAAGTTATTAACTTTTTCCTCTTAAACTTCATATTCATCTCTTTCATTCTTTCAACCGCCACCCTTGACCAGCAACAATAGCTACTGCTGCTTGAACCAACCACTCCTCCTTGTTGCAAAATATCTTATGTTGTTTTCCCTCTATCTTTTTCTACTTTGTGATTGCTCCTCCCACCACCAACCTTCATAAATCTTGCACAACCACCTAAACCCCTCACCACCATCATTGCCGCCACTAAATGCACCACCAACAAACACACAAATCACCCAAAACCTATATTAGTAGTAGGATAATTTTTGTATTAACCTATTACATCCCAGAATGTTTCTAGTTAAAAGGATTGTAATTGCCTAGAATATTTGCAGTTATTCCAGCAGAGAAAATTCTCCAGCAAGCAATAGAGAGCAAGATAAAAAAATTAGAAAAAAGAAAAAATGAGAATAGAGGAACACAACAAGGAGTAACTCATAATGGTGTCAAGGAGGAGGAAGATGAAGGTGGTGCAATGAAGAAAGGAAAGGGAAGAAGAAAATAGAGGGATTAAACTCTATTTTATTAAAAGATTCTTATTCCCTTATGAACTCATTATTAGAATGCGTTCTTTTTCACCGTCAGTGAAATTTCTTTTTTAATTGACAATTTTAAAAGATGTGATGCTCAATTAATAAGGACTCCTAACTTTGGATATTAAAGTGGAATCAACCCCAAAATATATGTGTTTACCAATGGAAGGAGTTTGGTGCATTTTAAGCAAGTTCTCAGTTTTGAACCTTGTATATGTGGAGAAACTTTGTTGAGAGCTCTTCCTCTGTAAGGTGTTTGACCATAGAGCAGACTGCGTTAGTCATGGACCATAAAATAGATACAAATATGAGTTGGTCTAGTAAAACAAATACGGATATTGGTTGGACAATAAAAAAAACTCTATATATTTAAATACCTTCTCAAATGCAGGATGAATCTTTACATCTCTTAGTAACAAGCTATTGTATTCCTTAAAAAAAAAAATTAACAAGCTATTGTATAATACCCAAAAAATTAATATTATCTTAAAATTTTGATTCATTTTCAAAAAGTTGAATGCTAAAGGTGAAACTATAACATTCCTCTATAAACTGGTATCTTAGGATGTGTTTAGATTGCAATTGAAAATGAAAAATTAACAAGCTATTGTATAATACCCAAAAAATTAATATTATCTTAAAATTTTGATTCATTTTCAAAAAGTTGAATGCTAAAGGTGAAACTATAACATTCCTCTATAAACTGGTATCTTAGGATGTGTTTAGATTGCAATTGAAAATGAAAAATTTAAATTTTTTTTTGCAGTTTCTATATAATTTACATTTGAATTTTTGATAGAAAATATGGGGCTTAAAGTAAAAAAAAAAAAAGAAAAAGAAAAAAATTATACTAAGTTCCAATCCAAATACACGCTTTAAAAATTTTATCATTTTAGATGGCCAATCTAATGCATGGTAAATTACTTACATGTGGTTCTTTCTCAAGGCATTAACGCATGGTAAATTACTATACTATACTTAATGTCTAGAAACATTGAAAGAGTAATTCAAGAGTAAAAGTCCAAATTCTTTCACTGATATTTGATGTGAATGGGAAGTCCACAAAGATAGCATCACAGTTTATTTTCTTTCTTTAAACATACAAAATTATATATTGCACATTACTATAACTATTAGTATCACACTTTCTATCCCACTAAGGCTTTATGTGAGTAATAAAACTTAAGGTTATCCAACTCGTAAGTCAGAGTTCGATCTTTATAGAAAGATATTTATTACATATATTTTATTAATTTCTTAATATCCATCAATAACTTGATTGATGATATAATTATTTTTTAAAAAGATTCAAAAAATAATTATCCCATAGACCAGACTAACTCGTACAATTAGGAAGCAGTAGAGAAAAAAGAAAAGACATAAAAGACAAAGCTGGAGCAAAGCATAGGAAATAAACTTAAAAAATTCAAAGGAAAAAGGTTTTGAGATTCATCAAAGCAAATTATTAGTCTTTTATAGCACTTCAATAGCAATAACTGCTTCACCACATGCTTGGAATACAATCATAAGGAATGTTGCATTATATCATTTGACCCAGTCAAGCAATAATGCAATTTCTTAGGAAAAAAGAGAAAATATTTGAACTCATAAACATTGTAATGGTGGAAAAAAGTACGGAGGAAAGAAGTTATAAGCTATAGTAGTTGAACTGTATGTTCAAGGGTATATTTGGATTGTGTTTTGTTTAAAAATGAAACAGTAAAATTTTCTTTTTAATTATATTTTCTTTCTTATAAATATAATTAACTTTTATGTAATCTAAGATAAAAATATTAAAACCAAACATAATCTAAGTATACTTGAAATATTTGTGATGCTGAGTTGCTTGGTTACCATCTAGGACAAGTAAAAAAAGACACATTGCCCACTAATCAAATGCTATCCTTAAACTATTAAGTCATCTTTCCTACAAATTTTGTATCATAAACTGAAGTGAATACCGAAGAGTCATTCATAGTCAATTCTTAAATAATTAACATCATAAAAATGAGCAAAATACTTTATGGATGAATTCTGATGAGGGGAAGATCTGTAGCTTATATGAAGATAGTGAAGCGAATGGAATGCTTGCAAGGCCAAGGAGATGGTGCAATGAAATTGTTATGAGGTTTAATTATTTCAAAACCATGGCCAGTAGTGACGAGAGTACGTTAAGAACGAAAAGAAAAGCAGGAGCGGAACTCAGCAATTGGCTACTTTATGAAGAGTTGACCGAAGAGGGCAAGTAGCTCCAGTAACGGTACGCGAATCAGTGGCACACCCTATGCTCATATTCGTCTCTCGCCTTTACCCTGTAGGTCTAGCGACTTTCGCAGCGTCAGTTGGGCTTTGGAAAGCATCATAGGATGAGGTCCATTTACCTAGCATTGCCTGGACTCAATTTCTGGCCTTCTTTCTCTGAGCTAGATCTAGACCCAGTTACCAAGCCTTGAGGGATTTTAAAAGGGTACTATATTTAGTTTTCTTAGATTATATATAGTATAAAAAATTTATTATTCATTATTTATTTGTAAGACTTCATAAGTTTCTTTAAAATATTCAAAGTAGAAAAACTCAGATATGTCAACAACGATTACGTTTTTTCGAGAATAAAGGTTAGTTTATCAAATTAAATCTGGTCGATTTTGAAGTTGGACAGCCTGATAGCCAAATTCTGCTAGTTTTTGCTAGAATTTATGTGTCAATTCTACCAATAATTGGTGAAATTTGTACCCGAATTTTGCCAATTTGTGACAAAATTTGGGTACAAATTGTAGCTGTTTGTGAAACAATTTGTAGACAAATTATAGGACAAACATGTACAATTTGTACCCAAATTTTACCATTAGCTGGCAAAATTTAGACACAAATTCTACCAATTACTGGTAGAATTTATGTGAAATTTTTGATAGTAATAGGAAGTAATTGTACCGAGGATTTCTTTTTTAAAACAATTTTGATATTATGTATTTATTTACATTTATACAACGCATAGATTATATAATTTTCCAAAATTAGTGTAATGTTGACTGTCAGATACCATTATTATGTCAAACACTGCCCAATTTAGTAAGAATATATGTCATTTGATGTTTATTTTTTAAATGTGAAAAATTATATCTAGTCTTTTAATTATTATATTTTCATAATTTTTTTTTGTATTTTAGTTTATGTTACCTTATTGTAAATTTAGACTAAACGTTGACCTTTTTTAATTAAATATTATGTGCTATTTATTTAATAGATATATCATTAATTTACATTTATATTGCATTGGTTGATGAATATTTCATTACTATAGTATTATTGCGATATTATTAATTATTGTTATAATCAATTATTATAGTATTAATAATATCATATTTTAATTTTTTATATAAAATTATATATTATTAAAAATATAGTATTTTAATTTTAAATTCAATGTCATGTGATGTGTATTATTTTCGGGTATATCATTATTTCACATCTATTTTTATTCAGATGTATCAGTTATTAAAAATTTACTGGGTAGAGATTTTAATATTTCTAAATTACATTAAGTTAAATGTCATTTACTATATAATTTTTTGTTAATTTTGTATATAATTTTTTATAAAAAAATTAATGACACTTATTTATATGTAACATATAGTTGATCATTCTCGACGACGACGCAATGCATCACTTGATCTAAGACCAGTTGCTGACCTTAGTGATTGATTGCACGAGCAGTAACCTATGACATCATTTGCGAGGCAGCAAGCCAGTGTGGCAAGACAGAGTACTAGTGACATTCTTGTTGTTAGCCCTAAGGGCAAATCATGTAATTATGATTAGTTTTGAATAATGACAAATATTGATGAGGACTAATGTGTTTGTATGGTTGAGTGATAGGATTGATGACTTGAGAAGCATGAAGTCTTATTGCCTTGAAGCTAAAATGCAAGAACAACTCAATATCCCAAATGTGATTGAAGATTTGAAGAGTATGTTCAAAATGATTGAAGGCATTGAAGACTTAGAGTGTAGAATTATTAAAATAGGTACATTCTTATGTAAACTCTACACTTGTATGTCTTGGTTTCATTTGAATGCATGAGAGAGCACAAAACTTATTTTGAAATGGTTTTCAACAAACTTTGTGACAACAAGTATGTTTTTGAAATCTCAAATGAACTTGAAAAGATCTTGTATAATCAAAGTGTTTTTGTAATGGTTTTTGTGTTTAAAAGTGCCAAAATGATGTGTCCATTCTTGCAAATGGTTTTCAATGATAACAACAATGATTTTCAGATGATTTGATTGAATTTGAAAAGTTTGGATGCAAGTTTGGACGTCCAAACTCTGGAAATGGTTACTGTGTTTCCAGAGAAGTTCGGACGCAAGTTCGGACGCATGGAGGAAAGTTCGGACGTCCAAACTTTCTCTAATAGCAAGGTCACTGTTTTTCCAGAGAAGTTCGGACGCAAGTTCGGACGCATGAGGAAAAGTTCGGACGTCCGAACTTTTCCAGACAGCTTGGCATAGTAAAATTTGGACGCAAGTTCGGACGCATAACATAAAGTTTGGACGTCCGAACTTCACTGTTACTAGCCGTTACTAGCCGTTTTATAGCTGTTGCATTTGATTTTTCACATCTATAAAAGATATAAACTTCAGAATTTTTGTATCTCTTCGAATTTTTATGAACTCCAAGCATTCCAAAAGCTTTTAGCAAACTTCAAAACTCTCTTATCTTGTGCATTCAATTGATTATTCAAAAGACATCAAAGTGTGAAAGTACAACTTTGTGTAAACATCTACCAACAAGTGGTAACATCTACACACTCTTCTTTATCTATCAATTTGTGTTGTTCTATTAGCTCTAGCAAGGTTATCTTAATAACATAAAATCCTTTAGATAAGGGTGATCCTTGAAGTTGTGATTCAAGGTTGTTTGAGATATAAAACCATTGAGTTTGGTGAGCCTTGCATTGTAAAAGTTACTAGTAGAGGTTGTGAGTGTAAAACCATAGTGTGGTGAGTCTCTCTTGTACTCTGTAAACCTGAGCTAATAGTAGAGTGTTTGAAATCCTTAAGTGTAAGCTTAAGGTAGTGGACGTAGATCTTGAGGATCGAACCACTATAAATTGCTTGAGTTCTTTGCTATTGCCTTCTTCATCGCTTTACTTTAAACTGTCTCTATTTTGCCTATATAATTTGTTCTTGGTTTAAAAGCATAAAAGGTTTAATTTTGTGATAATTATCCAAATACCTAATTCACCCCCCTCTTAGGTATTTCACTTGTCACTAGTATAAACGTCACGAAGAGTGTTGATTAGTCCCAGTTTCGACCACTCATACGATGGGTGCAAGAAATGTATGCTTCCATACCAGTATACACACCATATCCTTAGCCCTCGGTGACATCGACTCCTCTGATTGTAACATATTACTACCCTTGGCCCCTGTTTACGTACCACCGGCCGTCAGCGGACATGGAGATGATGCAGGACCGTCGTACTACTATCCGCCACTGGATCAGGTAATCCCATACAGACATCCTAAAGACTACAACGAGGAAGCCATGATGTTATGGAGAATGTAGACAATTTGGAAGACCTTGCTGCTGATCCAGAGTTTTGAGATGGATACGGATGCAGATGTACACGAGTCCGTTGCGAAGGCAGAGATGGAGGAGAAAGAGACCATTGCAGACACGGCTCTGGTGCATTCTTTTGCAAGAACACGATGAAGATGATTGCGTCATGTTACTGTAGGCGTGAAGAGCCTAGCTCGTTCAGTTGCTGAAGCAAGTGTTTCAGTTTGGAGTGATAGGTCACTAGGTCCACTTCTGCGCGGTGCTAGCCAGTCCGCTCAACCGCGGATCATTGGTCCAGTTGCAGTGCAAGTTGATATTGATGCCCCATCGATGAGCGCGGTATTGGTCGTTAACAAAGAACGAATGGGTCCTAGTGTTGGGTAACAACCGACCGCCGGTAGATAGCGTACCCAAGTTGGCACTAGCAGGCGCAGTGGATGCACGGGTCATAGTGAGAAGTGGTGCCTCAAGGGACCTCTACCTAGAGGTCCACAAGATCCATTTCTGATCCTGTCATTTCGAGTTCCATAACTAGCCACATCAAAAGTGGCGAGGTATGTATCTTTGCATTTAAATGTACATATTTGTAATTTGTTAAATATGCAAAATAAATAAGATGTGAGATAAGTGTGTGTTATCACACAGGAGCGTCCAGTGCTAGTAGTCCACTCCCGTCAAGGATATCTTGATAGGTGAGCAGTGAAAGACGATGCGGTGGAGGAGATTGTGGTTAGTAGAAGTCTGAAATATTTGCGTGAATGCATCTTCACGTGACCAAATAATCTGCTTATATCGATGTTTATAGAGAGCTGACAACTGCATAGAAATAAGTTTCATATGCCATTCGGTAAGATGACGATCACCCTCCACAATATGGCATAGATACTTGTCATCCTTGTGACCTGTACGATTCTCCGGCACACTATGGGAAGGAATGATATCATTAATGATTTGTCATTTGCCCTGCATATACCTCCTGTGCATGTCCGTAGTCAGTTGGATAATGGGGGGGTCAAAATTCCCCATCCTCTATGACTATGTCCCTAACGGATCACATTTTTCAAAAAATTATGCGTGGGGGGTACATGAAGTACTTGATCGGGTGTACATTATTTCTGGACAAGGGTAAGGATAGGATGCCTATCAGTACTGGGCATTTCACGTTGAGGACGAGGAGTACGCATAAGGAGCAGGATGTCATGCGTACCTGTACCATTAGTTAGGGAGAGTTTTCATAGCAGATTACAAGCAGTTAGACAAAGTGAAAACACTTCTGGAAGCATGAATATATCTATACTTTCTCGCATTTGAGCTGCCGCAGTCTCTAGATTGGCATGAGGCACACCCTCACATTTTACAATTCCAGCGGCAGGTGAATGTGTTAATAAAGTTTGAGGATTTTCGTACCATGTACTTGCACTTAGATGTCATGACGGCCTGAGAGGTAAGTGTTTATTATAGCAGTACGTCATTACATGTGCATTTTCTCTTTTTAGTCGTTAATAATTTTTAATACCAAAATGGGCAGGTTTACGAGAACTCATATGGTCCAAATCCCTTAGAGGCGCACTGGATATTGGCATTTCACTGCTGTTTGCTATTCTGCAACATTGTGGAGCCGTATGTGCCTAATCGGGTGCTATAGTAGTTGAAATACATCTAGGGGATTCTGAAGACCCCATCTTACTGAAAGAGGATTACATGCCTATCAACAACAGGAAGTACGTCGCTAGGTACGAGAGAAATGACGAGTACTTGCAACAACCTGACTCCCACATGCTCAGTAGGAGGTAGCTTGGTTCGTTTGTAGTGCCTCCATCCACCTGCAGTACAGAATACATGGCGTAGTGCTTGTCACACAAGCATTCCATTATCCAGAATCTGGAGACTTTGCCTGCGGAGATGTCTCATCCCAAACATGCACTAATCATTGATGTAGTGGTAAGAAATGCTCTTTTGTGAATTTTATACGGTAATGATTTTTTCTTAAAAATAATTTTTAGACAATTCTGTAATAGTTTGCATCTTTCGTTACAGATATAGGATATGTTACATCAAGTGCTAGCGGGTGACGTAGATCAGATGCTGCTCTAAGTGAGGTACAACAAATCTTACGATGAGGGTAGTGTGTCGGACACCTGAGCTGATGTTTCTCTTTTTTCTTTTTTGTGTTTCAATATAAACTTTTTGTTTTGTATACATATGTTATTATTTTATGCGTTGTGTACATCGGCAACTTTCAAATTACATATGTTATTTTCTCCTCTTATTCTAGACACATCGCAAATGCGTTACAGTTCATTTTAAGAATTACATAAAAAAGGATCATTTACAACATACAACACTTACTAACTAATTACAACATACAACAATGTCATAACTCCGTTAACAACCTCCAATATGCAATCCTCCAATGCAACGGGGTGTCCAATCCTGCTACTGCGTACTGTTTGTAGTGATCTCACAAAGGATGCATGTCCAGCACTGAAAATTTATCCTCCAATCATAACTACAAAAGTAGGACAAAAATTAAATTGATTACTATATGAAAAAATTAACACATGCAATACGTCATGCAACTACTTACTGCGACAAAATGATTAGCGTCTTCTAGCAGACAAATCACCATAATCGCATTTGCACATTCAGCTTATGAGTCGAGAGATAGATATGTCCCAGACTGTGACCGGGATAAGCAAATGAACATTCCACTGTAAATTTTTGCGTTAACCCAACTCATGTCTGGTAATATAAGTCACCGGTCACTAGGGATGAGTCGGTTAAGGTTCTAGTGATCCAACTAGTGCAAAAGTCCCATAATACCTAATGACCCTCCTACAATACCCTCGTACAATGATAAACGAATGTGTCCTACCATAACTTCTGTCGTACCTAGAACAAAGCGTCTTCGCCCCTATATTGGAAATGGGCGATAGCTTGGAATATGCAATTATCATTTGCTCTAACGTTAACCTAGTCATGTATAAAGGGAACAATAAAGGAATAAAATTGGTTCCCCCAAGGAAATATAGACATTTATGTATCTCCACATCCAGAAGCACCCGTAGAGGAAACATGTATGTACTCCTAATGAGACTTATCCCTTTTTGTCGAATCCCTCTTCGATCGACCCATTGTCACCTGGGCTAGAGGTTCCTGAAGACTGTTGTATTTGGGATATAACATCTTACTCATATGTACCGCAAAATGTCATCGTTTAACGGAATCCATTTTCATCATCAATTTTGCAATGTCTCGAATTACCAGTAGATCATCATAAGGGTGCACTGTAGACTGATTTAGAAACTATGAGGCAGGCGTGGAAAAGTCAAGCACACTCCAAAACGGATGCAAATCATCAACGATAGCTAAAGTAAGATATTTCTACGCTAAAATTATAATATACATAGTAGTTTTGTATGTCATATCCATTATCAACACAAATAGACACGCACGAGCAAGTGTACATGAATCTGGATGAGCAAAAACACAATCACTCACAATTTCGACCATCAGCTCAACTCTGTACCAATGGATGCATCCATAGTCAATGAACAACTTGAAAAGTTATTGAACCACTGTTCGAACCTCCATGCTCACCACCTTTAACTTGTGTCTAGCATTATATACAATCTTCGTCTTGTGCCAACAAGCAATACAACATATGTTATTTATAATGTCAACAATTTTTAATACGTATATATAAATGTAGTGGTAAGGAGCATTAATAAGTTGTTATCGAAACATATACCTCACAACTGCCCTCAAATTCTCTCGCTTCAAATAATCTAATATATGTTTAGCTGAATATGACATTTTCTCATTTGCTCCGTAATTCTCAACTTTCACTCAGTCATCTGCGCAACTAGTGAATAATCGTACCAGATTTTGAGCTCATGATTGTGCTTGCTGCATATCACCGTAATACTCCACGTTCCTTGGTAATGCTCTTTATCTATGAGTTTTAACGAACAGTGATACTTTTTTGTCCCTTTAGGCTATCGCTCTATATTCCCATGCAAGTTAAGCCACCATATAAGTTGCGCCACTATGCAAATTGTGCCAATTGGTGGTAGAACTTGGACAAAATGTGAGAAATATGGTTTATTTACATATTTAATGAAGATTTAACGAGTTTTTACCTCAAAATCGAAAGAATCCTTCACCAAATCCTTGCTTATTTTTGTACTGCTTCAAAATTGACGTGTTTTTGGATGAATTTGTTAGTTTTGTTGTATATGAGTTGAGAAAAAAAAAAAGTAGAGAAGAGAGAGTTTTGGAAAAAATGAATGTTTATCTTATTGAATATTGTTCAAAAAAATTTATATGTAGAAATGACGTTTTAAAAAAGTGCATCATATACCTCCTACAATTAAAGTCACGCCTTACTTCCAATCGTTGAATGTTAATAAAAGTACATTTTGACATGATAGCTGTATGACCTGAGATACTGATTGCAACGCGCTATTTTATTGATTGCATTGTGGTTATATTTCATTATAACAATTTATTTTGTGGCGACCCACTTCTGGGTATGCCCTACTTATGAGTGAATCATTACTTTTCTATTCCAGAGGTGTAATTCAACATGTAATACCACTATATGATACAAGTATAAATCTACTAATTTCTAAACAAATGACAGTTAAGAACAATATAAGGCGTACCAGTCGTTCTATAGTAAAATATTATATAAAATAATTTATACAAAATATAATTGCTTTCCGAAAATTCAGATCTCTCTCTCTATATACTAATTAAATTAATAACTATTTGAAATATTATAATGTATTGACAGACTAAGAATAATTACAAATGATAGACGTCTCCACAATATTAGCTGCTGCTGAGGACTCAACTGTCACGTGCGACGTAGAAGAAGAACGATACTCTCAATTCAACTATAAAAGTCAAAAAATATGATGAGAGAATAATGAACTACAAAGCCCGATGAAATTTCAACGTACCTGTATAATTTGAGAGTAAATATATAGTATTTTATTTATAATACTTTTAAAATAGATATAAGGTATCCTCGACTTTTTATGAGAGTAACTACGTTTAGTACAACAAGATAGTCTGATTTAAAAATTACTTGAAATATGATATATTTATATATATGTACTTTCAAGTAATAGTTATTATTTTAAAAAATAATGACAACATCAACAAACACAATAATTCACAAGACTCTTATGAGTCCATACAAGTACATAAAAACATTCGCCGCCCTTCCAATGACTATCTCACATGCGTCACAAAGGAACTCTCCACATAATACCTCCCAATGACCTTCTCACACATGGCGCAAAGGGACTCTCTACACAACATCTCCCAATGGCTTTCTCACACACAGTGCAAAGGAACTCTTCACATAAATCAATAATCGCACCTTTGCAGGGGAGTCGATGCATATTCCAACAGCAAAATTTACGCATAATTCACATTTACAACTCATCAACAACCAATCAATGCTCATAGTTTAGTATATTATATAAATATACAGGTCGAGTCACGACAAAACAACAACTTATATTAGCAGTACATATATTCACAAAAGCCGAGCCACGGCAAATAATAATTCAAAGTTAACAACACATTTATTCACAAAAACTGAGCCACGACAAAATAACAATTCAAAGTTGCCACAACATATATTCATAAAGCCGAATCACGGTAAAATAAATATATACTTTACTTAATGTAAAATAAATAAATAAAAATATATTAAAATAACATAACTTAAAATGACAAGATTTTGTGGTCCTCAACCCCCACAAGTAAGTTAGAAATCTCACCTCAAGCGAAAAGAATAAACATATGCTACTTCACCCTTAGTTCTACCTCGGCAATCTCAGGACCTAATATATAATTTTGTAGTGACAAACGAATTTAATATCACTCTAAAATGCTCAAATATTGACATATATTTATAATACATGAATGAATGCATAATTCATATTAATAGAACTAAAAATTCTTGAATTTTATAAAATTATTTTAAAATAGGAACTAACCATTTTTCAAGGGAATAAAAATATTGAAATGATTAATTTAATAGAATCCACCATTCTCTACAAAAATCTCAATTATTCCATTTTATTCATAATATAACAATTTAAGAAAATTCATTCCATTTACATATTTCATACTCCTTTTGCATTATAACAGTCTAATAAACCTTTAAATACTCAATATTTAATCAAAACAAATATCCAAAAAATGAGTAAATCTGTCCAGATTTTTCAGGAATTCAACAAATATATCAAACATACTTAAAAATGAATGAAACTTCTTTTCTAAGTATAGGATGATAACAATTACCTTTGTGAAAAAATTGAACAAAATCAAAACATCCAAAAATTTATTAAAATTCATATAAATTTACTACTATTTTTGAAAATAATTAAACTCAATCATAATGAGAAAAAATTGAAGATTTTACCTTGATTTGGAGACTTTTGATGTAGTTCTAAAGTTGGGTTTAAAGAATTTAATTTTTGTGTGAAGAATTGGTTGAAAATTGAAGTGGGAGATAGAGAAGAGAGACGAGAGAAGAGAAATGGAGAAAATGAGGAAATGAGGGTTCTCTCCAGTAATGGTAGGGACTCCATTGAAAGGCCCTCGCCACTGCCGGTTGGGGCTTCAATCTAGGCCCTCACCACTTATTTTTTTCGTTTGAGCACGGTTTTTTATTTTCTTTGAATTCTTTTAAATAAGGAAATAGCCCTAATAACCAATTGGATTTCATATGCAAGAGGAGAGCGACATATATGTGGAACAATTTTCAAAAGTGTTAGTAGACTCAACCATATTTTTGCCACCAACTAGTTATTTAGTTCTAAATAGAAGTTAGTGTTGTGGGCAAAGAGCAGGGGTCTTGAATCGAGAAACTTTTTAATAATTGAATGAACAAAAATAAAAGATGAAGGTGGTCATCCTTATACTTGGCTAACTTATAAGCGGGGGAGTAAGAAAAGAGTGTACAATAGAGAAATTACAGACACGACGTAGGAGCAGTCTAGGGGCCAATTAGGGCGAAAAAGTGAAGATGTCCATTTCGAATAAAAGGTACGAAGTTAGGACTAGGTGTGTGGGCATTGAATGTATATGATGCAGGTACAACCACGAGTTGGGAGAATATTTAGAGGGCCACACTTGGGCTACAAGAATGTTTGAGGAGCAAATGCACACAACGAAAAAACTGACAGAATGTCATGTTCAGCCGAAGCACATTATGTATCATTTGAGACGAGAGGATCCTCACACTAATGTTCGGTATGTAATTTTAATTACAATTTTGAATGAATTAATTTGGGTGAAAATAGTGAAATATAAGTAAAATTACAACATAATTATATATGTTATATATAATATAAAGTAATTTAGATTTACATAATATATGTGTGACAAATAACATATAACTTTAGAATTTTATTCATGTGATGACGTTATTTAATATTCACATATGCATGCATTGGGTCAATGCAGTGTCATAAATATTTACAATGCGATGCACAAGCTGAAGTTTGTTGGGATGGAGGGTCGAATAGTAATTCAACAGCTATTTAAGTCATTTACTAATCATGGATATATTTATTGTCAGTGAACCGAGGAAGGTTCTGGCGTCCTTAGTGACTGTGTTTTTGTGAATTCGATATCTTGTCAGTATGCTCATACGTGGTCGTATGTAATTGTCATAAATACAACGTACAAGACTAATTGGTATTCCCAAGTGATTCCTATTTGTGTATTTTCATTTTAATGAATCGAGATGGATGACGGAGTGCTCCTTTTAAGTACAAGATGTCTTTCTTGCAATGTGTTGGTGTAACCCCGACATGCAAGAATTTTATTATCGCATTAGCATGGATGAATAGTGTGATGACCACCTCGTATAGTTGGATTGTGTAATGTACCTGACATATTTTCGATGGTTTTTACCTTTTTGATGTCATTGTTACAGGTCAAAAAGCGGCTTTGATACAAGCTATTGAACATGTTTTTTAGGATAGTCATCATATGCTATGTAGGAGATATATTCAGAAAAATATTGATGCGAAGTGCGCCACATATTGTGGAGGGCAGGAGATGGGTACTAATGTTTTTAGGGGTTTGTGGCACAAGTTGGTTGATTCACTAACTGAGGATAGGTACAACCACCATTATGGAAATAAACGAGGTAGTTGTGGTATCAGTAGATAGCTCGCTCCACTTATCTAGGACATGAGCACGAGTGTGGTAGGTCTTGACATCTCGTTCCTGAAGAACGTATGTATACATGTTAGTAAGCAAGCTATACAATAGGAAAAATTATTCAAATTATTTATGCTAATTAGTAATATTCTTACCTACCCATCTCATATAGCGCGGGCGACGAGCCTTGCATACTATAGAATAAGACTAGGATTCTCTAGACCATCAGGTGCAAGACCACTCAGTCGTCACTCTGTACTTGAGCCACCCTTCCTCGGCCTACTAGGGATGGTACTACTATCTTCACAACCATTGGCTGCTACTGGGGGATAGGCCGCTCGTATTATGTCGTCGCCAGGAAGTGAGACATAAGGGTGTACGAGCTCTGTCCGTGAAGCCGATCGAGATCTCGAACGAGCAAGACTTAATATTCCTCACACAACGCATCTTAGAAGACTCCGACATTGATCGCTAGAAGATGGCTCCTCAACGGGCTCATAGGTCATCATATCAACGGACAAACTGGGAGATGGCTTAATGTCATCATCTCACTCCAGTCTTCCCCAGCCTCCTTCTCCACGGCCTCCTCATCTTCATCCAATTCCTTCTCATTGTTACTGTCATCTAAGTCATCATCAACGGATGATTCAAACCTATACAACTATGAAGGAGTGATGTAGGCCGGTAACATTAACATGTTATTTGAATTTTCAAGGATCCTACTTATTATTCCCTATCTCGTAAACTAATTATTTATGAATTTTTCTATAGATTTTTGAATGACATCCCGACAGAATGAAATGGCATGTCATGATAAAAATCAGGGATATTAGGTCCTTGGATAACACTTGAAATGACATGGCTGGGCACGTCTGCTTGACTAGCTCGTGCTCTCGACGGTACTATAATAGGTAGTCGACCGTACAATTGGGTACTCCTATTTGCCACTGGACCTAATTCTTGATGCGAGTGTCTCTGCTGTCACTGATCAGCCATCTAAACTCAAAAAAAATCAAATTGGGTGACTCACAAAACAAACGATAAATGAGAAAATTACTAAATCTTCCTAAACCGGCACTCATATATGTTATTATAGGACATCAAAGTAAATACAAATATAAGAAATCGTTAAAAAACTAAAGTTTTATGTTACTACTGCAAGTATTGATAATAAGAAATAAATAAAGGGTAAATTTACATACAATGAATTACAAATGACTACTACTATAATGCGTTCTTGGAATTAAAAATTCATCATCACAACAAGAATTTGAGATAATGATCCGTAATAATATTAATAATAAATGAAGGTTATTGCTTTAATAATGTATGTTGATAATAGAATTACATAATAGAAAAGGGTGATAATGATAAAGAATAAAACAAATAAAAGAACTTAACAACATAAGTTACTGCAATAATAATAATAATAACTAATTAATATCAATAAATTAATAATAATAATAATAATAAATTAATTAAATGATTCTGTATAACTAATGAATACCTAAACCCTAATAATTAAAGTAATAATTATAATTCTAATCATAAAATTAAAATTGCACTTGAGGAACAATGGTAGAAAGGATACTTTTGAATTTTCTCCTAATATGAGACTCTATGAACAATGCTAGGAAAGGCAATGTTGCTATGGAGTATTGATGAAATCTTCTTGAGACTTTGATTGATTTAAAATATAATTTAATATTAAGGCATTTTCTTTCTCTGAGAATCTAAATGCGATGGGTTTTCCCAGCTTTGGGAATTTTCATTTCCAAAGAGTCTTATCGATTCTCCTTCAACCAAATCCTTGTACAGATTACGATGGCCTACTGACAAATAAATAACGTTGGAACCAGAAGAGCCAACCATAGGATGAGAGCAATGCACCAAAACAATAGTTTAGTGATAAAAGCACTCAAGTTTTAGGATCCAATTACGTTCCTTGTCTTGACGTATTAAAAAAAAAAGGACAATAATCCCAAACAATATGCAGATTTATGGATTGAATTTGGCAAAAGTAGACAACTTTGAGTGCTCTGCCAGCAAAATTTCATGATTGTGAACTTTTGCATGAGTCATTTTTGCTTTAAGGATTGGACTCCTAAGTAAAGGGGCAAAAGTCATGAACAACATAATTACAATTACCTGAATACTTTGGCGTTTGAGATATGGTGGGTAGTTATTGATTCACCAGTTCACTATATATCTGACTTATGAATATGAATTCTTTTTTGTAATAAAAGAAAATTTATGAAAGTAAAAGCACAGTACCTCAGAAAATTTATGAATATTAATTCATTTCCTTACTTTTACGAATGATAATGGCTTTAATGTCGAATAACAAGTATTGATCCTTCGGTTAGTGAACCTTTTTTTTTTTCTTTTGGAAAGTGATGGCTTTTGAGACCAACAGAATATTCAAGTCATGAACAACAGAATATGAAGCATCCCATTTGTTCCTTCTCCAGACATTTCACCTGGTTCTCCCCCTCCACCCCAACCTAAAACACCCCCTTTTTCATTTGATCTCAACTTTTGCAAAGCAGATGCAAGAATTATGAAGCCAACTGATGGTCTTATATGATCACTATTTTAGTGCAATAATACTTAACAAATGGATCCTGAATTTTATAATCCTGATCCGGAAAATTTTCTTCGTCAAATAGGAAAAGTACAAAATTCAGCCAAATTTGTATCCGTTCTAAGAGCTCCAAACAAAGGTTTTTTTATACACAAGATTTCGAATTTGAGACCTTGGGCCAACTCCTATTGGGCTAACATTTTGATAGATCATCTACAATTGGCCCAAATAGCTCATAATAGATGAAAGAATATCATCATTTATCTAAATGCAGCGGTCATCAAGCTCCAAGGATTCAGAATTCAGTAAGTTTTCAGTGTTCTCGAGTACTATAGCTGGGAGCTAACAAATCCTAATTTTCTGAATCAGGAAAATTATTTCAGTAACCTATTCCTGTTAGTTGCATGCTCTGATCCTCTCTTCTTTATCATTGCTTGATGCAACAAAGCTCACTGCTTCACCAAATGCACAGCAAATATACAGCTGTATGCTGTAATGCAACAGAGAACAACATTCAAAAACTTTCAGAAGCAGGTCAAATTTTCCAAGAATCTTCAATTCAAGAATCAACTGCAAGACAAAGCAAAGAGAATGATACTTAGATTCAAAATTGGAAATCATGTGATCCCTTTAAAAAGAACAAAGCATCAGTTGCTATGAATCTCAGCTTACTCAACAGTTGCAGTTGAAGAATAAAATGCTCTAGAATGTACCACCTACAAATCCAATAAAGTTGCCATAACATGCTTCAAAAAGTGTACTCCTTTCATGAACCTCGAATATTTTATGTACCAAATAGTGATCCTTCCAACCAAATATCAACAAATTGAAACAGAAAATGGCTCAGAACCCTTCTTTACTCCTTCCAACTCTTGCATCAGAATTCAGAGGAAAAAAAATTACCTGTCCAAAAGCATGCTCAACTTTCAGATCCATGAAACAGCTTCCCAGAGAGGCTCTCCTATTTTGCTTTGGATTACAGAAACAAATTCATGATAATGCCTGAAAGCAATATAGACTAAAGATCCATATTGAACATTTACTTGCATTGCCATTTTTGCCGACATAAAGAACAAAAAGTGAAAACAAACCTGGGAAATAAAGCATTTCTTGGCAACTATTTAACCAACAAAAGAAAACAAGGAAAAGGATCTAAACCAAACTACAAGAATAATTGCATTAAAAAAAGGGTTTTCCCTATTTTTCAAGGTTAAGATGGGACAAGAAAACAATGATACTGATAGAAAAATTGCCAGCTCCAAAATGCTAGCAGAATTTCTTCTCAGCTCAAGCGTCAAAAAAACATCAAAGATCAAATGGAAGGAGGGGGAAGAGAGCCGGGGAAGCATAGAGAGAAAATCATGGAAAGTCTTCAGAAGAAAGTGAACCTCATTTGATTCACTTTCATGCTTAAGAAAGACAGAACATGGAAAAATGAGAATAAAAAAGCGTGTAAAATCAAATGATTTTCAACAAAATAAACACCAAAACTAAAATACAGCATCCTATTGTAAACTACTTTTGGTATTACAGATGTAGCACAATAATCCCTTAAGTAATATATGTTGAGTTGATTGAAGAAATTTAAACAATTACAGAGTTTACAAAATGAATACCATGATGAGTTGGTCTCTATTTCTGAATCACCTTCCTTGCAGACTTACAAGCTGTGAAAACTCATCAACTCGATCAGCAATATGATCTTGTTCATTGGCCACCCTTGTTGCAGATTCGCCTTCTTTATCCTTTCCATCCAAATCAGTCTCCATCTCCAGGCTTGTCTGGTCATTCCTCTCTGATTCTCCTTCCTTAGGAGTCTCAGGCACCTGACTAATCAAGATGGAGGTTTCTCCAGCATTATTCCGCAACCAAGATTCCTGAAGCTGCAAGACATACTCCAAGTGCCACAAGACCTCTCCCATTGTTGGCCTGCCTTTACCTTCATCTGCAAGACATTTTTCAGCAATCTCTGCCAATCTTTCAAATGATTCTGGAGAGTATTTGCCTTTGAGCCAGGGATCAATAATTGTTTCAAGTGATTTCTGCCGTTGCCACCGCAATGCCCACTCAGCAAGATTTATCTGGTCTTTTGGCAAGCTTGGGTTTATAACAGCTCGTGCACAAACAACCTCAAACAAAACTACCCCAAATGAGTAGACATCAGATTTCTCAGTCAACCGTTGCATCCTGAAATATTCAGGATCCAGATATCCAAAGCTCCCTTTTACTGCTGTACTGACGTGTGTGTGCTCCAAAGATGGACCAGCTTTGGAGAGTCCAAAATCTGCCATTTTCGCTACAAAATTCACATCTAAGAGTATGTTTGTTGTTTTAACATCCCTGTGGATAATTCCCCGTTCTGATCCTGTATGAAGGTAATGCAGTCCGCGAGCTGCACCAATGCACACTTCTAAACGTTGCTTCCAGGACAATGGTGGAAGGTCGCACCCAAATAGATGACTCCTAAGGGTACCATTAGCCATATACTCGTAAACAAGAATCATTTCATTTTGTTCATCACAGAACCCAATCATGGCAACTAAATGTCTGTGCCTTAGTTTTGATAGCATTTCGATCTCTGTCTCAAATTCTTTCAGGCCTTGCTGAGATTGTGGATTGGCTCGCTTTATTGCAGCAAGGCTGCCATCTTCAAGCTCTCCTTTGAACACCTTTCCAAATCCACCAACCCCAATCACCCAACTTTCATCAAAATTGTTTGTGGCTGCTCTAATTTCTGCTAAGGTGAACCGCCTTCCGGACCTAAGGTGGAGAGTCCCAACAGAATTCTTGTGACCAGGAGATCCCTTGGCAGTAGAAGTGCTGTCCAAAATAGTTCCATGAAGAAATAAAGGCCGCCATCCAGGTGAGGTTTTTTCCCCATGAACTTGGTCACCTCTTGGCTTTCTACAGCACCATAAAATTAGCACAACAGCTGCAAGAAGGGCAACAGATGCCATTCCAGCTCCGATTCCTACCCAGAGTATCAGGGTTCTTGAAGTTTTTCTACCTCCTTGCTTCCCATATTTCTGTATGTGAGCTAGATTACCATCTCGACTCAACTTGAATACTTCCAACCCGCTCAAGAGTGCATCAGTTCCTGCAGCACCAGCTGTTATGTCTGGTCCTAGTTGTACCCATAAGGAATCTGTTTGTGATGGCATAGCATCAAAATAATCTTCATGATATGCTTTATTCATTCCTCCCGCTCGAACAAAAATGTCAAAATTGTCAGCTGCAGTTTTATTATTTATGTAGATTCTGAAATTTCTTTGATTCGGCTTATCAAAGAGGAGTTCACAGAAATGCAACCGGATAAGATAATCAAAATCAGGATCTACTTCTAACCTCCATGACATGTTGAACCTTCTTTCCATGACTTCAGTGTTGGACAAACTTCTTGCAGTTTCATACACAATGAGAGGAGCCACAGCAGTGTCATTCGGTGATGAATATGTAATGTTGGATCTGTTTCTCATTTCTGACCCAGCATCTGAATTAATCATATAACTTGAATCCGTTTGCCATCGTCTCAACAACTCTGAATCCTTATCAGGATTAACTTCAGGTCCCCCTACATTCAATCTATACATTGTTTCAATCCCCCTTTTTCTTAGATTCAGAGAACTCTTAACACCATTTCCCCCAACTTTGTCAACAGAGTCAACAAAGAGCTGATCCGCTACTTGAATAACTTCTATTGCATTGACAAATCCAAAAGACCCTTTCCGCGGAATAAAATCTATCAACAAAACATTTGCTTCTATAGTCAAGAAATACTCCTTCACCAGGGAGGAAAAAGTAGAATTCGTGCTGGGACCTTGAAAATAAGAGTTCTTCTGCATAACCTCTCCAGGAACATTGAATTCAGAAACCAACTTCAAACTGTTTGCCTCAACAGAAAAGTATGATTCATTGGCATTATAATTTTCAAAAGCAAAGGGATAAAAGTGAAGCCTGAGAAAATAATCCCCTTGTACTCCTTGAACCGTATAATTGAATCTGCCAGTAAAAAACCTAGCAGTTTTGTAGAGAGGTGCATAGTCCGAGTCATCATCAAATGTGGATGTTGAAGCCTCAATACCTGGTGAACTCAAGGTGACATTTTCGCCAAGAGATGAGTCGCCAACCCATTTTCTGCCTTCCACATTGACACTTGAATTTGTACCACAATTCATCAAAATTGCATTGGTTAGGGCCTCACCATTTCTACCAAATACAACTATTGCTATTAGAAAATATAGGCCCAAGACTCCCGAGCCCTGGACCCTCATGTTTCACCTATGTTTCAGGCACAATGTTTCCCCCTTCGAAAAAGTTTCTCCCTCTTTTCCTTCTTTAACATGTTCTTGCTCAAATATGATGTTGGTATACGACCAATAGAAGCTAAATTCAAGAACAATAACAAGAAAGATGAAGAGCCCTAATCTGGAGATATATTAAAAGCAATCCAGCAAAAACACTACTGAACACGAATAATCTTGTTCTCAAATCCCGTTCCAGAAAAGAACTTGCAATCTCTTTCAACAGCCTCAACAACAATAATGAAACTGAAGGACAGAAATCAAGTTACCTTCATTGCGCCCTTCTGGGCACTGGCCATTTCTTGAACATGGCAGCACAAGAACCGAAAAATGAGGAGAGAAACAAAAGCAATCCAATGAGCAGACAGATCTGAAGGATTGAAAAACAAGAAGAAATAGCCTGAAAACAAGAACCAAGGAGGCTGCAATTTCTGACGAGAGCAGCCAGCGACAGTGAATTTTTGGAAAAATAAATCTTTCCTTTTTTCCTCCTATCAAGGTTTATGAGAAAAGCAAAACATGGGTTGGCAGAAAGTTGTTTGAAACAGACTGGAAACATTCATCCCATGTTGCCGCAAAATTTTGTCCCTGTTGAAAAGGGCCAAAAATCTCACACACAGGTATGGCTGATTTGGGCACTTTATTACAGAAATTTGTTGTAACTGCTGCAACAGCCAGTTTCTTTTCCAAAAATTTATATTTTCAAGATTTTTTTTTGGAAGAAGGAAGATTGTTTTAAATTTATTTTAATACTTAATCCAAAATTTCCGCACAAAAAATTGTGTATATGGGAAGGAAAGTGACAGGTGTTATACCAGACAACGGACCTCCATTATTGAGAGATGTAAGCACATGCATGTGTCGAGAAACTTTATAGTGGTAGTTATATAACTAGTTAACATTACATTAGTTATATTCTGTCTAATCACATGAAACTATGTATGCTGTAGATCATAACATTATCACTTACTCATTCATCAATACAGAGACCTACAGTACACGTGGCTTCATGTGATTAAACAGAATATAACTTATGAAATGATGACTAGTTACACAACTACCACCATAAAATTTTTCGTTTAGAAGATAATCGACCTCTATTCCTCCCCGAACAACACTTGTACAAACGAATCGGGGTTCGAGATATGATTGTTTGTGTGGTGCCCTGGCCTGAACTCGTTTAATATATTGATGAACAGAATCGAGTCTGGAATTATTTGTTTACCAGTTATATTAATATATTTAATATATAATATGTATTTAGCACTTATTTTATATAACATATATATATATATATATATATATATATATATATATATATATATATATATAATACAAAAAATTTTATAAAGAGAGAAATATTATTGTTCTTTTTATCCTCTCATCTTAAATTTTAGCTAATATACTCAAACCAATACATTTTTCTTTTATTAGATTTGTTCTGACTTTTTAAAAAATTTTAGTTTAAAGTTAAATTCAAATTAATTTTGAAATTGGTTTGATAAAGAATCCGTCTTTTGAAGTTTGATGAACACGACTTTTTTGGAGGTTTTTGGATTTTCTTGTTGAAGCTAAAGTCGACTGCAAGTAGTTTATAAAGAAGCTAGTTAATGGATAAGATGAAAAGAAAAAGAAAAAAATAATTTTAAAAAAATATTATTATTATATTCAGTTATATTAATATATTTAATATATAATATGTATTTAGTACTTATTTTATAATATATATATATATATGTATGTATGTATGTATGTATGTATGTATGTATATATATATAACATAAAAAATTTTATAAAGAGAGAAATGTTATTGTTCTTTTTATCCTCTCATCTCAAATTTTAGCTAATATACTCAAACCAATACGTTTTTTTTATTAGATTTGTTCTGACTTTTAAAAAACTTAGTTTAAAATTAAATTCAAATTAATTTTGAAATTGGTTTGATAAAAGAATCTATCTTTTGAAGTTTGATGAAAAGGACTTCTTTTGAGGTTTTTGGATTTTCTTGTTGAAGCTAAAGTCGACCGCAAGTAGTCTATAAAGAAGCTAGTTAATGGATAAGATTAAAAGAAAAAGAGAAAAAAAAAGAAAAAAGAATAAAATTAATTTTTAAAAATATATGATAATTATATTGACCAAAATATCCTTAAAATAGCTATATACAAATCACATAACATACTTTGTTAGTCATGTAATAGCAAAAGTAAATGAAAAGGCAAGTTATGACACTTTTTTATAATTTAAGATCACAAGTCTTCTACTTTGAAGTTGAAAAGTGAAAATTAAAATTCAGATAAAATTTAAGAGCAAATTGCATTGTTTACCAAGATTAAAAAGAGTGTTGCAAGTAGAAGAAAAGGTGTTGCATTTGACAATCTCTTTTAACATTTTTGCGAATTTAACATAAATATTGTAAGAGATATGGGTTGATCTGGTGATATCTTGTAGAGTTATTAACGTATATGTGTCATATCTTTTTTTATAATTAAAATACTCCATCTATATAAAAAAATGTTACACAAATAGATTAAAAACTCATAATAACAGATAAAGTATCAAATTTTAAGTACTTTCAATAGATAATTTATAAAAGAAAATAATCAAAACAAACACAATTTAGTTTTTTCCTCGATGTATTCTTCACCATAATGATAACTTAACTGCATTACCTTTCTAGGGCGGTAATTTAAAAGACTTTGGAATTTAAAAGAGTTTAAACATATCAACTACCTTAAGAATCACTAAAGAATGAGATGATTTGTAATACCCAAATTTAGTATGTGTCATATCTTTGAAAGAATGTATAGATAAGATAAGCAAAGATTTGGTTAGCAGAAGGGTAGGATTTAATTGTATATAAATGTTGTATTTCTTTATCAATGAAGAATGAGAACTTTCTTTCTAAGGTTGAAACCTTAAACTTGACGTGGTATTAGAGACCTCATAACAATGGGTAGAAACAAATAGACCAGTGGAGATGCTGGTACACATGGACTTTTGGGTTTGACATAAAGAGCAATTGACTACACTTTTGACCCTCTTGAAAACGCAAAAGCATCAGATCTCTTCCGAAGAAATGTCTAGCAAGCATAATGATAATATCTGGCTCCTAAAGATTGAAGCCTCGCATGATTGCATCACATGCCCCGGTCGTCGTGACTACCTGTATAGCGTACCTCCAGAGGTATCACGACAAGACTAGGAGGTTTGCCTAATGGCACCCAAGCCCTGGCTCTTGAGGTATCACGCCAAGACTAGCAGGTTTGCCTGATGGCACCCAAGCTCTGGCTCTTAAGAAGGGCCAAGTAGTGCAGGGTGTCCTTAACCTCTTTTATAATCTTTTCGTTTTAAGATATGATTTTTAACATTTTTTATATAATAAAAAATAAAAAATGTTTTTTTGATTTTTTAAAATATAAAGTTTTTAATTATTTTTAAAAGTTACTATTACTAAAACTATAATTTTTTATTTTTTATTATATTAATAAAATTAATTAAGAATATAGTAGAAATTATATTTTTTATTTTTTCTTAATCTATATAAAAATATTAAATACCTTTGTATTTTGAAATAAAGTGTGTATATTTTTAATTAATTTTATTAATATAATAAAAAATAAAATAATTATATTTATCATGATGATAATTTTAAAAAATAATTTATAAAATATTAAAAATTTTTAAAATAAAAAATATTTATATTTTAAAATGGATAAAGTATGTTCGTGATTTAAATTACAATTTAATTTCTATTTTGCTACTATTGAACGATTTTGATTGTATTTAGTACCTGACATTTGTTAACAAGTTATGTTTGATACATCACCGTTCCTCAAAAGATCCTAGTCAATGCAAGCGAGCAATGACAGGGGGCTAACCAATTCTGTACATTGCGATCGATTCATACACGTTATATTACCGAATGAGATACTCATCGCCTCTGATGTTCTTCAGACCAACTTCTTGATTATTTGCCCAACATTGAAGTCAATACTTCAAAACAGTAATGGTGTCAAAACAAACTTAAGCCCGCTGATTGATTCATTTGACCCGTAATATGAATAGATTTGGATTTGATTTTTTAAGATTATTTAAATACGAGCGGAATTGGCTCACTTCAATTTAGCCCATGGGCCAACGCGGATCAAAGTGGGCTAGATCTTTTTTAAAAAAATTTTGTATTAGAAAAATTATAAAAAATAGAATATATCACAATCTTGATACTAAATTTACCTACATCACATATTCTAATCTTACCTACAATTAAAGTTCATTAATTTAATTTATTCTTATATAAATTTATTCATATTAGATATGATATATAATTAATGATTGTTTTTTATTTTAAAAACATTGATGATTGGTCAAAAAATTTTTAATCAAATTATAGATTTATATTCTCAAATATAATAGAGAGAGAAAAAGAGATGAAAAATATATAGTATAAAATTTAATTTTTAAAAGAGAGTGAGAGAGATACTAGGCCCGCGGACCTAGTGAGAACGGGAATAGATAAGAGGTTTCTTAGCTAGCCAAAAAAGGGGCCAGTCCGCTTCACTCCTTTTAAGGGGGCTTGTGGTGGGTCGGAGTGGTTTGACCCGTTTGACACTACTACAAATCAGTATCATTCCACATAGTTATAATATTGGACCCCTTTGTAGTGAAGGTATAGTTGTTTTCTGTAAATTGGAGAGTGATTTTGATCTGTTAGATCAAAGTATAACAAATACTAATCGTCCAATAAATCAATTGCAAACCCACTTAAAGAAAGGCAGGGAAGGAGAACTAGTAAACTTAAATAAAGAAGAAAGGGAACTGGTAGTCCCAAAATTATCTACTCCCTCAATTCTATTTTATTTGATATTCTTACTATATATTGGGACGTTTGAAAATAATTGACACTTTTCATAAAATAAAATATTTTAATATATTATACTATCAATCAATTACTAACCCATTGTATATTACTTTTATATATTTATATTTAATATAAAATATTTGTTGGTCTATATATTTCTTACTTTTTATTATACTATATTATTTATGTAATATAATTCAAACTTTTGTATAAAACTATGTGTACGGTTAAACACTATCAAATAAAATGGGACGGAGAGAGTATCTTCTAGGTTCGAGATATCGATAGGGGAATGCTAAGGCTTCATTTGCATTGAAGCCTTGAACACCCGAGGAGCTAGATCGAATATCGCTCTGTGACTCTGATGGAAGATTTTGCATTAATCTGTTGGTAAAATAATTAATCTTCTGGATGTGAGCAAGTATCAATCGATGAAGGAGAAGCCGAAAATCGTGATTTTAATGAAAGCTTTCCTACTATTATACATATGTAACACTTTTTTTATGGTCAAAATACATGTTTCTTCCCAGTATTTGTAATGCATGAATTAAGTCTTATACTCTTAGTATTATACCCATATAATACTATTGTGTTATGCTAAATTTATTTTAGTTTAACACAATAAGAACTAATAAAACCAGAGAAATAGAGAGGAACAAAGAGATTTCATTGAAGAAGAAAAACAGTTACAGACAAGGAAGAAGAAGAAAGAAACTACAATTCAAGACCTAACGTCCAAAACTGAATATAAAATATTTATAATTTCTATTTAAAAAAGGAAAACAAATCTCAGCGATCCAATCTACAAGTCTAATCTCCACAGTTGAAAGTCTTTAATCGCGCCGGGCACAGTTCAGCTATCGAATCATGTTTAAAGCCATTTCTCATATTTATTTCTCCTCAACTAACTTAGTGAAAAATACTTTCTTTATGGTCAAAATACATATTTTTCTTTGGGAAAGTTATTATTTTGGTCCCCAAAGTTATGGCATAGTAATCACTTAGTTTCAAAAGTTCTTTTTCAACCATTATGGTCCAAAAAAAATTTACACGTATCTGAAATATTATTGCCACTACTCTTAGCCATTAATTACGACCAATAACGAGCACAACTCGCACACATTTTCTTAAGCCAAAATAGTCTATTTACGTATGGTTTTCTCTCTTGGAGTTCACATAATTAAGTTTTTTAAAGTTTTTTCTCTTTCAAAATAGGATTATGTGAGTTGTATGGGTAAACAATTGTAGTAAAACTATATAAATAGACTATTTTATCCTCAAAAAGTTAGCATGTGTGCAAATCATATTCTTTATTAGGCTGAGTTAGTGGTTGAGAGTTGTGATCATATTACTTAATACATGTGTAAAATATTTTAGGACTATAATGACAAAAAAAAAATATTTTGGACCAAGTGATTGACGTGCCATAGCTTTGGGGACCAAAATAGCTATTTTTGCTTTTTCTTATTACTCATACTTTTTAGTATAAGACCATTGTTTTAGATATTTTTCCTTCTTATAGCTTTCAATAGCTCCATTTTCATTTTTAGTACTTATTTGTGGTGTACCTAGTATTTTAGGTTAAAACAAAGTTGTTTTTAGATTTTCATACTATGCTGGCCTACAAGTGATAATGAATAACCCAACACAAAATGTTTTTATTTGAGACTCCTATTTTTCATTATTCCTATTGCTTTTCTATAAATGGGCATTCTTTGGCTACCTAATTTAAAAGAAAAAAAACTCTTCTATATACGAGTATTAATAGCAAAATGCCTGAGTCACAAATGTTGTACTCGCAAACTTACTAGAACACTAGAATTCTCTAATAAGAGAGAGCTTTTTAGTCGCCCAAGCCACCGAATTTCCTTTACCTTCCCAATAGAACATTGAAGATGTGGCATTATCTGGGCTACCCATTCTAAAATGTTCGTAAACTTGTACTTTGAAACCAGTTGTAGCCCATGTCCAAAACAGCCTTGGCACTTTAGCCTCACACATGTGTACATGGATTCATTTCTCTATGAGATGCAGAAAAAATTCTGTCTTTCACTGCAAAATTTTTCTAAAATATTTGGTTCGGAGCCAAAAAAATTAGAACTACTTCTTGTCAGTATGAATAAAGCAAAAGGTACTTTCAATCTGGTGCATTGTGATTTATGAGGTTCCTTACCACAAAAGCATTTTGTGGTGCATTTTATTTTTCAACCGTTGTTAATGACTATTCACATGCTTTCTAGATTTACCTTCTTGCTAACAAGTGTAAAGTTAAAGAGATTCTGCCAAATGTATGTTCGACAGTGCGAACTTGGTATAATAAAAGTGTTCAAATGGTATGACCTAGTAACAGAACAAAATTAACCTGCTTGACACCCCTTTTTTTCTGATTGTTCTTAATATCCCGACCAAATGGTAGAATAGGAAGCAACATCTACATATTCTAAATGTTGCATGCACACTGAGGTTTCAAGGACATTTACCTGTTGATTTTTTTGGAAGAGTGCATACTAATGGAAGAATATCTCATTAATAGAACATCTTCTATTCCTAATTTAAATAAATGTATATAAAAAAAATATTTAAAATGACACAATAATGGATTCATGAAATTAAGTAGATCAACTCTAATTTTATGCATGCTTTCTATTTTCTATTATATTTCTAACATCTAAGAATTTTTCATCAAAACTTCATTAAATTCTTCAATTTTAAATTAAAAAATTACATCTTTTACTTAATGTGGAAGTATTTAGCTAGGAACTTCTCGGCAAGATCATTCCATTTAGTAATAGATCCCGGTGGAAGTGACTTCAACCATGACTTGGCTCGATCCCTCAATGAAAATGGAAATAGCCAAAGGCGGATGGCGTCTTCGAAAGCCCCATTAATCTTGAAAGTATCACATATTTCCAAGAAGTTGGCAATATGAGCATTTGGGACTTCGTCCGGTAAACCATCAAATTGTACCAATTATTGAATCATTTGGATGATATGCAGTTTGATTTCAAAATTGTTGGCTTCAACTCTTGGTCGGGCGATGCTTGACTCCGCTCCTAAGAAAGAAGGCCGTGCATAGTCTCCCATTATCCTTGGCCTTGCATTTCCGTTATGTGCCATATTGTTCACTTGTTGAATATTTTCACCTTCAATTTGAATTCCCTCAAGTACTACAAGATTGATACCCCTTGGATCCCAATGAAAAATCTGTTCAGCTTGGGAATTAAGTTGAACCAATTCTTCCAAATCACTTGAGATCATAAACCAAAACAAATTCACACCTTCACCACAAATAAAAGTAAACGTTTAACACAAAGAATTTTTTTCTTCACTAAAACAGAAAAAAAAGAAAAACAACTTAAACAAAACAAAAACAGAGGGACACAAACTAAGTACTTCAATTCACAAATAATCAACAAAATTGCAAACAAGAAAATAAATGCTAACACTAGTAACAAGTATTACACAAATAACAAGTAAAATGACTAAATCAATAGAGTTTGAGCTTTCCTAATATTGACCAATTGTCCCCCGGCAACGGCCCCAAAAACTTGTTATTTTTTTGTTGTCTATGCCTTTATACTTAATTTTATCACAATCTTTAACAATTTTGCATATAAACACTAGGCAAGTGCACCTATCATTTTGATTAGTATAATGACAAGTAAATTTAAATGCCGAATCCACAGGGATGGTTAAATATCATTACTCACTTTCCACTCCATTATTTATCCTATGAAACTTTGCTTGTGAAAATGGTTGAAATAATTACCGGGAATAGAAGTCTAACTTCATTAATTAAACCAACTTAACCAATCTTGTTTTGAAGAGAGAATTCAATTGAGAAAACAATACTTGAATGAAAAATCCCCCTAGAATTACCTATGTGATAGAAAAGTCCCTTAGTTGATGAATTGCCCTTCCTATGTTTGATGAAATTTCGCAATTAAAACTCACTCTATCTCTAGATGAAAGTCTTCTACTCTTAGATTAATTAGTTGAAATCTCTTTCTAACCAATTCAACCCAAGAATGCATTAAGGTTTGTGAATTTCCAATTAGATTTCTCTAATTACCAAGAAGATGTTGAGGTTTCTATCTCTAGTCACCTAAATCATCCCCATTGTTTGTGTATGGTCTATTTCACCATTCATTTCTCAATTCCATGTGAAAAAATTCCAGATTATGAATCAATTATCAACCAAATCAATTCAACCAATCAAACCCACAAACAATCCACAAGAAATTTGAACTCAATCAACCAAGGAAACAATTCATTCACATAGATAAAAACTAGGGTTCATAACCATCCAAGTATTCAATAATTTAGCTCATCAACATATTACAATTCAAATAACATAAAGCAATAAAGAAAGAGTAAGAATTGCTCATTTTCATGGTTGAAATCTTCTCTTCTTTAAGGCTTGAAATTTGTCACTGTGGTGTTGAGAAAATTGCAACTTTTGTCTTGAATCACCAGGGTGGATGTTCTCGTTCTTCAAGAATTCAATCTTCTCTCTTGATTTCTCTTGCAAAGATGAAGATTTGGGATGGGATTTGAGTGAGTTTTTGCGTGTTTTTGCTGCCTCCTTCCTACTCCCAACCATCTGCCTCTTTTTGCCCTAAAAGGATATTTATATCCAACCCAAAAGAGAGAGAGAAAAGCAGCAAAAAAATAGGTTCAGATCGATACAAACGGTGCCGTTTGGTCTGGACTAAACGGTGCCGCTTGCTCCCAATTTTGGTGCAGTGTTCTGCTTCACGACTGTGACAGTGGTTTGAGTTATAGGTGACTTCAGAGCATGAAATTGGCTGATATGGGTCTTGATGTCTTGATAAAAGTTGTATGATCTTATATTTCCACAGAACTTTAAATCACTTCAATTAAACATCTAGAATTCAAGATATCATCGTTTTACCAAAATGTGTCAAAATTGGGACACAATGTAGGATGGGTGACTTTGCAGAATAAGCAGGGTGACCAAATGAACTTGGATTGACATAAAGTTTACCATTATGACAACTTCAGAATCTCCTCTATAAATATCTAGAAGATTAATTTTGCATTTGAAATCTATATAGAGGTCAAAATCCCGCTTGAAAATTCTCTACCATGCTGTTTTGCTATGCATTTCTCTGTTTTTCTTCATTGTGAAAAATCTTCTTGTTTGCTTCATTTTATTCCAAATTTTCAATCATTGAGGGACCTGTATCATCTTCATTTCTCCTTTGAAGGTAAATGTTAGATTCATCAAAAGTTACATGTATGGTTTCTTTAACACATAATGTTCTTTTGTTATAAACTTTATATAACTTTTTATTTGATGAATACCCAAGAAATACTCCTTCATCTGATTTTTTATCAAATTTAACTAAATTATCACTAGTATTTAAAATAAAACATTTACAGCCAAACACTTTAAAATAAACAATTGAAGGTTAAATAGAAGTTCAAAAGGTGTTTTTCTTATAAAAGGTCATAGTAAAACTCTATTCATTACATAACAAGCAGTATTTACAGCTTCAGCCCAAAAGTATTTTGGCAAGGAATTTTCACAAAGCATTGATCTAGCCATCTCTTGTAATGTTCTGTTTTTCTTTTCAACAACACCATTTTGTTGAGGTGTTTTAGCAGCTGTGAAATTGTGAGTAATACCATTTTCATCACAAAATTTTGTAAAATCTTGATTGCAAAATTCTCTTCCATTGTCACTTCTAATAGAAATCAATTTATATTCAAGAGATGTTTGAACCTTTTTGAAAAGTTTTGCAAATTCATGAAAAGTTTCATCCTTTTGAGCTAAGAAGAGCACCCCAAGTAAAACTTCAAAAGTCATCTACAATCACATAAGCATATCTTTTACCACCAAGACTAGTGGTCCTCATTGGTCCAAATAAATCCATATGAACTAGTTCAAGAGGTTTTGAAGTGGAGACCATTTTATTTGTTTAGAAGATGTTTTTGATTGTTTTCCATATTGACAAGCATCACAAAGACGAGTTTTATCAAAATGCATTTTGGGTAATCCTCTAACTAGCTCTTGTGTAGAAAGTTTATTCAATAAATCCATGCTTACATGTCCTAATCTTCTATGCCACAAGAATCCATCATTATCATGAATAGCAAGACATTTTATATCATTAGTGATAAGTTCATCAAGATATAACACATAGACATTATCAACTCTTTTAGTAATAAAAATGGTTTTGCTACTTTCACTATCAAAAATAGTACAAGTATCACATTTAAATTCTACTTTACAACCATTGTCACATAATTGACTAATGCTAAGTAGATTATACTTCAAACCATCAATAAGTAATACTTGCTTAATAAGTGGGAAGGAACCTTTACCAATGTTACCTATTCCAAGTATTTTTCCTTTCTTCTTATCACCAAATGTGACAAAACCTTCACTTGTCGCTTGAAGCTCACTCACAAGTAAGGCATTTCTAGTCATATGTCTCGAACACCCACTGTCAAGAAACCATTTTGTGGCACTTGATCTAGAAGCAAATTGAACCTACACCAAATTAGAAAGAGTGATTTTTGGTACCCATATTTTCTTGGGTCCAAGGGGGTTAGTGAAAGTTTCTTTGACTTTCCAAATATTCTTAACACCATTTTCTATCTTTCCTTTTGATAAAACATTTAGAGACCTTGTGTCCAAACTTGCCACAATATGTGCAACAGATATGAGACTTAGAATCAAAAGTTTCTTTAGCAAAAGTGTTTTCATATTTTGAAACATAGCTATCATGAGTAAAACCAAGACCATGTTTTGTAAATGAAGACTTTGATAACCAGGTAATTTATTTAGATTTTCTCTTCCATTTGTAAATTTTTCAATGCATGAAGTTAGATCATTAACTTTTCTTTTTAAAATCTCATGATCACTAAGCATTTTCTCAAGAGAAATGACTTTTATGCAAAGCTTTTTATTTTCAGAAGATATGCTTTGTATGGTTGCATTTAAAACTTCTTTTTCATTATTAAGACAATTTATGGTCTCAAGAAGTTTATCATTTTCAACACATAATTTTGAATTCTCATTTGATAAATCATTGATTTTGCATTTCATTTCTTTATTTCCTTTTGAAGCCTTTTTCAATTCTTCATACATCTCTATAAGTAATTCGCTAGGATCAACATCATCATCATAAAGATTAGAAATGGAGGGAGAAGATTGTACCTCATCATCAATTGCCAGAAAGCATATGTTGGCCTTTCCTTCACTGTCATCTTCACTTTCCTATTGATCCCACGTTCCAGCCACTCCTTTTCCTTTCTTGGCAAATTCTTTTTGTTCTTGCTTTCTCTTTCCCTTTCCAAAACTCTGGGACAATCTGCAACAAGATGTTCTATACTCTTGCATTCAAAACATTGAGGTTTGAAGAAGGAAGTCTGTCCACTCTTCTTGGTTGGCTTTCTTCCCTTTTTAAGAAACTCCTTTTTGTAGAATCTCTTGAACTTCCTAACTGCCATGGCAATTTCCTCTTCTCCACTGTTACCATCTTCTTCTTCACCTGAAGATTCTTCTTGTTCACTCAAGTGATTTGAGGTCTTGAGTACCACTCATTTTCTTCCCTTTTCTTCATCTTCTTTGTCATTTAATCTTTTCATCTTCATTTCATGTGTGAGCAGAGATCCAATAAGCTCTTCAAGCGGAAGAGTTTTTAAGTCCTTGGACTCTTCAATAGCAAGTGTCTTTGGCTGCCAAGATTTTGGTAGAGCATCCAAAATCTTCATGTTTTGTTCTCCAATAGTATAACTCTTTCCATAAGCTTTTAATCCATTGAAAATGTTAGTAAACCTTGTAAACATATCACTAAAATTCTCATCTTGTTTCATGGTAAAAAGTTCATAGTCTCTAACAAGCATGGCAAGTTTAGATTCTTTAACTTGGTTTGTACCCTCATGAGTTATTTGAAGAAATTTCCACATATCATGAGCAGTGTCACAACCACTAACTCTATTATATTCATTTACATCTAAAGCACAACTTAATATGTTCATGGCTTGATAATTTAATGTCATTTTCTTTGAATCATGTTCATCAAATTCATCCTTAGACTTTGGTTCTGAGGTTACTCCATCAGCTCTCATTTTCATAGGAATATAAGGACCTTTTTCAACAATGTTCCATAAATCAAAATTGATAGAACAAATATATATCTTAACTCTAGACTTCCAAAAGATATAGTTTGTTCCATCAAACAAAGATGGTCTATTTGTGGAAGACCCATCTAGGTAAGGTAAGTTTGAAATATTAGCCATAAGATCTTTAACTTCCACACAAGAAGTCCTTGCTCTGATACCAATTGAAATACCTAAGGGAGGGGGGAGGTGAATTAGGTATTTGGCTAATTTTTGCAAATATAGCCCTTTAATAATTCTAAGCAAAGAAACAGATTGTATATGCTTGATTCAATAGAAGAGTAAGACAAATAATAACCAAGTAGTATAACAATATAAGAACAAGGAACACAAGCAATTTATAGTGGTTCGATCTCTTCAAGATCTACGTCCACTACCTTAAGCCTACACTTAAGGATTTCAAACAATCTACTATATGCTCAAGTTCACAAATTACATAAGAGGCTCACTACACAATGGTGTTACACTCACAACCTCTTTTAGTAATTATACAAACAAGGCTCACCCTTACACATGGATTTTATATCTAATGACAACCTAAAGACCAATCTAATCAAAGGCTCACCCACACACGGGTTTTACACCACAACCTTGATTAATCTAGTCTATAGCTCACCCTTCCACAAAAGGGTTTTATGTCACAAGATAACCCTACAATGAGCTAGTAGAAAACACAATTTGATAAAGAGAGAAGAGTGTGTAGATGTTACCACTTGTTGGTAGATGTTTACACAATGTTGGACCATCACACTTTGATATCTTTGGAATGATCAATTGAATGCACAAGATGAAAGAGAGCTTTAAAGTTTGCTAAAGACTTATGGAATGCTTAGAGTTCATAAAGATTCAAGACTTACAAAAAATCTGAAGTTTATAGCTTTTATAGATGTGAAAAATCAAATGCAACAGCTATAAAACGGATAGTAACAGTGAAGTTCGGACGTCCGAACTTTCTGCTATGCGTCCGAACTTTACTGTGCCATGCTGTCTGGAAAAGTTCAGATGTCCAAACTTTTCCTTATGCGTCCGAACATTCGTCTGAAATTATCTGGAAAAATAGTAACCATGCTTATCAGAGAAAGTTTGGAAGTCTAAATTTTTCTCCGTGCATCCGAACTTGCATCTGAAATTCTCTGGAAGCACAGTAACCATTTCCAAAGTTTGGACGGCCAAACTTGCATCCAAACTTATCAAACTTTGTCAAATCTTTTGAAAATCATTGTTAATAACATTGAAAACGTTTTGCATGAATGGACACATCATTTAAGCACATTTAAACACAAAAATAGTTACCAAAACATTTTGATCATACAAAATCTTCTTAAGATCATTTAAGATTTGAAAAGCATACTTGTTATCACAAAGTTCATTTAAAATCATTTCAAAAACAAGTTTTGTGCTCTCTCATGCATTCAAATGAATCCAAGACATACAAGTGTAGAGTTTACAGAAAAATATACATATTTAGCATAATAACTCTACACTCTAAGTCTTCAATGCCTTAAATCATTTTGATCATACTCTACAATCTTCAATCACTTTTGGCATAGTAGAGTTGTTCTTGCATTGTGACTTCAAGGCAATAAGACTTCATGCTTCTCAATCCAACAATCCTATCACTCAACATATAAACACATTAGTCCTCATCAATATTTTTCATTATTCAAAACTAATATGATTTGCCCTTTAAGGCTAACATGTTCCATTTCCCCCATTTTGAGCTGAATATCGAAGATGGTTCTAGTATGAAAATAGTACCATATTATGGAGTAACTGAGGCTGTAGTTTGCAAATAGCATCGTATGATGGTGTAACTGAAGTTGTTCTTATCAATACTGATGTTGAACCAACTTAGTATACTAATCAAGATCAATTTGAAAAACCAGAAGAGGAACAATGCAGTCCTCCTGCTAAACATGATCTTGTTGTAGTTATAGAGGTTGATAGTGAGGCAGCTAGCACAGAAAAGCCTATTGATGTAGAGGCAAAAATAACAAAAAAACAGACGTGCAGAAGAAAAGCTAGATAACTCACAAGGCATGGGTTAAGAAGCTAGGTAATAAGGGAGAAGATGAAAAATGGCAAAATCCAGGCTAAGGATGCCTTTGATGTCCTACTCTTCAACTTTAACAGTAGACTTAAACACAAAAATATGTCCCTAAGATCTTTGTTGGCTAAGAGACTCAGTGATGAAGCCAAGTTTGAACTGATTGATCGGTTGAAGATAGTCAAGCTATATGATTCAGCCATTTTTGCTTAGTCATATAACATCAACATGGTGCATGAGTTCTATACCAACCTTGACAAATATGTGGAAAGAGTTGCCCCATTTTTTGTAATGGCACTCAAACTCCGCCCGTTCCACAGCTTGGTATCGGGTTTGTTCATGGAAAGAGTTGCCCCATTTTCTGTAAGTTTTTCTTTTTTTATTTTTTTCCAAGAAAACATTAAATCATCTAATCAACTAAATCCAACAAAATGAAAACTTAATTGAAAAAAAAATCACTACAAGAAACACAAACAACACAAGAACTCCATACCAAAAAGCCAAACACAGAAATAGTTAACAACATGGCTGTTTCGTACGTGAAGGTTGGGTGAAACCATATGAGCAGCAAACTGCACCTTCAATATACTACGCAGCAAAAGAAAACTAAAGAAACCTGGAAACAATAACATAATTAAAACTCAAGGCTCAAAATCAAATTACAAAATTATGTACAAATGAAGAAGAGCAAAGATGGTGAAAATCACTTACCCCCGGGTCATAGGAATATGGAGACAATCTTCTTAACTTCTTTCTAACTCCAACATGATAAAATTTAAGTCTAGGTTTGCTTACCATTAATGTACCCTTTTCTGGATGATAGCTTTTCACAACTTCATATGGAAGTATTTTACTTAATGGAGACAATCTTCTCTCTTGATTTCTCTTGCAAAGATTGAAGATTTGGGAAAGGTTTTGAATGCCTTTTCTCTCTGTTTTTCTCCTCTCTGGAACCCTAGGTGGCCGCCTTCAAATTCCCTAAAAGTATATATATATACCTTCCAAAAAGAGAGCAAAAATTGCAGAAAATTATGTTTCTGCCAAAAAGGCACTGTTTGAGTTATTGATGAATTCAGCTCAAACTCCGCCCGCTCCACAGCTTGGTATCTGGTTTGTTCATGGAAAGAGTTGCCCCATTTTCTGTAAGTTTTTCTTTTTTTTTTTTTATTTTTTTCCAAGAAAACATTAAATCATCTAATCAACTAAATCCAACAAAATGAAAACTTAATTGAAAAAAAAAAAGCACCGCAAGCAACACAAACAACACAAGAACTCCATACCAAAATGCCAAACACAGAAATAGTTAACAACATGGCTGTTTCGTACGTGAAGGCTGTGCGAAACCATATAAGCAGCAAACTGGGTAATTTTCTTAGCACAAAAAGATGAAACGTTTTATGAATTTTCAAAACTTTTCAAAAAGGTTCAAACTTCTCTTGATTGCAAACTAATTTATATTAGAAGTGATAATGGAAGAGAATTCTGTAATCAAGATTTTACAAAATTTTGTGATGAGTATGGAATTACTCACAATTTTTCAGCTGCCAAAACACCTCAACAAAATGGTGTTATTGAGAGGAAAAACAGAACCTTACAAGAAATGACTAGATCAATGCTTTGTGAAAATTCACTACCTAAATTTTTTTGGGGTGAAGCTGTAAATACAGCTTGTTATGTCATGAATGGATTTTTGCTAAGACCTTTTATAAGAAAAACACCTTTTGAACTTCTATTTGATAAAACTCCATCAATTGTCTACTTTAAAATTTTTGGTTGTAAGTGCTTCATCTTAAACACTAGTAACTATCTTGGTAAGTTTGATAGAAAATTAGATGAAGGAATATTTCTAGGTTATTCATCAAATAAAAAGGCATATAGAGTTTATAATAAAAGGACATTGTGTGTTGAAGAATCTATTCATGTAACCTTTGATGAATCCAACATTTATCTTCAAAGAAGAAATGAAGATGATGCAGGCTCCTCAATGGTTGAAAATCAAACTCAACACCAAGTACCCACAATAGAAGATCATGCCAAATAAGAAGAAATAATGGAGCAAGAACAAGATGGCCAATCAAGCAGTAATCAAGAACTTCCAAAGGATATCCCATAAGCAAGAGGTCATCCTAAAGAGCAAATCATTGGTGATGTCTCCCAAGGAGTTAAAACAAGGCGGTACTTTATTGATAATTTTGCCCTTTTATCTCATATTGAACAAAAAAATATTGATGATGCATTGTGTGATAATTTCTGGATTATTGCTATGGAAGAAGAGTTAAATCAATTTGAGAGAAATAATGTTTGGACTCTTGTTCCTAGACCTCATAATCATTCTGTTATTGGTACAAAGTAGGATTTAGAAATAAGTTAAATGAACTAGGAGAAGTTGTTAGAAATAAAACTAGACTTGTTGCTCAAGGCTTCAATCAAGAAGAAGGCATTGACTATGATGAGACTTTTGCTCCAGTGGCCAGATTAGAGTCTATAAGAATGCTTTTGGCTTTTGCTTGTTTTAAAGGTTTTAAACTATTTCAAATGGATGTCAAAAGTGCTTTTCTAAATGGTGTTATTGAAGAAGAGGTTTATGTAGAACAACCTCCTAGTTTTATTCATGAAAAATTTCCAAATCATGTTTACAAATTAACCAAAGCTCTATATGGATTGAAACAAGCCCCAAGAGCTTGGTATGAAAGATTGAGTGGTTTTCTTCTTTCAAAAGGCTTTACAAAAGGAAAAGTTGACACAACTCTTTTCTTAAAAACATCATCTAAAAATGATATTTTAATTGTGCAAATTTATATTGATTATATTATATTTGGTGCTACTAATACATCTCTCTCTGAAGATTTTGCCAAATCAATGCAAAATGAATTTGAGATGAGCATGATGGGAGAACTAAACTTCTTCCTTGGGCTGCAAATTAAACAAACCACGGATGGAGTCTTCATCAATCAAGCTAAGTATACCAAGGAGCTACTAAAAAGATTTGGAATGGATCAAGCAAAAGGAATAGGTACTCCAATGAGTTCATCAACTAAACTTGACAAAGATGAAAAAGGTAAAAATATTGATGAAAAATTATATAGAGGTATAATTGGAAGTTTACTCTATCTCACAGCTAGTAGACCAGATATTATGTTTACTGTATTCTTGTGTGCGAGATTCCAATCATGTACTAAAGAATCTCATCTAATTTCTGTCAAACGTATTTTTCGGTATTTGATTGATACACATGACTATGGCCTTTGGTTTTCAAAAACTTCATCTTTTGAACTTATTGGATACTTTGATGCTGATTATGCTGGATGCAAAGTTGAACGTAAAAGTTCAAGTGGTCATTGTCAATTTCTTGGTAGTTGTCTTGTATCTTGGTTTAGTAAAAAGCAAGCTTGTGTGTCTTTATCCACTGTAGAAGCTGAATACATAGCTGCAGGTAGTTGTTGTGCACAATTGTTATGGATGCAGCACACCTTACTTGATTATGGTCTTAAATTTGATTGTGTACCTATATTGTGTGATAATACTAGTGCTATCAATCTGAGCATAAATCCCATTCAACATTCTAGGACTAAGCATATAGAAATAAAACATCATTTCATTCGTGATCATGTTGCTAAAAAGGATATATGTTTAGAATATATAAACACAAATGATCAAATTGCTGATATATTCACAAAGCCTTTGGTTGAGGAAAGGTTTAGTCGTTTAAGAAGGATTTTAGGAATTGCAAAATTCAATTACTAATATGTTTGTTTAAGTGTGACAAAAGCAGGAAAAATTTGGATGCATTGAGTGAAAATGGAAGTCCAAACTTTGACAGAATTTTCTGGACAGAAAAGTTCAAACGCATGTTCGGACGCTTGATAGAAAGTTCGGACGTCCGAACTTTCTGAAACTGGAGAAACAGAGAAGTTCGGACGCATGTTCAGACGCATACCAAAAAGTTTGGTCGTCCGAACTTTACGGTTACAACGGTTTTTAAGAAACCGACTAGCCGTTATTCACATAATTTAACATCCGAACTCTCTCCTTTTCAAAATTTCTCTCTACCCACTCGCGTCCAAACATAAATACCTCTGTGATTTCACCATTTTCACATCAAAACACTTCAATTTCTGAATTTCTAACCCTAGATACTTTTGAAAACCCACTGCTTTTCTATTTGAAAATCAAAATGGCGAGAACAAAAGGAGCTAATGTTGAAAAAGAAAAAGGGAAGGCAAAGGCCAGTGAAGGAGAAAGAACTCATCATGAACCAAGAAGAATTATTGTTCCTCAATCATCCTCTGTTGCAGCCAAGTTCATCTCAATTAAAGCTGCATAAGAACTTGAAGATTGGAACAAGAAATCAAGGAAAATCATCCCTGGAAACAGAGTTGATTTTGAAAAGCTCACTAATATGGGTAATGTCCTATCTTTATTTGGTGATATTGGGTGGAGTAATCTGTTGAATGTTGATGAAGAATATTATTCTTCTCTTGTGTATGAATTCTATGCAAATCTGAAAGAAGAAAGAATAGAATATGAAAGAGAAAATGTTAATCAGTGGTATTCATCTAGAGTATCTCAAATAGATTTTGAATTCAATGATGCATTGTTGAATAGAATTTGTGATGTAAGTGATGTTGGTGTTAAATATTATTCTATGGGGCAACGTTGCTATGAAATAGAACTGTTTACAAATGCTAGATTTGAAGAAGCTTTCACAAATGGTAGAAAGTTTAGGACCATTAAGGAAAGGGAAGTTAAGGTTTTAGATGCAAGTGCAAGAGTTATGCATCATATGATTACAACCATGATAATCCCTAATTTTGGACACAAAACATTTGTGGGAAATATTCATATGGTGATTATGCTAGCTTTGCATGAGCATAGAAGATTGAACTTTGGATATATGGCATTGAAGCACATGTTTGGAGCTAGAAAGACTGAAAACAAGGCTCTACCATATGGAAGACTTTTGACTAGAATCTTCAAGCATTTTCAAGTTAGAATTCCTGCTAGAGGGCAGAATTTTAAAAGATGCCAAATTTATACAAATGATTCTCTCAAAAGGATAGAAAGCAGTCAATTTTTTTGAACTCTCTTTTATCATGATAAGAGATTCCTCCAATGCATAATTAATTACACTAATCATGAAAATTGAAAGAGATAAAAGAGGAAAGCATCAAGGGTCTACAAGTTTTTGTTGTTTCTGCATTTTATGGTTGTGAATATAATGTATTTTGTGGTAATAGGTATTATAATTGGTTAGCTAGAAGCAACTATTGCTAGGCCTTCTATACACAATACATTTTCTTGTTAGATGTATTTCAAAAAAAAAAAAAATGGTGAATTTTGACGCTATAAGTTGAAAAACATAAGTGAAGTGAACAAGTAAACGTAATGATGCAGTATTAAAGCAACAATTAAGAGGAACAAGAAGGCATGCTCAGATTCATCTAATGCTCAGGTAACGTATTAGAATCTTGTTGTGCGTTTTCCGTGCCCTATGCAAAACAATCCTCACAATTCTGCACACAAACACAAGACAAGTCACCTATTGTTTAGATTACTACAATGACAAATAATTTAAATATCGTATCCACGGCGATTCTCAAATATTATTACTCACTTTCCCATCTATTCTTTAGCCCATCAAATTTGCTTGTGCAGATGATAGAAACAAACTACTGGGAATAAAAAAATCTAACTAAACTAATAAAATTCAATTTATCTAAACTTCAATTTGCTTGAAAAATTTTCAATTGAGAAAATAATACTCGAATGAAAAATTCCTCTAGTATTACCTATGAGCCCTTCCAAGATCATGTTCTGGGGTACTGGAAAGAGAGCTTGGCTAAGCCGAGAAAATATTTTTCTTGAAGTGTGAAGAGATGAAGAAAGTGATAGATGATCCTTGGCCTTCTCAACTCCAAAAGCTAGCCTATTTGGTGAGGCTTTCTCTCACATTTATAAATTGATCACCTGTCCCTTCCACAACCGACGTGGGATAATCCAACAGAAAGAAACAATGGCGGAAGTGGGGAAGTTGGCTTCATTCATTTCAAGGAAGGCCATTTGCAAGAAAGCAAGAAATTGACAGGGTCTTGTGGAGGTGCAGCCTTGAAAGGCTCAAGAATTTGGAAGTGAACAGAGGGAATATCAGAACCTTGGAGTGACATTCCAATGCATGCATTCTTCAGGAAAGGTGTAGTTAGGGATTGGGAAAACCATTTCTCGGCTGAAATGAAAGAACCTCTTGATGAAATCTCTCGCAGCAAGTTCCAAGAATCTGATTTGGATGTGGTTCTAGAGTCAATGAGGAATTGGTCCCTGATTTCACCGTATTGTTTGAATGTTCTGCCAGTAAACCATATTTGCATATGTTAAGGCTGTTTGTTTTTTTTTCCTTTTTTCCCCTTTTTTGTCAATCACATGTTATATGGAATTGTAAGGGTTCTGATTTTACCTCTAGGAAATCATCTTATTTGCGCAATCAGCCATTGTTGACTTGTATGAAATTGTTTACATCAACTTTCTTGATATAAAACAATACAGATTTAACAACTCCCCAGCTTTTATACCCAGCACAGCAGCAGATAAACTGCGAATATATCAACCCTGGCAAATTCATTAATACTAAAAGTTCACGGAGAAACAGTGCGCAATAGATAAGTTTCTACCTCATAAGCTGAAATTTTTTTGGAACTCTACAAAAGAGTTGTACATGATGGTTCATGGAAGAGAAGGCATAGAATCATGATAAAGCATTATACGAAGGTATGTGGTTCGTACAAAATGGGAACCAAGATTCAAAGATCTTCAGCCAACTTCAGCTCAACTGCAATTTGGCCCAGATATAGCTCCTACATCTTGAGTTCTTTGATAAAGAACTACTCATTCAAGCAGATAACAAAGTTGGCTGAAGATCTTTGAAAACTAACCTACATCAACGTAAACTACGTTATTTTTAACTCCAATATTTTGAGTAAAAAGTTTAAATTTTACAGACAACTATGATACAGTTAGATAACCAATAACAATAAAAATGATCTATTTATTTGTAAATTTATTGACTTTGATAAAATGATTATGGTTGAGTTTAATTTTTTTCAGAAATTACTATAGCCGTAAATTTATATGAATTTTCATAAATTTTTGGATTCTCTGATTTTTTTCAATTTTTGAAGGAAGGTTCTCGTTATCATATTCTACTTACAAAAAATGTTTCGTTAATTGTTAAGCATGGTTGGTAATTTTGCTCAATTTTTTAAAAACATGCACATATTTACTTATTTTTCTATTTTTTATTAAATATGGAGTTTTTAAAGATTTATTAGACTGTTATAGTGCAAAAGGAGAATGAAAATATGTAAATGGAATAATTTTCCTAAATTGGTATATTTGGAATAAAATTGATTAATTTTTCTAAATTGGTATATTAGGAATAAAATGAAATAATTGTGATTTTTGTGCAGAATGGTAGATTTTATTAAAATTAATCATTTTAATATTTTTATTCCCTTGAAAATGGTTATTTCCTATTTTAAGATAATATTATAAAATTCAAAATTTTTTTGTTGTAATTAATACTAATTATGTGTTTGGTCATAAGATTGCCGACGTAGAATCAAGGGTGGAGTACCATAGGTTCATGCTTTTCGCTTGAGGTGAGATTTCTAACTTACTTGTGGAGGTTGAGGACCACAAAAATTTACCATTTTTGAGTTATGTTATTTTCATATAATTTTTTTATTTATTTTACGCTAAGTAAACTATTTATTTTCCATTGGCTCAGCTTTGTGAATATATGTAGTGAAAACTTTGAATTGTTATTTTACCATGGCTCGGCTTAGTAAATAAATGTATTGTTAACCTTGAATTGTTATTTTGCTGTGGCTCGTCTTTTGTGAATAAATGTGTTGTTAACTTTGAATTGTTATTTTGTCGTGACTCGACTTTTAAGAAAATATGTAGTATTAATATAAATTGTTGTTTTGCCATTGCTCGGCTTGTATATTTATTTAATATACTAAACCATGAGAATTGATTTGGTTGTTGATGAGTTGTAAATGTAAATTATATGTAAACTCCGCCGTCGGGATATGGATTGACTCCCCTGCAGGGTGAGATTATTCATTTGTGTGGAGAGTCCCTTTGTGCCGTATGTGAGAAGGCCATTGGGAGGTGTTGTGTTGAGAGTTCCTTTGTGCCACGTGTGAGATGGCCATTGGAAAGGAGGCAGAAGTTTTTTTGTGTGCTTGTATTGACTCGTAAGAGTTGTGTGTTATAAACTTAATACGGTATATTTACTCTGAATTAAAGAGAGAAAATCCAAAGCTATGCGAAAACTTTGCCATGTCAAGTTTCACTAATTACTTTTTTATTTAGTTAACAAAACAAAATTTGAAACCCACCGTTTAAGATGTAGACTGTTATACCCTCATAAAGTAAGCACGTGCATGAGTCGTGGTTTTTATTAGTCGAAATTTGTATTTGAGAATAGTGGTAGTACTGTTAAAGACATGTAAATATGTTGAGACCATAATGGCTAAAAAAATTATTTTGAGACCAAGTGATTATAATGTCGTAACTTTGGGTACCAAAATGATCATTTTATTTTTTTTATTATTACTTTTATTATTAACTAATTAATTTAGGCTTTCTATTAGAACAGTAATTGCTTCTGGAAAATGAGAGTTAGCAAGAAGTACATACCCTGATTTGCTGAGCATATTCTTCAATAAGGATTCCACGTTATTGTTTGGGTGTGAAAAGCCTACTAATTGGGCAGAACACAGGCATGAAATACTTGTTAAGGTTGTCATTGGTATGGTGCCCATCCCACTGTGGTTCCACACTGTAACTTATGATGTCACCCAACAGATGCCTTTGGTAAAAAAATTAGTTGATGACATGTGATGCTGTTGGAAATAAAGGCTACGTTCAAACCCTCGTTGCTTCAATTTTTTCGCAAAATTTTAATATTAGGAGTAAAATTATAGAATTGATAAGTTCAAGTAGTTATTTGGTAAAACTTAAGATTTAAATGTTATGTTTTGAATATTGCTATAGAATTTGTTAATTCTTATATGAAAGACAATAAAATTACTAATTAATTTTTTAGAATAAAAATTACTAATTAATTGATCATTAGTAATATCTTCAAGGATTAATTCCCTTAATTATAAGAACTCGTCAAAAAAGGAGAATTTTAGTAAGAGTGTTGCTATTTTAGTACATAGTATTAAACAAGAATTATTGCAACTGCATACGAAGAGCTCTCTCTTTCGTCAGTTGTCAAGAATAATGACTAATAATTATTCATTTTTTTGTGACATACGGATAAAAAAGATACGTACTTAGATATAAATGATTTGATTTGATCTTCTATGTCTCTACGTAGCTCTAGCACAAAGTTCCATGCAGTTGCACTATATACATAGACAAAAGTGCGTAGTTTGATGAGCTTGAAGAAATGTACTAGGATGAAGAAGAGACGGTCCTAGTGGTTGGCAGCTCCTCGCTCAGTTCCACTGATTTGGATTTGACACCTAATAGCATCCTTGCAGAAAATCAAAAAAAAAAAAAATGAAATCTCTACTACTGAGGTAAGATAGTCAAAAGTAACTTTTTTTCTAGCTGTCAGAAATTAATTATTCTTTGTAAAATATTTCTTCTGAGCAATTGCTAGGTGACATCGTAAATTGTACAGCGTAGCCACCATAGAATTGGCACTATGACAAAATCCCATAGGGCATTCATTAGCTTTGGTATTGAGCAAAGCAAAGAAATATAAAAAAAGCCGTCTCAAAGCCCTAAAACCTAAATAAGATATTTTCATTAACAAAGTAATTTATGCTTTTCATTTTTCTATTTCTTCGATTTTTGAGCAAAAAGAGATCGATAGTATTGTCCGATTCAACTTTTTAAAAATATTTAAAATTATTGTTGTTAAAGTTCAACTTCCTCTTGATTATTACTTAGGACTAAACTTCCCCTTAATCATTGCTTCTCAAATATAATTGGTTGACCGCTCATTCAATTCTCTTCATCAACTATGACACTAAATGATGCGGCGCAACCTTTTATTCCATGCATCTTCATACCTGGCCATTCATTGTTGGATAATGGCAACAACAATAATCTCATTTCGTTTGCCAAAGAAAAATTTCTTCGTCAAGGAATTGATTTCCATGGTGGCCCAACTGAAAGGTTTTCTAATGAAAAACTACTATAGACGTTATAGGTCAATTTCAAACTTTTCTTTTTTTATTATGACCAAAAAAATTATCACTTTATTCGTTAAAAATAGCGATAATAACACATAGTTTACCTTCACAAAGTTTTCTTCTTCATCACAACTATTGTGATACTCCTCCAACCGAGAATCGCATTCTGTCACTTGCTTATCTGCTTCATTTTCCAAAGACCAACTTATATGTGATCTACTGATAAAAACTATTTGTCATTTGCGCAATCAATATGGTATTATTATTCTTTTTAAAATTTTATATTTTACTTTTATAACTCTACTAATAGATTATTAAAAAAATTTCTGGAAGACCTTCTATCTGATAAGGTCCATGATTCACTTGCTAAAACCACTAAAAGATGATCTATTTTCAAGTTGAGGAAGTATCAGTTTTCGAAGCTTAAATTGCTGAAGGATAAATATTTTCTTTTGACAGCTGAGCTTATGGATTTCTATGTGTACATTATACCCTATCTTACTGCTGTAGGCCAAGAAATAATGAGGGGAATAAATTATGCTTCTGAAGTTGACTCTTTGCCAATCAATCTAAAGTAGCCAATTTAATGCGACTCCCAGATGTGTGGCTGAAGCAAACCAGAAAAGAAAAATCAGTCGTCGTCACCAGTGCATTCAATTTTTGCAGCCAATTTTGACGCTTAATTCTGTTTTGCTTGGTGAGGGAAGCTCCAATATTTCCATTTTGACAAGCCACAATTAAATCTTGTGAACCAACATCCCTAACTAGGTTACTATTTTTACAACTCTTTTGGTCCAGATAGGTGCCATTATTTTATGACTTGTTCGGATTTAAGAAATAATCATGAATGCATGCACTGGGAACCTGAAATATCAGTGTATGGAATTGCTGGTAGCAACTTTTGAATTCCTTTCGCTTTTCTTTGAGTGATGATATTCCACGTGCAATTGACTCTCTATTGTGGCAGTATCAGGGACACATGACAATGACAGCTTCCATATGTGTAAGGGGAATTTAATAAAGAAGAAAGACATATAGGGTAGAGAGAGTTGAGATAAAGAGAAGAGAATATGAAACTGACAGCTTTGAGGAGGAGGATGAGAAAACTAATCTCATACGCTCTCCTATTGCTTACACTAACAACTGGAGTTGGACCTAACTCATAGGTGTACTAATCGTTAGTAAGGTAAGACCTACAAATAGAGCACAATACAGAGACAAGTTAATGGTTAAGAGGAGAGTGCAGATTACCTCCACGAAATCTTGTAACTCCCTTCCATTAACAACAAAAAATTCCCCTTTCGTTTTAAAATCAATACCGTCAAGTCTTGAGCATGTCATCATCCAAGGAAATATGCTTTTCCTTAAAATGTCTCTCTACTATTTGTTCTGTTAGTGAAACTTCATACTGTTAGCTTGAGGATAGCATGCCAACATATTAGGGTACAAAATATAATATTTGATGATGAATTGTATATATAAAATCTTTTTTATAATTTTAAAATTTCACAATTCTCTTTACAACGGAAGAAAGTGCTTGTGATCAAGCATTATGTCATGGTCAACACTCCTTCGAGCCAGAGAAAACTCCTATGGAAAACAAATTATTTCTTTCAGGTACTATATTGCAATATAATAAAGTCTCCTCTTTATCTCATAGGCAATTCTGCAAAAAATGAATCCTACCTTATAATGGATTTATCATCTTCCCTTTCTGAATAGGGCATACATTTCGGTCCAAAAATTACAATCAAGAAGAAATGAATAAGTCAGGTTAATAGGAAGTTTCATTGACTTTCTGCAAGTTTAGGTTCCATAACCACGACTTTTCTAATAGCCTTCGTTCTCTCTCACTCTTCCATATATATTAGTTCATCCAATGGAAAAGGCCATACACAATCGCTAAGCACTGCCGCACACAATCGCAAAGCTCTCATACTTCATATCCATCCTTCTATCTCGGTAAACGTTTCTGAAACTAAGGATGAGTATCGGCATATTCATAGTGGTTTACTCAGTTTTGGCCATTCAAAGTTGTATACAAATTAGTTTCTCTAAACCCCAGGTGCCATGTTATTGCATCTTTGGGGACTCCTTGGTGGACAACGGAAACAATAATAATCTATCGACATTGGCAAAAGCCAACCATCCCCCATATGGGATTGATTTCCCAGATGGTCCAACTGGTCGGTTTACCAATGGTCTAAACATTGCAGACTATCTTGGTAAGCTTCTCACCCTTTACACTCGATCTTGTCGAAACAAAAAAAAAAAAAAATTAAAAGTTTCCCAAACTGCTTTTGTTGTCACTGATTCTTTATTTTTACGCTGATATTGTAGCAAATCAGTTGGGATTTGAAAACTTTATACCTCCATTCGCAACAGCAAAAGGGGAGGAGCTTAAACAATGTGTGAACTACGGATCAGGAGCGGCAGGAATCCTTGAGGAGACAGGCAGTAATTTGATAATATGTTTTCATGTGTGCATGCTAGATTACTTACTTTGTAAGATTCATCCTAAATTCACAACTAATGACTTGTTTTCGGTTTTGAATTTTTAGGGGGATCGGGTCATCTTTAGCAAACAATTGGCAAACCATAGAACCACCATTTCCCGTCTTTCAACTCTGCTTGGAAATGAGAATTCAGCAAGGGAGCACTTGGAAAAATGTTTGTATACAGTTGGAATGGGAAGCAATGATTACATTAACAACTACCTCAAGCCCCAGTCCTTCCCATCACGCCGAATGTACACCACAGATGAATTTTCAAAAATCTTAGTTCAAAAATATGCTGAACAACTTCAGGTAATTCAAAACATCTCACTATTTTTATAAGTTTCCTTTGACTGCATATTTGGATGATGTCAAAGGGATTGTTAATTAATATAATTGTTCCCCACGTTGTACCAATTTCTAATCTCATGGTTAAATTTTTTAGAGCTGCACTAAGTGCTACTATTTTGCAGCAACTGCACAATCTTGGAGCAAGAAAAATTGCAATATTTGGTGTTGGACCAATTGGTTGCACCCCGGGTGAGATTGAGGCATTTGGGAAAAATCTTACGGGTTGCGTGGACGACATCAACTATGCAATTCAGTTGTTTAATGATAAGGTTAAAGTTCTTGTTGAAGACTTTAATAAAAATTTCTCCTCGGCCAACTTCACCTATATAAACATTATGGGAATTCAATCCGGGTCTCGTGCTGAGATAGGTAATCAGCTTAATTATGAAACTAAACAGAGTACATTTCAGGCTTAAAATTCCTCAATCAACCTTGCTGCCAAGTATCAAACGCTACGGGGCAGTGCATTGCTGGAATGCAACCATGCTTCTTCCGACCTCTTTATCTGTTCTGGGATAACTTCCATCCCACATCACTAGTGAATTGGATTACCGCACACCGAGCTTACGAAGCAAAATTTCCATCTAACGATGCCTTTCCCGCTGGCATCAATCACTTGATTCAATAGAGGAATTAAATAATCAGGATTGTAATTCCTATAATGGTTTTAGTCAAATAGATAGTTCGCGACTAATTATGCTTTCAGTTAAAATGAGTCTATTCTGGTCCTTTCATAGGTAGCAGTAAAAATGAATAAATTCTTGCCGCGATCAGCCTGCTCTTCAATTAGGTATATTTTGGTATTTTCACACATGATGTTTCGGTTCTTGACAACAAAAAAGGAGAGTTCTTTGTAAGTCTCTGTTTGTGTTAAGCACGTGACGAAATTGCCAATACTCAGAAAATCTTTTCTTGTAGTCCTCCTCTGGTTCTGTAGCATTTCTTTCTTGCGGATGGGTGTTTTAGTTCCTTCTTTCAAGGCCTTGAATTTGAATATGAAACGAAAGATAATCCAAGTACTCTTCTCCTCTTTCCCGTCCTAATTTCTTTTGAATTTCTAGAATGGGTAATAAATCAATTATTGAGTTTGAAGCACTTCTGCTTCTACTGGGGATTGAACAATTATAGAGTCCAATGACAAAGTCAAGCTCTCATTGTAGATTTGAGTTCTTGCTCATAAAGATTTACATTTCCTCCCTTTTACCTCAACATGCTTCCCGATGTTTCTGTTTTGTGATCCCATTGTAGCTCATGGTTCTGTAGACGCACAGAACTGTGAGATCAGTTTACTCTCTTCCGCCATACCTGTTATGTTTCTTTTCCCCTTTTTTCTCTCTCCATTCCCTTCTCTCTCTCTCTCTCTCTCCTTCTCTACCTTACCAATGATCATCAGTAAGGTATGAATCCCTGGCATTCCCTTCTCTCTCTCTCCCTTACCAACGAGCATTGGTAAGGTTAAGAATCCCAGGTGTGAAAGCTGTCATGTGACATCTTGTCCTTTTATTTATGGTTTGCATATATTTAATTTCTTAAACTAAAAACGTCGAAACAAAAATAGACCTAACTTTCACTAAAAAAATTAAGCTAACCTGACTAGGGTTAGTGGTTAAGAAAAACCTAATTGTTGCAATTTTTAAAAAGCAAGCATTCTCTTCACCAATAAAAACAGAACTAGGATCTAAAAGTGTTTATGGCTTTTCAAGGTGTAATTGCTTGCAATTGACTTAGAGCTTTTTAGAGCGTCACAAAACCTACTTAGATATCCAATATTCCTCTGTTGGTCATCTTCTCGTCCTTATGTGATATGGGATCTTCTCCCCCCGCTAGAACTCAACACACAATTAGGTATATTTTGGTTTCTTCTTCCCCACAAAAATCTTCAGCCATGTCAAACATGATGTTTTGGTTCTTTAGAACAGGAAAAGAGAGTTCTTTGTAAGTATGTGTGTGAAGAATGTGGCGAACCCATGAAAATGGCTCTGTCCCTCAAATGCCTATGCTTACATCATTCTTTTCCTACACTTGCAATTCTTCAGATCTTCCGAAGTTATATTTGTGCAAATCCATTTTTCGTACACAGAAAGAAAGCAAAACACAGAGACATAGGTACGAAATCTGTCAAACCGATATGAAAGTTCTGAGGTTCTGACGCCCGAGCTTTTTTGCTTCATTCATGCCTCTTTATCGTCCAGAACTGAACCGGCTGCTTAAAAATGGCCGGTTGTGATGTAACAGTGATAGAAAGCAGTCAATTTTTTTGAACTCTCTTTTATCATGATAAGAGATTCCTCCAATGCATAATTAATTACACTAATCATGAAAATTGAAAGAGAGAAAAGAGGAAAGCATCAAGGGTCTACAAGTTTTTGTTGTTTCTGCATTTTATGGTTGTGAATATAATGTATTCTGTGGTAATAGGTATTATAATTGGTTAGCTAGAAGCAACTATTGCCAGGCCTTCTATACACAATACATTTTTTTGTTAGATGTATTTCAAAAAAAAAAAAATTGGTGAATTTTGACGCTCTAAGTTGAAAAACATAAGTGAAGTGAACAAGTAAACGTAATGATGCAGTATTAAAGCAACAATTAAGAGGAACAAGAAGGCATGCTCAGATTCATCTAATGCTCAGGTAATGTATTAGAATCTTGTTGTGTGTTTTCGGTGCCCTATGCAAAACAATCCTCACAATTCTGCACACAAATACAAGACAAGTGCACCTATTGTTTAGATTACTACAATGGCAAATAATTTAAATATCGTATCCACGGCGATGCTCAAATATTATTACTCACTTTCTACTCTATTCTTTAGCCTATCAAATTTGCTTGTGCAAATGATAGAAACAAACTACTGGGAATAAAAAAATCTAACTAAACTAATAAAGTTCAATTTATCAAAACTTTAATTTGCTTCAGAAAATTTCAATTGAGAAAATAATACTCGAATGGAAAATTCCTCTAAAATTACCTATGGACCCTTCCAAGATCATGTTCTGGGGTTCTGATTTTACCTCTAGGAAATCATCTTATTTGCGCAATCAGCCATTGTTGACTTGTATGAAATTGTTTACATCAACTTTCTTGATATAAAACAATACAGATTTAACAATTCCCCAGCCTTTATACCCAGCACAGTAGCAGATAAACTGCGAATATATCAACCCTGGCAAATTCATTAATACTAAAAGTTCATGGAGAAACAGTGCCCAATAGATAAGTTTCTACCTCATAAGCTGAAATTTTTTTGGAACTCTACAAAAGAATTGTACGTGGTGGTTCATGGAAGAGAAGGCAGAGAATCATGATAAAGCATTATACGAAGGTATGTGGTTCGTACAAAATGGGAACCAGGATTCAAAGATCTTCAGCCAACTTCAGCTCAACTGCAATTTGGCCCAGATATAGCTCCTACATCTCGAGTTCTTTGATAAAGAACTACTCATTCAAGCAGATAACAAAGTTGGCATATTATTAAGAATTGATACATGCGGAAGTCTAAAAGTTACTAAAGGTGTATTTGGATCGAATTTTCATGTTAATTTGTATAAAATAAATTATATATAAGAAAAGAAGTAGGACTGAATGTAAACAATTTCAAATTTATGTAAAGACAACACATTACACTCTTGGTTTTAGCTTAATATTCCTCCCTCTTTTATGCCTAATATTCTTCCATCTTTTACTCCCTAAAATACTCAACATGTTTCATCATTTTATGCCTAATATTCCTCCATCTTTTACTCCCTAAAATACTCCACATGTTTCCTCATTTTATACCTTATATTCCTCCATCTTTTACTCCATAAAATGCTCAACATGTTTCCTCATTTTTTGCCACAAATTAGGGAAAGTAAAATGGACTTCATCATTGTGTTTTGCAAGACCTCTTTGTGTGGCTATAAAAGGAGGTCTTCTAATTGAGTTCAACTCACCAATTCTCTCCAAATTCTCCCCAAAGGCAGAAATTTTTCCTCCACATATATTCACTATATCATCAAATTATAGGGTTGAGTTTATGAGATTTATTTCTCTCTTATAAGTATTCGTTGATAATTGTTGTTGAAGATTTTTTCTCTTGTACTTACCCGATTATTATAGTGGATATTTTTGGCTCGCCGTAGGCAGAGGGTTTTCTCCCGTACTGGGTTTCCCACTTAAAAATCCTGTGTCTCCTCTATTTTTTCTTGCTCTCCTTATTTTCTTTCTCAATATCTATTCTTTTGTGCTTCAGCTACGCATTGATATCATAACAAGTGGTATCAGAGCCTAGTTACCAAATATGTCCACCGTCACCAAATTTGATATTAAGAAATTTGATGGAAAAATCAGTTTCAGTATATGGCAGATTCAGATAAGAGCTGTCCTCGTTCAAAATGGTTTAAAGAAGGCACTTGTTGGAATTTTCGAGAAGCCTGCGGGTATGACAGATGAAAAATGGGAAGAGTTAGATGAGAAGGCACATTCGGCTATTCAGTTGTGTTTGTCCAAGGAGATTTTGCGAGAGGTCAATAAAGAAAAAACTGCAGTAGGGCTATGGACCAAACTTGAATCCCTGTACATGACCAAAAGTCTTGCCAACAAGCTTAGACTCAAGGAGCGCCTCTGCACTTTGCTTATGGCTGAAGGTACCACTATACAATCTCACCTTAGTGAATTTAATTCTATCTTGATTGATCTTGAGAATTTGGATGTCAATATTGAAGATGAAGATAAAGCTGTACTGCTAGTTGTTTCTTTGTCGCCCTCTTATAAGCACTTCAAAGAAATTATGCTTTATGGAAATAATGATACTCTGTCATTTGAAGATGTTAAATCTAATCTATTGTCTAAGGAGAAATTTGATCATGAGATACGGTCTGATGATAGAGGTGAAGGCTTAAATGTTAGAAGTAGATCTATCGATAGGAGTAATTTATCCAAGAAAAATCGTAGATCTAAGTCTCGAGGCCGTAATTCTAAATCCCGTCGTTATTGCATGAAGAGCGGACATGAAATTTCAGAATGTTATAAATTGAAAAATAAGAATGAGAGAGAGGAGAAAAAGCATAAACCTGCTCAGAATAAAGCTGAAGCTGATGTAATTGAAGCAGATTCTGATGGTGATGTTTTGTTGGCTACTACTTCTGATAAACGTAGCTCTTTAGAATGGGTTTTAGATTCTGGCTGTACTTTTCATATGTGTCCCCACAAAAATTGGTTTACTTCATATGAGAAGGTTGATTCTGGTGTGGTTCTTATGGGAAACGATTCACACTGTGTTGTTGCTGGAATTGGCACCATTCAGATTAAGGCTCATGATGGCACTATCAGAACTCTGACTAAGGTACGCCATATTCCCGATTTGAAGCGTAATTTGATTTCTTTAGGCACCCTGGAGTTACTAGGGTGCAAGTATTCAGCTGAAGGTGGAGTTCTGAAAATTTCTAGAGGTTCCTTAGTATTGTTGAAAGGAAAAAGAATTGGGAGTCTCTATATTTTTGCAGGGGTTCAAGCTGTGACGAGTTACTGTTGCTATCTCTACTTCTTTTTCCCCGATGATGATCTTACTCGACCTATGGCATATGCGTTTAGGACATATGAGTGAGAAAGGCATGAACATTCTGAATAAAAGAGGTCTTCTTGGTAAGCAAGGTGTTGGTAAGTTAACTTTATGTGAACATTGTGTAGTTGGAAAATAAAAGAGAGTTAGCTTCTCCACTGCAACACATCGCACACAAGGGATTCTTGATTACATCCATTCGGATCTTTGGGGACCTTCAAAATTTCCTTCACAAGGCGGTAAGAGGTATATGATAACATTTATTGATGATTTCTCTCGTAAGGTTTGGGTTTATTTCCTGAGGCATAAAAATGAAGCTTTCTCTAAATTCAAGAAATTCAAAGTTTTGGTCGAAAAATCAAAGCTGGTAGGAAGATTAAGAAACTCGGGGATCGATAATGGTTTGGAGTTTTGCAATTCTGAATTCAATGAGTTTTGTGAGAATCATGGCATTGCTAGACACAGAACATTAGTAGGAAAACCTCAACAGAATGGAGTTGCAGAACGCATTAATAGGACCCTTTTAGAGAGAGCTTGTTGTATGTTATCTAATGGTGGTTTATGGAGTCGTAGAAATTTTTGGGCTGAAGCTGTATCCACTGCTTGTAACCTGGTAAATCGCTCACCTCATTCATCTATTGATTTTAAAATTACAGAGGAGGTTTGGTCAGGTAATCCTATTGACTATTCTCATTTCAGAATTTTTGGTTCTCCTGTTTTTGCACATATAAATGATGGAAAGTTGGCACATAGAGCAGTTCAATGCATTTTCTTGGGTTATTCATCTGAGTCGAAAGGCTATCGGTTGTGGTGTCCTGAATTTAAGAAATTAATTTTAAGTAGGGATGTCACTTTTAATGAGAATGCCTTGTTATCTCCTAGAAAAGATACTGCTGTTTCTTCTCTTGATACATGTGATCGTCAAAGTGCCAATGAGAAGGTTGAGTTAGAGGTGTCTACTCAAAAAGGAAGGAGTGAACCGATTTTTACTGGAGAGTCTGAACAGAATCTTGAAACACATGATGAATCAATACCCTCTAGTTCATCTGAGCCTATGCAGTCTTCAAATGATCATAATATAGCACGTGACAGACCAAGGAGAAATATTAAAAGGCCTACAAGGTATGCTGATAATGATGATGATAATCTCACTGCATATGCTCTTTCTGTTGCACAGGATACAGCTGAAGGAATTGATCATTCTAAATTACTCTGAAGCTATATCCAGTTTTAATTCATCCCAGTAGCTTTTAGCAATGCAAGAAGAAATTGAAAGCCTACATAAGAATGGGACATGGGAGTTATGTGATTTGCCCAAAGGACGTCGAGCTTTGAGTTGTAAGTGGATCTACAAACAGAAAGAAGGTAAACTCGGGGTTGAAAATGACAGATGGAGAGCTCGCCTAGTAGTTCGTGGTTTTGATCAAAAGGAAGGTATTGACTTTAATGAAATTTTTTCTCCTGTTGTACGTCATACCTCTATTCGAATGCTACTCGCTCTTGTTGCTTTATATGATTTGGAATTGGAGCAACTTGATGTCAAAACTGCCTTTCTACATGGCGAGTTGGAAGAAGAAATTTACATGAAACAACCAGAGGGATTTGTTGTGCCAGGTAAAGAACAATCAGTTTGCCGTTTGAAAAGATCATTGTATGGTTTGAAACAAGCTCCGAGACAATGGTATAAGCGTTTTGATGCTTTCATGATTGGGCAAGGATTCACAAGGAGTCAATATGATAATTGTGTGTATTTTATGCAGTGTTCTAATGGATCATTCATTTATTTACTGCTTTATGTAGATGATATGCTTATTGCCTCGAAATACAAGTCTTTGATTGATAGGTTGAAGTCTCAACTTAAATTTGAATTCGAGATGAAAGACCTTGGTGTTGCGAAGAAGATACTTGGTATGGAGATTCGCAGAGACCGACGAGCTGACAAACTCTACTTGTCTCAAAAGAATTACATTGAAAAGATTCTTGAAAAATTCAATATGAAAAATTGTAAGCATGTCTCTACTCCTTTTGCTGCACACTTTAAGTTATCTGCTGATCTTTGTCCAAAATCAAAGGAAGATATTGAGTATATGTCCAAGGTTCCCTATTCTAGTGCAGTTGGAAGTCTCATGTATGTTATGGTTTGTACTAGACCTGATCTTGCTTATGCAGTTAGTATGGTGAGTCGTTACATGCACAATCCATGGAAACATCATTGGCATGCAGTGAAAGGCATGACCAATCTTGGTTTGGTTTTTGACAAAAAAAGAGTTGCCTCAAGTAATGTCAGCGGCTTTGTTGATTCCGATTATGGTGGTGATCTTGACCGATGTAGATCTCTTTCAGGCTACATCTTCACTTTATGTTCCGATGCTATTAGTTGGAAAGCAACTCTGCAATCCATTGTTGCATTGTCCACAACAGAGGCTGAGTTTGTTTCAGCTACAGAAGGTGTTAAAGAGGCTATTTGGTTGCGTGGTCTTGTTCTTGAGCTTGGTATTCCACATGGTGCTACAATGGTATTTTCAAATAGTCAGAGTGCTATTCACCTTGCCAAGAATGATACATATCACTTCAAGACCAAGCGCATTGATATACGCAATCACTTTATTAGAGATGTTATTGACAAATGAACTATCATTATTAAAAAGATTCATACGTCAGAAAATCATGCAGACATGCTTACAAAGCCATTACCTGTTACTAAGTTCGAGCACTGCTTGGAATTAGTTGGCATCATTAATGCCTAATCGCCCTTTGGAGTGCCTACGGTGAACTTCAAAATTTGAGCCAAGGTGGAGATTATTGAGTGGTGTCCCAAATTTTGGGAACAAACTCCCTCTTTTATGCCTAATATTCTTCCATCTTTTACTCCCTAAAATACTCAACATGTTTCCTCATTTTATGCCTAATATTCCTCAATCTTTTACTCCCTAAAATACTCCACATGTTTCCTCATTTTATGCCTTATATTCCTCCATCTTTTACTTCATAAAATGCTCAACATGTTTCCTCATTTTTTGCCACAAATTAGGGAAAGTAAAATGGACTTCATCATTGTGTTTTGCAAGACCTCTTTGTGTGGCTATAAAAGGAGGTCTTCTAATTGAGTTCAACACACCAATTCTCTCCAAATTCTCTCCCCAAGGCTAAAATTTTTCCTCCACATATATTCACTATATCATCAAATTATAGGGTTGAGTTTATGAGATTTATTTCTCTCTTATAAGTCTTCGTTGATAATTGTTGTTGAAGATTTTTTCTCTTGTACTTACCCGATTATTATAGTGGATATTTTTGGCTTGCCTTAGGCAGTGGGTTTTATCCCGTATTGGGTTTTCCACTTAAAAATCCTGCGTCTCCTTTATTTTTTCTTACTCTCCTTATTTTCTTTCTCAATATCTATTCTTTTGTACTTCCGCTACGCATTGATATTATAACACCAGTCCTTCCCATCACGCCGAATGTACGCCCCGATGAATTTTCAAAAATCTTAATTCAAAAATATGCTGAACAACTTCAGTTAATTCAAAACATCTCACTATTTTATAAGTTTCCTTTGACTGCATATTTGGATGATGTCAAAGGGATTGTTAATTAATATAATTGTTCCCCACGTTGTACCAATTTCTAATCTCATGGTTAAATTTTTTAGAGCTGCACTAAGTGCTACTATTTTGCAGCAACTGCACAATCTTGGAGCAAGAAAATTTGCAATATTTGGTGTTGGACCAATTGGTTGCACCCCGGGTGAGATTGAGGCATTTGGGAAAAATCTTACGGGTTGCGTGGACGACATCAACTATGCAATTCAGTTGTTTAATGATAAGGTTAAAGTTCTTATTGAAGACTATAATGCAAATTTCTCCTCTGCCAACTTCACATACATAAACATTATGGGAATTCAATCTGGGCCTCCTGCTGAGATAGGTAATCAGCTTACTTACTTGTTGCTAGCAATTTAGAATAAATAATAAAATTTAATTATGAAACTAAACAGAGTACATTTCAGGCTTAAGATTCCTCAATCAACCTTGATGCCAAGTATCAAACGCTACGGGGCAGTGCATTGCTGGAATGCAACCATGCTTCTTCCGACCTCTTTATCTGTTCTGGGATAACTTCCATCCCACATCACTAGTGAATTGGATTACCGCACACCGAGCTTACGAAGCAAAATTTCCATCTAACGATGCCTTTCCCGCTGGCATCAATCACTTGATTCAATAGAGGAATTAAATAATCAGGATTGTAATTCCTATAATGGTTTTAGTCAAATAGAAATTATGCTTTCAGTTAAAATGAGTCTATTCTGGTCCTTCCATAGGTAGCAGTAAAAATGAATAAATTCTTGCCGCGATCAGCCTGCTCTTCAATTAGGTATATTTTGGTATTTTCACACACGATGTTTCGGTTTTTGACAACAAAAAAGGAGAGTTCTTTGTAAGTCTCTGTTTGTGTTAAGCACGTGACGAAATTGCCAATACTCAAAAAATCTTTTCTTGTAGTCCTCCTCTGGTTCTGTAGCATTTCTTTCTTGCGGATGGGTGTTTTAGTTCCTTCTTTCCAGGCCTTGAATTTGAATATGAAACGAAAGATAAGCCAAGTACTCTTCTCCTCTTTCCCCTCCTAATTTCTTTTGAATTTCTTGAATGGGTAATAAATCAATTATTGAGTTTGAAGCACTTCTGCTTCTACTGGGGATTGAACAATTATTGAGTCCAATGACAAAGTCAAGCTCACTGTAGATTTGAGTTCTTGCTCACAAAGATTTACATTTCCTCCTTTTACCTAAACATGCTTCCCGAGGTTTCTGTTTTGTGATCCCATTGTAGCTCATGGTTCTGTAGACGCACAGAACTGTGAGATCTGCTTACTCTCTTCCGCCATACCTGTTATGTTTCTTTTCCCCTTTTTACTCTCTCCATTCCCTTCTCTCTCTCTCTCTCTCTCTCTCTCTCTCTCCTTCTCTACCTTACCAATGATCATCAGTAAGGTATGAATCCCTGGCATTCGCTTCTCTCTCTCTCCCTTACCACGATCATCGGTAAGGTTAAGAATCCCAGGTGTGAAATCTGTCATGTGACATCTTGTCCTTTTATTTTAGGTTTTCAGATATTTATGCCAATTTCTTAAACTAAAAACGTCGAAACAAAAATAGACCTAACTTTCACTAAAAAAATTAAGCTAACCTAACTAGGGTTAGTGGTTAAGAAAAACCTAATTGTTGCAATTTTTCAAAAGCAAGCATTCTCTTCCCCAATAAAAACAGAACTAGGATCCAAAAGTGTTTATGGCTTTTCAAGGTGTAATTGCTTGCAATTGACTTAGAGCTTTTTAGAGCGTCACAAAACCTACTTAGATATCCAATATTCCTCTGTTGGTCATCTTCTCGTCCTTATGTGATATGGGATCTTCTCCCCCCGCTAGAACTCAACACACAATTATGTATATTTTGGTTTCTTCTTCCCCACAAAAATCTTCAGCCATGTCAAACATGATGTTTTGGTTCTTGAGAACAGGAAAAGAGAGTTCTTTGTAAGTCTGTGTGTGAAGTATGTGGCGAACCCATGAAAATGGCTCTGTCCCTCAAATGCCTATGCTTACACCATTCTTTTCCTACACTTGCAATTCTTCAGATCTTGCGAAGTTCTATTTGTTCAAATCTATTTTTCGTACACAGAAAGAAAGCAGAACTCAGAGACATAGGTACGAAATATGTCAAACCGATATGAAAGTTCGGAGGTTCTGACGCCCGAGCTTTTTTGCTTCATTCATGCCTCTTTATAGTCCAGAACTGAACCGGCTGCTTAAAAATGGCCGGTTGTGATGTAACAGTGATAGAAAGCAGTCAATTTTTTTGAACTCTCTTTTATCATGATAAGAGATTCTTCCAATGCATAATTAATTACACTAATCATGAAAATTGAAAGAGAGTAATGAGGAAAGCATCAAGGGTCTACAAGTTTTTGTTGTTTCTGCATTTTATGGTTGTGAATATAATGTATTTTGTCGTAATAGGTATTATAATTGGTTAGCTAGAAGCAACTATTGCCAGGCCTTCTATACACAATACATTTCCTTGTTAGATGTATTTCAAAAAAAAAAAAAAATTGGTGAATTTTGACGCTCTAAGTTGAAAAACACAAGTGAAGTGAAGAAGTAAACGTAATGATGCAGTATTAAAGCAACAATTAAGAGGTACAAGAAGGCATGCTCAGATTCATCTAATGCTCAGGTAACGTATTAGAATCTTGTTGTGTGTTTTACGTGCCCTATGCAAAACAATCCTCACAATTCTGCACACAAACACAAGACAAGTGCACCTATTGTTTAGATTACTACAATGGCAAATAATTTAAATATTGTATCCACGGCGATGCTCAAATATTATTACTCACTTTCTACTCTATTCTTTAGCCCATCAAATTTGCTTGTGCAAATGATAGAAACAAACTACTGGGAATAAAAAAATCTAACTAAACTAATAAAGTTCAATTTATCAAAACTTCAATTTGCTTCAGAAAATTTCAATTGAGAAAATAATACTCGAATGGAAAATTCCTCTAGAATTACCTATGGACCCTTCCAAGATCATGTTCTGGGGTTCTGATTTTACCTCTAGGAAATCATCTTATTTGCGCAATCAGCCATTGTTGACTTGTATGAAATTGTTTACATCAACTTTCTTGATATAAAACAATACAGATTTAACAACTCCCCAGCCCTATTACCTAGCACAGCAGCAGATAAACTGTGAATATATCAACCCTGGTGATATTACATATTTGTGCATAATATAATGATAATTTTGAACTCAAATTTCTACTGAATTTTGGTGTTTCAAATATCATTCACACTCCCTTTATCTCTTATTTGTTTTAAATGATTTTATTGAAGATTTGGAGCACAATGAAGCAATGAAGAAGATTCTACATACTTATAATGAAGAAGAAAGAAGAATGCAAAACAGAGCAGCAAAATAGTGCAGCAGTACAGAATAATTCAAGTGGGATATTGACCTCCTTAGAGATTTCAAATGCAGATGTGATCTTCAAGAAAATTACAGAGTAGATTCTGAAGTTTCCATAATGGTAACATTTATATCAATCGGAATTCGTTTGGTCACCCTACATATGGTGCAAAGTCAGTATTTCTGGATTTGGTTCCAGTTTTGATACATTGTGGTGTAATTACCATATCTAGAGTTATAGATGTACAATGGAGGTGATTCAAAGCTCTGTAGAAACCTAAGAGTATCGGATACAACTTTCATGAAGACAAGAAAATCTAGATCGTCTGATTTAAGGATCTGAATCACCAATAATTGAAACGGTACCGTTTTGGAAGAAACAGAATTTTCTGCAATTGTTGCTCTCTTTTTGGGAGGTATATATATACCCTTTTAGGGCATTTGAAGGGGCGGCCGTCTAGGGTTCCAGAGAGGAGAAAAACAGAGAGAAAACATCCCAAAACCTCTCCCAAAATCGTCAATCTTTGCAAGAGAACTCAAGAGAGAAGATCAAATCTTTGAAGAAGGAGAACATCAATCTTGAAGATTCCAGCTCAAGAACACAACTTTTCACAACCAAGTTGGAGAACTCCAAGCCTTGAAGAAGAGAAGATTTGAGCCATGAAAATGAAAAATTCTCACTCTTTCTTTGTTGCTTTATGTTCTTTGAATTGTAATATGTTAATGAGCTAAATTCTTGAATACTTGGATGGTTATGAACCCTAGTTATTATCTATGTGAATTATTGGTTTTCTTGGTTAATTGAATTCCGAATTCTTGTGGATTGTTTGTGGGTTTGATTGGTTGAATTGACTCAGCTATTAATTGATTCATAATCTGGATTTTTTCACTTGGAATTGAGAAAGGAAGGGTGAAATAGACCATATACAAACAATGGGGATGATTTAGGTGACTAGAGATAGAAACCTCAAAATCTTCTTGGTAATTAGAGAAATCTAATTTGGAGGATTGATTGCTTGAATTAATTCAGTTTTTGATTGACTCATAATCTGGATTTTTCACTTGGAATTGAGAAAGGAAGGGTGAAATAAACCAAACACAAACAATGGGGATGATTTAGGTGACTAGAGGTAGGAACCTCAACATCTTCTTGGTTATTAGAGAAATCTAATTGGAAATTCATTAATGTAAATGCATTTTTAGGTTGAATTGGTTAGGAAGAGATTTCAACCAATTAATCTAAGAGTAGGGGACTTTCATCTAGAGATAGAGTGAGTTCTAATTTAGGAATTTCATCAAACATAAGAAGGGGAATTCATTAACCAAGGAACTTTTCAATCACATAGGTAATTCTAGGGGGATTTTCCATTCAAGTATTACTCTCTCAATTGAAATTTTCTCTTGCAAACTAAAATTTAGATAAACTGAATTTTTCTGTTTAAGTTAGATTTTCATTCCTAATAGTTTGTTTCTATCATATCCACAAGCAAATTTGATAGGCTAGACAATAGAGTGAAAAGTGAGTAATGATATTTGATCATCCCCGTGGATACGACATTTAAATTACTTGCCATTGTACTAATCATAACGATAGTTGCACTTGCCTAGTGTTTGTGTGCAATTGTTAGAGATTGTGATAAAATTAAGTATAAGGGCATGCAAAACAACACAACACCTGGCAAATTCATTAATACTAAAAGTTCAAGGAGAAACAGTGCCCAATAGATAAGTTTCTACCTCATAAGCTGAAATTTTTTTGGAACTCTACAAAAGAGTTGTACATGATGGTTCATGGAAGAGAAGGCAGAGAATCCTGATAAAGCATTATACGAAGGTATGTGGTTCGTACAAAATGGGAAGCAAGATTCAAAGATCTTCAGCCAACTTCAGCTTAACTGCAATTTGGCCCAGATATAGCTCTTACATCTCGAGTTCTTTGATAAAGAACTACTCATTCAAGCAGATAACAAAGTTGGCATATTATTAAGAATTGATACATGCGGCACTCTAAACGTTACTAAAGGTGTATTTGGATCGAATTTTTATGTTAATTTGTATAAAATAAATTATATATAAGAAAAGAAGTGGGATTGAATGTAAACAATTTCAAATTTATGTAAAGACAACACATTACACTCCTGGTTTTAGCTCCAAATTGATAAAACGCTAGTAAAACAATTTACTTTAGTGCACAAAGGTATGATTTAATGGGATTTTTTAAACTTGAGACCCCATAGAGTATAGTTCGAATTAAGAAAGTATATTTATAACTAGTTAACTTTTCGTTCTTTGCATCTCATTCTCTCTTCTGACTTATTCCATGCAGTCACCAACCATGACCAGTGTGCCTTATATTGCTTTCATCTATTATTTGTTTAGAAATTATTAGAATTTATACTTTTATCATATGGCTGTATTACAGGTCGCATTGCACCTCTGTAATTGGAAAGTGATGATTCACTCCTAGGTAGGACCCGCTCATAAGTGGGTCGTTACAAATTTAATACAAATAAAACTTTAAATTATAACTGGTTATTAAATATAAGCAGTATTTTCAAGTACAATATTATCATTTCACAAACCAGTAATTATTAGTTCATGAAAGACGTTAAGTTTAATTTATTACTAGCTAATTTAGTTAAAATAATAAAAACATACGTTTAAATTAGAAAACTAACCTACATCAACGTAAACTCTGTTATTTTTAACTCCAATATTTTGAGTAAAAGGTTTAAATTTTACAGACAACTATGATACAGTTAGATATCCAATAACAATAAAAATGATCTATTTTTTTGTAAATTTATTGACTTTGATAAAATGATAATGGTTGAGTTTAACTATTTTAAAAAATTACTATAGCCGTAAATTTATATGAATTTTCATAAATTTTTGGATGCTCTGATTTTATTCAATTTTTGAAGGAAGGTTCTCGTTATCATATTCTACTTACAAAAAATGTTTCGTTAATTGTTAAGCATGGTTGGTAATTTTGCTCAATTTTTGAAAAACATGGACAAATTTACTTACTTTTCTAATTTTTTATTAAATATGGAGTTTTTACATATTTATTAGACTGTTATAGTGCAAAAGGAGAATGAAAATATGTAAATGGAATAATTTTTCTAAATTGGTATATTTGGAATAAAATTGAATATTTTTCCTAAATTGGTATATTAGGAATAAAATGAAATAATTGTGATTTTTGTGGAGAATGGTGATATTTGATCATCCCCGTGGATACGACATTTAAATTACTTGCCATTGTACTAATCATAACGATAGGTGCACTTGTCTAGTGTTTGTGTGAAATTGTTAGAGATTGTGATAAAATTAAGTATAAGGGCATGCAAAACAACACAACAAGCTTTTGGCGCCGTTGCCGGGGACTAATTGGTCAATATTAGGAAAGCTCAAACTCTATTGATTTAGTCATTTTTGTTGTTATTTTTGTAATACTTGTTGCTAGAATTAGCATTTATTTTCTCGTTTGTAATTTTGTTAGTTATTGGTGAATTGAAGCACTTAGTTTGTGTTTCTCTGTTTTTGTTTTGTTTAAGTTGTTATTTTATTTTTTTTTTCTGTTTTAGTGAAGAAAAACAAAAAAATTGCTTGCATTAAACGTTTCTTTTATTTGTGGTGAAGGTGTGAATTTGTTTTGGTTTATGATCTCAAGTGATTTGGAGGAATTGGCTCAACCTAATTCCCAAGCTGAACAGATTTTTTATTGGAATCCAAGGGGTGTCAATCTTGAAGTAGTGCTTGAGGGAGTTGAAGTTGAAGGTGAAAATATTGAACAATTGAACAATATGGCACACAATGGGAATGCAAGACAAAGAACTATGGGAGATTATGCACGACCTTCTTTGTTGGGAACGGAGTCAAGCATTGCTCAGCCAAGAGTTGAAGCAAACAATTTTAAGATCAAGCCAAATATTATCCAAATGGTTCAACAATTGGTGCAATTCGATGGTTTGCTGGACGAAGACCCAAATGCTCACATTGCCAACTTCTTGGAAATATGTGATACTTTCAAGATTAACGGGGCTTCCGAAGATGCCATCCGCCTTCGGCTATTTCCATTTTCATTGAGGGATCGAGCCAAGTCATGGTTGAAGTCACTTCCACCGGGCTCTATTACTACATGGAACGATCTTGTCGAGAAATTTCTCGCTAAATACTTCCCTCTGGCAAGGACAGCCAAGCTAAGGAATGACATCTTCTCTTTTCAACAAATGGAGAGTGAGAGCTTATATGATTCTTGGGAGAAATGGAAGGAGCTATTGAGAAAATGTCCACATCATGGTCTAGATTTGGGGCTGCAAATGCAAACATTCCATAGTGGGTTAAATTTCCCTTCCAAGCAACTCATTGATGCTTCTTCGGGAGGAACTACAAATTTGAAGACACCGGAAGAGTTACAAGACCTTATTGAAAATATTGGAATGAACAATTACCAATGGGGGAATCCTAGACCGAAAGCCAAGGCTAGTGGAGTACACAATGTAGATATGATGATGGCTTTGGAGGCTAAGTTTGATTCCCTAAACAAGAAGATCAAAAGCTTGAGTCGATCACCTCCAATATCCCAAGTGATGATGGCTTGTGACTTTTGCGGAGGTGGTCATCCAAATCATGAATGCCAAATCATGGAAACTTCTAATACATCGTCATCGGAGCATGTGGACTATCTTGGAGGAGGAAGGCAGCCTAACAATCCTTATAGCAATACTTATAATCCGGGGTGGAGGAATCATCCAAACTTTTCATGGAGTAATCAAGGGCAACAAAGGCCGCTACATCCTCCCGGTTTCCAATCTTCATCAAGCTCTCGACGCCAACCATCTCTTCCTTATGAACATCAACCTCCTCCACCTCCTCAACCACCGGTGAAGTCTAGCCTTGAGGAATTAATGACAAAGTTTATTGCGGCAACTGAAAATCGGTTCCATATTCAAGAAGCATCCCTAAGGAACCAAGAGGCTTCTATTCACAACTTGGAAAATCAAATAGGCCAATTAGCGAAGCTTGTTTCGGAAAGGCAAGTTGGAATGCTCCCAAGCAATACCGAGCCGAATCCAAGAGAACATGCTAAAGCCATCACTTTGAGGAGTGGGAAGGAATTGGAGGTTCCAAAGCAAAAGGAGCAAGAAAGAGAAAAAGAGAAGATCGAAGAACCATTGCATGTTGATGATGAAGAAAGGATTGAGAAGAAAGAATCACAAAAGAAAAAGGAAATTCCAGAATACAAGCCAAAAATTCCATATCCCGCCCGACTCCAACAAGAGAAAAATGACGAACAATTTGGTAAATTTCTCGAACTCTTTAAGCAATTGCATATCAACTTACCGTTTGTTGAAGCTCTTTCGCAGATGCCAAGATATGCTAAATTCTTAAAGGAGATCCTTTCCAAGAAAAGAAAGCTAGAAGAGTTCTCAATGGTGACATTGAACGAGGAATGTTCAACCATTCTTCAGAACAAAGACAAGTTACCGCAAAAGTGAAAGGATCCAGGGAGTTTCACTATCCCTTGCACTATTGGTAGTTTGTCAATTGGTAGATCATTAGCAGATTTAGGAGCTAGCATTAATTTGTTGCCATATGACATGTTTAAAAAGTTGGGGTTGGGTGAACCTAAACCCACTAGGATGAGCATTCAATTGGCAGATAGATCGGTTAAGTATCCTAGGGGATTTATTGAAGATGTGCTTGTGAAAGTTGATAAATTCATATTTCTTGTTGATTTTGTGATACTTGATATGAATGAGGATATTGATGTGCCATTAATTTTAGGGAGACCTTTTCTAGCTACCGCTAAGGCTAATATAGATGTATGTGAAGGAAAATTGACCCTTAGGGTAGGAGAAGAAGAGGTTATTTTTGAAGTTTCCGAGGCTATGAAACATTCTTTTGATCATGATGATTGTTGTTATAGGATAGATGTTATTGGTAACATTGTCTCCGATTATGTGCAGGAATTATTGATTGATGACCCTTTGGAAATATCTCTATTTCAAGATGAAGAAATAAAGGAGGGGCAGCATGAAGTTGACGAAATTATATCCCCATTAACAACAAAAGGGATGATGTTTGAGAAGATTGAAAGGGAAAAAGGGAGTAGAATGAAATCTTCCATTGAAGATCCCCCAGAGTTGGAGCTGAAGAAGTTACCGGATCATTTGGAGTATGTTTTTTTTGCAGATAATTCTAAACTTCCGGTGATCATTGCAAACAATTTGCAAAAAGAGCATAAACAAGAGCTCATCAAAGTATTAAAGAAGCATAAAAAGGCAATGGCATGGAAAATCTCCGACATCGATGGTATTAGTCCTTCATTTTGTACCCACAAAATATTGATGGAAGAAGACTTCAAGCCAGTGGTGCAACCCCAAAAAAGGTTAAATCCAAACATGAAGGAAGTGGTAAAAGCAGAGGTAATCAAACTTCTTGATGCCGGTCTTATTTATCCTATCTCGGATAGTCCATGGGTTAGTCCCGTCCAAGTAGTCCCCAAGAAAGGAGGGATGACTGTGGTACCCAATGAGAAAAACGAGTTGATTCCCATGAGGACCGTGACGGGATGGAGGGTATGCATCGATTACCGGAAGCTCAATGATGCCACTCGGAAGGATCATTTTCCACTGCCTTTCATTGATCAAATGCTTGAGAGACTTGCGGGTCATAGGTATTATTGTTTTCTTGATGGTATTTCGGGGTATTTTCAAATTCCAATAGCCCCGGAAGATCAAGAGAAAACTACTTTTACTTGTCCTTATGCTACTTTTGCTTACCGCAGTATGCCATTTGGTCTTTGTAATGCTCCTGCTACTTTCCAAAGATGCATGTTAGCTATTTTTGAAGGTCTAGTGGAGGATATTATGGAAGTCTTTATGGATGATTTCTCTGTCTTTGGTGATTCCTTTGAACTTTGTTTGAAAAATCTTGAAATGGTTTTACAAAGATGTGAAGAAACCAATTTAGTTTTGAATTGGGAGAAATGTCATTTTATGGTTAAAGAAGGTATTGTTTTGGGGCATAAGATTTCTAGCAAGGGCATAGAGGTTGATAAAGCCAAGATAGAAACCATAGAGAAATTACCACCACCAACTTCGGTGAAGGCAATTAGAAGTTTTCTTGGTCACGCTGGTTTCTATAGAAGGTTTATAAAGGATTTTTCAAAAATTTCCAAACCTCTCACAAATTTACTTGAAAAATATGTGGCCTTTGTGTTTGATGAGAATTGCTTCTTTGCTTTCAATTTGTTGAAACAAAAACTAATTGAGTCTCCTCTCTTGGTTGCCCCCGATTGGTCCCTTCCCTTTGAACTAATGTGCGATGCAAGTGATTTTGTAGTAGGAGCAGTACTTGGACAAATGAGAGAAAGGTATTTTCAACCAATATACTATGCAAGCAAGACCTTAACGGAAGCACAAGAGAATTACACTACAACTGAGAAGGAGCTTCTTGCTATAGTTTTTGCTTTCGAAAAATTCTGTCCTTATCTCATTTTGTCTAAATTCATTGTTTATACTGACCATTCGGCACTCAAATATCTTCTTAACAAACATGATGCAAAGCCTAGACTAATTCGGTGGGTACTTTTGTTGCAGGAATTTGATTTGGAGATAAGGGACAAAAAGGGAGCAAAAAATCTTGCTGCCGATCATCTATCACGGTTTGGAGAACCCACATTTGGAGAGATTGAATGAGGAAGACATCAATGATACATTCCCTGATGAGAGGTTATACTCGGTTGTAGGTCACAGTGATCACACTCCTTGGTTTGCAGATTATGCTAACTATATTGTAGGTCGGATCTTACCAAAGAACTTGACTCCTCAACAAAAGAAGAAATTCTTTTCGGAGTTAAAGTACTATCTTTGGGAGGATCCATATTTGTTTCGAATTTGTGCAGATCAAATCATAAGGAGATGTATAACATACCCCGAGAATATGGATATCTTGGAGCATTGCCATAAAGGTCCGGCCGGTGGTCATTATCAAGCTTATGGGACAGCCAGAAAGGTACTAGAGTCAGGATTCTATTGGTCGTCTTTGTTTAAGGATGCCCAAAGGTATGTTGAAAAGTGTGATAATTGCCAACGGACAGGTAATATCTCAAAAAGACATGAAATGCCTCTCTCTACATTTCAAGTTTGTGAAGTATTTGACTGTTGGGGTATTGATTTCATGGGTCCTTTTCCAAACTCTTTTGGTAATACATATATTTTGGTCTCAATTGATTATGTCTCTAGATGGGTTGAAGCCCAAGCTTTGCCCACAAATGATGCTAGAGTGGTTGTTAAGTTCTTGAAGAAATTGTTTACTCGGTTTGGCATTCCTAGAGCTATAATAAGTGATAGGGGAACTCATTTTTGTAACCAACAACTTGAGAAAGTATTGCATCGATTAGGTGTTACTCATAAGATGGCGACCCCGTATCACCCTCAAACTAGTGGTCAAGTAGAAGTTGTTAATAGAGAAATCAAAAGAATTTTGGAAACGATTGTTGAGCATACTAGAAAGGATTGGAGTGTTAAGCTTGATGATGCTTTGTGGGCATATAGGACAACATACAAGACTCCCATCGGGTCTACTCCATATAGATTGGTTTACCGGTGGAGGTTGAGCATAAATCATATTGGGCTATCAAGTTGGTTAACTTTGATCTTAACATTGCAGGAAAGTAAAGAATGCTCCAAATCAACGAACTTGATGAATGGAGGAGAGAAGCCTACGATAATTCACGAATCTACAAGGAGAAGGTGAAGTAATGACACGACAAACATGTGTTGCCAAACCAAGAATTTAAAGAAGGAGATCAAGTGTTATTGTTCAATTCTCGGTTAAGACTCTTTCCCGGAAAGCTTAAATCTCGATGGTCAGGACCGTTTGTAGTAAACAAGGTCTACTCTTATGGTGTAGTGGAGGTTGCACATGCAGATAAAGGAACATTTAAAGTTAACGGTCATCGTCTCAAACTCTATCATGGAGGGGATCCTAAGGGTCTTGAAAAAGTTTCTTTAATCCTCCATGATCTGGAAGATAAGTGATTTGCAATGCTTTCTATTCATCTATACATAATTTTGAGTTTTCAGTTTTTAGTTTCAAGTTTTAATTGTTTTGAGTTGTGGAAATTCTCTGTTGTGTGTTGTTTGGTGTAATTTTTATGTTCATGAGTTATTATTTTGTTAAAATTGGTTGTTGAATTTGTGGTTGCATGTTTGTAGTCTTGGTTAAAAAAAAAAGAAAAGAAAAAAAAAGAAACAGCACCGTTTGCAGTACTATTCACAGGTGAAAAAAAAAAGAGGAGAGAGGAGCTGGCCCCGAACATAGTGATGGAGCAAGTGGTGTATGAATGCTATATCAGGGGAGTTCTCTTTTCTCTTTTTTTCATTCTATTTCTTTATTTTCTTCCTACGTTTTTATGCTTAAATTTTAATTTTGTCTTGGTTTCCAACTTTCTCTCATTTATTCTTATTGTGTAGTATATAGAAGGTGCAACTTGCTGCTCATATGGGTTCGCCCAGCCTTCATGTTAACCATTTTTGTGTTTGGTTGTCTGGAGTGCAATCTTTAAATTTCTATTTCTAGTCTTTTGTGTATCTTTCTCCCAACATTGGGGACAATGTTGCCTTAAGTGTGGGGGAGTTGGCTTTAGTATAGTTTATTTTCATGAATTTTGGATGAATTTTCTTGTTTTTAATTTTTTTTTTGAATCTTCAAAATATTTTCAAGACTTGCATGTTAATCTTTTCTCAAAGAGTAGTTATACAAGCATTCTAAAGGTCATAACTAGTACCTTAAAACTTAGATTAAGTAACCACCCCTTGTATTCTTTGCTTGTATGGAATTTATCTTTTAAGCACATTTCCTCTTTTGCTTTTGTTGTGATGATTATGGAGTTGAATCTTGTGTTATTGGCCTTCGAATTCAATATAATTTTTTTCCTAGAACTCGCATTCACTTGCTCTAGGCGAAATGAGTAAGTAACCTTAGTTTGATCTTGAAATGATGGTAATAGGCCTTCTTTGTCCCGATTGAGCTTTTTTTAGCCATCCCTTTTTATTTTATCCATAGTACCCTTCTTGAAGCCTTTGTGCATAAATTTTCTAATCTATATTCTTAATTTTTCCTTCTTTCAAGTTTTAAACTCCACTCTTTATATTTAACCCTTCTTTGCGAGAGCTAAATGCATTTTTTTTACCCTTAAGTCGGCAACGAGTATTGTGGGAATTGAAAAAAAAAAGGTGGAGGGGAAGATGATAGAAAAAAATGGCTTTATGGGTTGAGTTATTCAAAGAAAAAAGGGAGATGAAATATACCTCAAAAAAAAAAAGAAAAAAAAGAAGAAAAAAAAGTTATATATATTTACTACTTTGAAGGCTTAGTACATTTATTGATGCCTTCAAGAATTATATGTTTTCAATATTATTGTGAATTTTGCTATCATTGAGGTATAAACTTGTGGTTGACAAAGATAGATGGTGAAGGAAAAAGTTGTGGTTTGAATTATGATTTGGTGCAATTTTGTTGAATGTAGGGAGAGGAGAGCTTGTTGAGGACGGGAGTTTGTGGTTAGATGTATGGGAATGGTGATATTGCTTGGGGCTAAAAAGGGTTATTACTTTTGTTTTATGTCCCATTCCTTTCTCTTTAGCTCTCATTTCTTTGACTTTGAACTCCTTACCTTTCGTTTGGCGCCTTAAACTTTCCCTAAGCCTAAAGTTACAAGTATGAAAGTCCTACCTAATCGAGGTTAAACTTTGGTTACCGTATTAGTGGAGAGATTTTGTGAATGCCGGGCTTATGGGGTATTATACTTTCTTGATGAGAATTCCTTCGCCAATAATATGAAATTCACTTCTATAATTGCTTAGCATTTGCATTGGTTGGACACACACATACACATGGATTCCTACCTGCTTTAGAAAATAAGGGGGTGATTGTTTAATCTTTGTGATGGTATTTGGGATGACTTTTAGATTGATTGTGTAGATTGCTCAAGATTTCTCAACAAGTAATGCTTTCTCTGTATTGCACTCCTTTGAAATGCTTCAGAACACTCTTTATTTCTTGTGGATTATTGTTCAAATTTCTTAGTTGTTTTGTAGTATTGCTTGGGGACAAGCAATGTCTAAGTGTGGGGGAGTTTGATATTACATATTTGTGCATAATATAATGATCATTTTCAACTCAAATTTCTACTTAATTTTGGTGTTTCAAATATCATTCACACTCCCTTTATCTCTTATTTGTTTTAAATGATTTTATTGAAGATTTGGAGTACAATGAAGCAATGAAGAAGATTCTACATACTTATAATGAAGAAGAAAGAAGAATGCAAAACAGAGCAGCAAAATAATGCAGCAGGACAGAATAATTCAAGTGTGATTTTGACCTCTTTAGAGATTTCAAATGCAGATGTGATCTTCAAGACAATTACAGAGGATATTATGAAGTTTCCATAATGGTAACATTTATATATTGTATCCACGGCGATGCTCAAATATTATTACTCACTTTCTACTCTATTCTTTAGCCTATCAAATTTGCTTGTGCAGATGATAGAAACAAACTACTGGGAATAAAAAAATCTAACTAAACTAATAAAATTCAATTTATCTAAACTTCAATTTGCTTGAGAAAATTTCAATTGAGAAAATAATACTCGAATGGAAAATTCCTCTACAATTACCTATGGGCCCTTCCAAGATCATGTTATTGGGTTCTGATTTTACCTCTAGGAAATCATCTTATTTGCGCAATCAGCCATTGTTGACTTGTATGAAATTGTTTACATCAACTTTCTTGATATAAAACAATACAGATTTAACAACTCCCCAGCCCTATTACCTAGCACAGCAGCAGATAAACTGCGAATATATCAACCCTGGTGATATTACATATTTGTGCATAATATAATGATCATTTTGAACTCAAATTTCTACTGAATTTTGGTGTTTCAAATATCATTCACACTCCCTTTATCTCTTATTTGTTTTAAATGATTTTATTGAAGATTTGGAGTACAATGAAGCAATGAAGAAGATTCTACATACTTATAATGAAGAAAAAAAGAAGAATGCAAAAGCAGAAGCAGCAAAATAGTGCAGCGATGCTGAGAATAATTCAAGTGGGATATTGACCTCCTTAGAGATTTCAAATGCAGATGTGATCTTCAAGACAATTACAGAGGAGATTCTGAAGTTTCCATAATGGTAACATTTATATCAATCGGAATTCGTTTGGTCACCCTACATATGGTCCAAAGTCAGTATTTCTGGATTTGGTTCCAGTTTTGATACATTGTGGTGTAATTACCATATCTAGAGTTATAGATGTCCAATGGAGGTGATTCAAAGCTCTGTAGAAACCTAAGAGTATCCTATATAACTTTCATGAAGACAAGAAAATCTAGATCGTCCGATTTAAGGATCTGAATCACCAATAATTGAAACGGTACCGTTTTAGAAGAAACAGAATTTTCTGCAATTGTTGCTCTCTTTTTGGGAGGTATATATATACCCTTTTAGGGCATTTGAAGGGGCGGCCGTCTAGGGTTCCAGAGAGGAGAAAAACAGAGAGAAAACATCCCAAAACCTCTCCCAAAATCGTCAATCTTTGCAAGAGAACTCAAGAGAGAAGATCAAATCTTTGAAGAAGGAGAACATCAATCTTGAAGATTCCAGCTCAAGAACACAACTTTTCACAACCAAGTTGGAGAACTCCAAGCCTTGAAGAAGAGAAGATTTGAGCCATGAAAATGAAAAATTCTCACTCTTTCTTTGTTGCTTTATGTTCTTTGAATTGTAATATGTTAATGAGCTAAATTCTTGAATACTTGGATGGTTATGAACCCTAGTTATTATCTATGTGAATTATTGGTTTTCTTGGTTAATTGAATTTCGAATTCTTGTGGATTGTTTGTGGGTTTGATTGGTTGAATTGACTCAGCTAATAATTGATTCATAATCTGGATTTTTTCACTTGGAATTGAGAAAGGAAGGGTGAAATAGACCATATACAAACAATGGGGATGATTTAGGTGACTAGAGATAGAAACCTCAAAATCTTCTTGGTAATTAGAGAAATCTAATTTGGAGGATGGTGTTGATCTCTAAAAATAAAGTAGGCTTTGGATGGATTAATTGAGCCACCATGATATTCCATATTTGTGCTTCATATAATAATATTTTTTTGAGCTTAAATTTCTGTTAAATTTTGGTGTTTTAATGACCATTTACACTCCCTTTATCTCTTCTTTTATTTAGGTGAGTTTATTAAAGATTTGGAATAAAATGAAGCAAACAAGAAGATTTTACACTATGAAGAAAAAACAGAAAAATGCAGAGCAAAACAGCTTGGCAAAGAATTTTCAAGCAGGATTTTGACCTCTATAGAGATTTCAAATGCAAAAGTGATCTCTAGACATTTATAGATTACATTCGAAATTTTTCATAATGGTAAAATTTATATCATTCCAAGTTCATTTTCCTGCCCTGCTTATGCTGCAAAGTCAATTGTCATGCATTGTATTCCAGTTTTGACACAGTTGGGTATAACGATCATATCTTGTATTCTAGTTGTCCAATTGTGGTGATGCAAAGCTCTGTAGAAAACTAAGATCAATATATACAACGTTAATGAAGATATCAAGACCTAAATCAGCCGATTTCATGCTATGAATTCACCTAGAATTCAAAATCACTGTCACAGTCTTGCAGCAAAAAACCGCACTAAAATCGAGAGCAAGCGGCACCGTTTGGTGTGGAGCAAGCGGTCTCGTTTGTGTCAATCTAAAGCTGTTTTTATGCTGCTTTTCTCTCTCTTTTGGGCTGGATATAAATACCCATTTAGGGCAAAAAGAGGCAGAGGCTTTGGAGGGCTAGAGAGGCTGAAAAACACGAAGAAAACACACCAAATCCTCCTCCAAATCCATCAATTTTGCAAGAGAAAACCAAAGAGAAGATTGAATCATTGAAGAAGGAGAACATCCACCTTAAAGATTCAAGACAAAAGCTGCAACTTTCTCAACAAAAATGTGAAGAACTTCAAGCCTGAAGAAGAGAAGATTTCCACCCTGAAAATGAGCAATTCTTCCTCTTTCTTTGTTGCTTTATGTTCTTTGAATTGTAATATGTTGATGAGCTAAACTTCTGAATACTTGGATGGGTATGAACCCTAGATTTTATCTATGTGAATGAATTGTTTCCCTTGGTTGATTGAATTCAAATTTCTTGTGGGTTGTTTGTGGGTTTGAATGGTTGAATTGATTTGGTGGATAATTGATGTATAATCTGGAATTTTTTCACTTGGAATTGAGAAAGGGAGGGTGATTGATAATTGATTCATAATCTGGAAAATTTCACTTGAAATTGAGAAATGAAGGGTGAAATAGACCACACACAAACAATGGGGATGATTTAGGTAACTGGATATAGAAGCCTCAACATCTTCTTGGTAATTAGAGAAATCTAATTGGAAATTTGCAATACTTAATGCATTCTTGGGTTGAATTGGTTAGAAAGAGATTTCAACTAATTAATCTAATAGTAGAAAACTTCCATCTAGAGATAGAGTGAGTTTTAATTGAGGAATTTCATCAAACATAAGAAGGGCAATTCATCAACCAAGGGACTTTTCTATCACATAGGTAATTCTAGGGGGATTAACCATCTAAGTATTGTTTTCTCAATTGAATTTGTTACCCCTAAGGGTAAATCATGTAGGTTTAATTAGTTTTTTATTAATGACAAACATTGATAAGGACTAATATGCTTGTATGTTGTGTGATAGGATTTTTGGATTGAGAAGGAAGCAAGTCTCATTGCCTTGGAGCTAGAATGCAAGAACAACTCCAATATATCACAGTGATTGAAGATTAAAGAGTTTGTTCAAGATGATTGAAGGCTTTGAAGACATGAAGTGTAGGTTACATGTGCTTAATAGGTAAACTTTGTAAACCCTACACTCTAAGTCTTGGAATCTATGAGTTGCAATTGAGAGCACAAAACTTGATTTAAATGGTTTCAATGGTTTTGAACTTACCTGAATTATCAAGTTTTTCATCAATGGTTTTTGCACTTAAAAGGTCTTTGAATGTTTTCCAACTTGTTTGAATCGATTTGAATATGTTTTGACAAAGTTTAAAAATTTCGGATACAAGTTTGGATGCAAGTTCAGACGCAAGATAAAAATTTGGTCCTCCGAATTTTTCGTGCACTATGAACAATAATTACTGTTCAAGTGAACAGTACCGACTATTTTTGCAGAGAAATTCGTATGCAGCTGGTTAACTTCGATCTCCAGAATTTTGAACAGTATTTTCCAGAAAATTTGGTCATTCGAATTTTTTGAAACTAGCCGTTACTAGCAGTTTTATGACTGTTTCAACTGATTTTCAAAATCTATAAAAGCAACAAACTACATACCTTTTATAGAATTTTTGAACTTTAAAAATCCTTCAAGCTCTAACTTGTTTTTGCATCAAATTTATTTGAAAAGCTCTCAAATTGCTTTGTGCTCAAAGGTTAAAATTCAAGATTCCAAAGGCAAGAAATGAAGTGGTTCTAGCTATTGTATTCATCCACCAAGAAGTGTCGGTAACATCTAAACTCAATCTTTACATTATTGTTGTGATTAATACAAGGTTGTCTAGAGACTTAAAACCCTTGTGGAGGGTGAGCCATAGACTAGATTGAATATTAGCACTGTTCACGTGAATAGTATTTTCAAAAAAAATCAGACGCACAAGAAAAATTCAGTCGTCTGAATTTTGAACAGTATCACCCGAATTTTCCAGAATTTTGAACAGTATTTTCCAGAAAATTCAGTCATCCAAATTTTCTGAAACTAGCCGTTTTATGACCGTTTCAACTGATTTTCAAAATCTATAAAAGCCACAAACTCCATATTTTTTATAGAATTTTTGAACTTTAAAAATCCTTCAAGCTCTAACTTGTTTTTGCATCAAATTTATTTGAAAAGCTCTCAAATTGCTTTGTGCTCAAAGGTTAAAATTCAAGATTCCAAAGGCAAGAAATGAAGTGGTTCTAGCTATTGTATTCATCCACCAAGAAGTGTCGGTAACATCTAAACTCAATCTTTACATTATTGTTGTGATTAATACAAGGTTGTCTAGAGACTTAAAACCCTTGTAGAGGGTGAGCCATAGACTAGATTAATCAAGGTTGTAGTGTAAAACCCCGTGTGTGGGTGAGCCTTGGATTAGATTGGTCTAGGTTGTCTAGTGACATAAAACTCTATGTGATAAGAGTGAACCTTGTTTATTAGATTGAATAGAGGTTGTTGTGGTAAAACCCATTGAAGGGTGAGCCTCTTGTGCAATTGCCTAAATTAAACATTAAGTGAATTGGTTCAAATCCTTGAGTGTGGACTCAAGGTAGTGGATGTAGATCTTGGAGAGATCGAACCACTATGGCTTTACTTGTTTACATACTTGTGTTTTTATTATTTGTTCTTAGTTGTTGATTGATTGGTTGCGGTTTTATTATTTGATCATCTTGTCTCAACCATTAAATCACAAATAAAATTTGAGTTTGTGAATTTGAAGAAGAGCTTTTATTAAGGCAAAGGATTAACAAAATAGGAAAAGATTTTGATAATTAGCCTAAGACCTAATTCACCCCCCTTTTAGGTCTTACAATTGGTATCAGAGCAAGATCTTCTTTTTAAGGTCTAACAACCTAGAAGTAAAGATCATATGGCTAGTTTATCAAATTTTCCTTATACGAAAGGTTCCTCCACTAATTGACCTCCATTGTTTGATGGTTATAATTATATTTTTTGGAAGTCTAAGATTGATGTTAGCCCTAAAGGGCAAATCATATTAGTTTTGAATAATGACAAATATTGATGAGGACTAATGTGTTTATATGTAGAGTGATTGGTTTGATGGATGAGAAGCATGAAGTCTTATTGCCTTCAAATCACAATGCAAGAACAACTCTACTATGCAAAAAGTGATTGAAGATTGGAGATTATGTTCAAAATGATTGAAGGCATTGAAGCCTTAGACTGTATAGTTAGTGTGTTAAATAGGTATATTTTTCTGTAAACTCTACACTTGTATGTCTTGGATTCATTTGAATGCATGAGAGAGCACAAAACTTGTTTTTGAAATGATTTTAAATAAACTTTGTAATAGCAAGTATGTTTTTGAAATCTTAAATGATCTTAAGAAGATTTTGTATGATCAAAATGTTTTGGTAACGGTTTTTGTGATTAAATGTGCTTAAATGATGTGTCTATTCATGCAAAACGTTTTCAATATGATTAACACTGATTTTCAAAAGATTTGACAAAGTTTGATAAGTTTGGATGCAAGTTTGGACATCCAAACTTTAGAAATGCTCACTGTGCTTCCAGAAAATTTTAGACGCATGGAGAAAAGTTCGGACGTCCAAACTTTCTCTGATTAGCATGGTTACTGATTTTTCAGAGAATTTCAGATGAATGTTCGGACACATAAGGAAAAATTTGGACGTCTGAACTTTTCCAAACAGCTTGGCACAGTAAAGTTCGGACGCATAGCAGAAATTTCGGACGTCCGAACTTCACTGTTACTAGCCGTTTTATAACTGTTGCATTTGATTTTTCACATCTATAAAGGATATAAACTTCAGATTTTTTCTTGGTCTTGAATCATTATGAACTCTAAGCATTCCAAAACTCTTTAGCAAACTTTAAAGCTCTCTTTCATCTCATGCATTCAATTGATCATTCCAAAGAAATCAAAGTGTGATGGTGCAACATTGTGTAAACATCTACCAACAAGTGGTAACATCTACACACTCTTCTCTCTTTATAAAATTGTGTTTTCTACTAGCTCATTTCAAGGTTATCTTGTGACATAAAACCCTTTTGTGTATGGGTGAGCCATAGACTAGATTAATCAAGGTTGTGGTGTAAAACCCGTGTGTGGGTGAGCCTTTGATTAGATTGGTCTTTAGGTTGTCTTTAGATATAAAACCCTTGTGGAAGGGTGAGTGATATTCAATATTTGTACTCTACATAATTATCATTTTGAGCTTAAATTTATGATAAATTTTGGTGTTTTAATCACCATTTATACTCCATTTATCTCTTATTTGCTTTAGGAGAGATTATTGAATATTTGGAATTAAATGAAGCAAACAAGGAGATTTTGTACAATGAAGAGAAAAACAGAGAAATGCAGAGGAGAAACTGCCTGGTAGAGAAAGTTCCAGTGGGAGTTTGACCTCCATGAAGATTTCAGATGCAAAAGTGGTCTTCTAGATAATTATAGAAGAGATTCTGAAGTTTCCAGAATGGTAACATTTACATCAATCCAAATTCGTTTGGTCAACCTACATACAGTGCAAATTCAGTAATTCTGGATTTGGTTCCAGTTTTGATACATTGTGGTGTAATTACAATATCTGGAGTTTTAGATATCCAATTGAGGTGATTCAAAGCTCTGTAGAAACAAAAGAGTATTAGATACAACTTTTATGAAGGCAAGAAAATCTAGATCGTCCGATTTTATGCTCTGAATTCACCAATAAGCCAAACGGTACCGTTTTGCAGAAACAGAATTTTCTGCAATTGTTGCTTTCTTTTTGGGAGGTATATATATACCCTTTTAGGGCATTTGGAGGGGCAGCAGTCTAGGGTTCCAGAGAGGAGAATAACAGAGAGAAAACATCCCAAAACCTCTCCCAAAATCGTCAATCTTTGCAAGAGAAAACATGAGAGAAGATCAAATCTTTGAAGAAGGAGAACATCAGTCTTGAAGATTCAAGCTCAAGAACACAACTTTCCAAAACCAAGTTGGAGAACTCCAAGCCTTGAAGAAGAGAAGATTTGAGCCATGAAAATGAGAAATTCTTACTCTTTCTTTATTGCTTTATGTTCTTTGAATTGTAATATGTTGATGAGCTAAATTATTGAATACTTGGATGGTTATGAACCCTAGTTATTATCTATGTGAATGATTGGGTTTCTTGGTTGATTGAATTCCGCATTCTTGTGGATTGTTTGTGGGTTTGATTGTTTCAATTGACTCAACTATTAATTGATTCATAATCTGGATTTATTCTCTTGGAATTGAGAAAGGAAGGGTGAAATAGACCATATACAAACAATGGTGATGATTAGGTGACTAGAGATAGAAACCTCAACATCTTCTTGGTAATTAGAGAAATCTAAAAGGAGAGTTCTTTGTAAGTCTCTGTGTGTGCTAAGCATGTGACAAAATTGCCAATACTCAGAAAATCTTTTCTTGTAGTCCTCCTCTGGTTCTGTAGCATTTCTTTCTTGCGGATGGGTGTTTTAGTTCCTTCTTTCAAGGCCTTGAATTTGAATATGAAACGAAAGATAAGCCAAGTACTCTTCTCCTCTTTCCCGTCCTAATTTCTTTTGAATTTCTTGAATGGGTAATAAATCAATTATTGAGTTTGAAGCACTTCTGCTTCTACTGGGAATTGAACAATTATTGAGTCCAATGACAAAGTCAAGCTCTCACTGTAGATTTGAGTTCTTGCTCACAAAGATTTACATTTCCTCCCTTTTACTTCAACATGCTTCCCGAGGTTTCTGTTTTGTGATCCCATTGTAGCTCATGGTTCTGTAGACGCACAGAACTGTGAGATCAGTTTCCTCTCTTCCGCCATACCTGTTATGTTTCTTTTCCCCTTTTTTCTCTCTCCATTCCCTTCTCTCTCTCTCTCTCTCTCTCTCTCTCTCTCTCTCTCTCTCCTTCTCTACCTTACCAATGATCATCAGTAAGGTATGAATCCCTGGCATTCCCTTCTCTCTCTCTCCCTTACCAACGATCATCGGTAAGGTTAAGAATCCCAGGTGTGAAAGCTGTCATGTGACATCTTGTCCTTTTATTTTAGGTTTTCAGATATTTATCCCAATTTCTTAAACTAAAAACGTCGAAACAAAAATAGACCTAACTTTCACTAAAAAATTAAGCTAACCTAACTAGGGTTAGTGGTTAAGAAAAACCTAATTGTTGCAATTTTTCAAAAGCAAGCATTCTCTTCCCCAATAAAAACAGAACTAGGATCCAAAAGTGTTTATGGCTTTTCAAGGTGTAATTGCTTGCAATTGACTTAGAGCTTTTTAGAGCGTCACAAAACCTACTTAGATATCCAATATTCCTCTGTTGGTCATCTTCTCGTCCTTATGTGATATAGGATCTTCTCCCCCCGCTAGAACTCAACACACAATTAGGTATATTTTGGTTTCTTCTTCCCCACAAAAATCTTCAGCCATGTCAAACATGATGTTTTGGTTCTTGAGAACATGAAAAGAGAGTTCTTTGTAAGTCTGTGTGTGAAGTATGTAGCGAACCCATGAAAATGGCTCTGTCCCTCAAATGCATATGCTTGCATCATTCTTCAGATCTTCCGAAGTTATATTTGTGCAAATCCATTTTTCATACACAGAAAGAAAGCATAACTCAGAGACATAGGTACGAAATCTGTCAAACCGATATGAAAGTTCGGATGTTCTGACGCCCGAGCTTTTTTGCTTCATTCATGCCTCTTTATCGTCCAGAATTGAACCGGCTGCTTAAAAATGGCCGGTTGTGATGTAACAGTGATTGAAAGCAGTCAATTTTTTTGAACTCTCTTTTATCATGATAAGAGATTCCTCCAATGCATAATTAATTACACTAATCATGAAAATTGAAAGAGAGAAAAGAGGAAAGCATCAAGGGTCTACAAGTTTTTGTTGTTTCTGCATTTTATGGTTGTGAATATAATGTATTTTGTCATAATAGGTATTATAATTGGTTAGCTAGAAGCAACTATTGCCAGGCCTTCTATACACAATACATTTTCTTGTTAGATGTATTTCGAAAAAAAAAAAAATTGGTGAGTTTTGACGCTCTAAGTTGAAAAACACAAGTGAAGTGAAGAAGTAAACGTAATGATGCAGTATTAAAGCAACAATTAAGAGGTACAAGAAGGCATGCTCAGATTCATCTAATGCTCAGGTAACGTATTAGAATCTTGTTGTGTGTTTTCCGTGCCCTATGCAAAACAATCCTCACAATTATGCACACAAATACAAGACAAGTGCACCTATTGTTTAGATTGCTACAATGGCAAATAATTTAAATATCGTATCCACGGCGATGCTCAAATATTATTACTCACTTTCTACTCTATTCTTTAGCCCATCAAATTTGCTTGTGCAGAAGATAGAAACAAACTACTGGGAATAAAAAAATCTAACTAAACTAATAAAATTCAATTTATCTAAACTTCAATTGTCTTGAGAAAATTTCAATCGAGAAAATAATACTCGAATGGAAAATTCCTCTAGAATTACCTATGGGCCCTTCCAAGATCATGTTATGGGGTTCTGATTTTACCTCTAGGAAATCATCTTATTTGCGCAATCAGCCATTGTTGACTTGTATGAAATTGTTTACATCAACTTTCTTGATATAAAACAATACAGATTTAACAACTCCCCAGCGTTTATACCCAGCACAGCAGCAGATAAACTGTGAATATATCTACCCTGGCAAATTCATTAACACTAAAGGTTCACGGAGAAACAGTGCCCAATAGATAAGTTTCTACCTCATAAGCTGAAATTTTTTTGGAACTCTACAAAAGAGTTGTACATGATGGTTCATGGAAGAGAAGGCAGAGAATCATGATAAAGCATTATACGAAGGTATGTGGTTCGTACAAAATGGGAACCAAGATTCAAAGATCTTCAGCCAACTTCAGCTCAACTGCAATTTGGCCCAGGTATAGCTCCTACATCTCGAGTTCTTTGATAAAGAACTACTCATTCAAGCAGATAAAAAAGTTGGCATATTATTAAGAGTTGATACATGCGGAAGTCTAAAAGTTACTAAAGGTGTATTTGGATCGAATTTTCATGTTTATTTGTATAAAATAAATTATATATAAGAAAAGAAGTAGGACTGAATATAAACAATTTCAAATTTATGTAAAGACAACACATTACACTCTTGGTTTTAGCTCCAAATTGATAAAACCCTAGTAAAACAATTTACTTTAGTGCACTAAGGTATGATTTAATGGGATTTTTTAAACTTGAGACACCATAGAGTATAGTTCGAATTAAGAAAGTATATTTATAACTAGTTAACTTTTCGTTTTTTGCATCTCATTCTCTCTACTGACTTATTCCACGTAGTCACCAACCATGTCCAGTGTGCCTTATATTGTTTTCAGCTATTATTTGTTTAGAAATTATTAGAATTTATACTTTTATCATATGGTTGTATTACCCGTCGCATTGCACCTCTGTAATAGGAAATTGATGATTCACTTCTAGGTAGGACCCGCTCAGAAGTGGGTCGTTACAAATTTAATACAAATAAAACTTTAAATTATAACTGGTTATTAAATATAAGCAGTATTTTCAAGTACAATATTATCATTTCACAAACCAGTAATTATTAGTTCATGAAAGAGGTTAAGTTTCATTAATTACTAGCTAATTTAGTTAAAATAATAAAGCCATACCTTTAAATTAGAAAACTAACCTACATCTACGTAAACTCTGTTATTTTTAACTCCAATATTTTGACTAAAAAGTTTAAATTTTACAGACAACTATGATACAGTTTGATATACAATAACAATAAAAATGATCTATTTATTTGTAAATTTATTGACTTTGATAAAATGATTATGGTTCAGTTTAATTATTTTCAGAAATTACTATAGCCGTAAATTTATATGAATTTTCATAAATTTTTGGATTCTCTGATTTTATTCAATTTTTGAAGGAAGGTTCTCGTTAATTGTTAAGCATGGTTGGTAATTTTGCTCAATTTTTTAAAAACATGGACAGATTTACTTATTTTTCTAATTTTTTATTAAATATAGAGTTTTTAAAGATTTATTAGACTGTTATAGTGCAAACGGAGAATGAAAATATGTAAATGGAATAATTTTCCTAAATTGGTATATTTGGAATAAAATTGAATAATTTTCCTAAATTGGTATATTAAGAATAAAATGAAATAATTTTGATTTTTGTGGAGAATGGTGGATTTTATTAAAATTAATCATATTAATATTTTTATTCCCTTGAAAATGGTTATTTCCTATTTTAAAATAATTTTATAAAATTCAAAAATTTTTAGTACTAATTAATACTAATTATGTGTTAGGTCCTAAGATTGCCGACGTAGAATCAAGGGTGAAGTAGCATAGGTTCAAGCTTTTCGCTTGCGGTGAGATTTCTAGCTTACTTGTGGAGGTTGAGGACCACAAAAATTTATTATTTTTGAGTTATGTTATTTTCATATAATTTTTTTATTTATTTTACGCTAAGTAAACTATTTATTTTCCATTGGCTTAGCTTTGTGAATATATATAGTGAAAACTTTGAATTGTTATTTTGCCATGGCTCGGCTTAGTAAATAAATATGTTGTTAACCTTGAATTGTTATTTTGCCGTGGCTCGGCTTTGTGAATAAATGTATTGTTTACCTTGAATTATTATTTTGTCGTGGCTCGTCTTTTGTGAATAAATGTGTTGTTAACATTGAATTGTTATTTTGCTGTGACTCGACTTTTAAGAATATATGTAGTATTAATATAAGTTGTTGTTTTGCCATGGCTCGGCTTGTATATTTATATAATATACTAAACCATGAGAATTGATTTGGTTGTTGATGAGTTGTAAATGTAAATTATATGTAAACTCTCCCGTCAGAATATGGATTGACTCCCCTGCGGGGTTAGATTGTTCATTTTTGTGGAGAGTCCCTTTGTGCCGTATGTGAGAAGGCCATTGGGAGGTATTGTGTTGAGAGTTCCTTTGTGCCACGTGTGAGATGGCCATTGGAAAGGAGGCAGAAGTTTTTTTGTGTGCTTGTACTGACTCGTAGGAGTTGTGTTTTATAAAATTAATACGGTATATTTATTCTCAATTAAAGAGAGAAAATCCAAAGCTATGCGAAAACTCTGCCATGTCAAGTTTCACTAATTACTTTTTTATTTAGTTAACAAAACAAAATTTGAAACCCACCGTTTAAGATGTAGACTGTTGTACCCTCATAAAGTAAGCACATGCATGAGTCGTGGTTTTTATTAGTCGAAATTTGTATTTGAGAACAGTGGTAGTACTGTTAAAGACACATGTAAATATGTTGAGACCATAATGGCTAAAAAAAATATTTTGAGACCAAGTGATTATAATGTCATAACTTTGGGTACCAAAATGATCATTTTCTTTTTGTTATTATTACTTTTATTATTAACTAATTAATTTAGGCTTTCTATTAGAACAGTAATTGCTTCTGGAAAATGAGAGTTAACAAGAAGTACATACCCTGATTTGTTGAGCATATTCTTCAATAAGGATTCCACGTTATTGTTTGGGTGTGAAAAGCCTGCTAATTGGGCAGAACTCAGGCATGAAATAGTTGTTAAGGTTATCATTGATATGGTGCCCATCCCACTGTGGCTCCACACTGTAACTTATGATGTCACCCAACAGATGCCTTTGGTTACATGTAAGGTAAAAAAATTAGTTGATGACATGTGATGCTGTTGGAAATAAAGGCTACGGTCAAACCCTGGTTGCTTCAATTTTTTAGCAAAATTTTAATATTAGGAGTAAAATTATAGAATTGATAAGTTCAAGTAGTTGTTTGGTAAAACTTAAGATCTAAATGTTATGTTTTGAATATTGCTATAGAGTTTGTTAATTCTTATATGAAAGTCAATAAAATTACTAATTAATTTTTTTGAATAAAATTACTAATTAATTGATAATTAGTAATATCTTCAAGGATTAATTCCCTTAATTATAAGAACTCGTAAAAAAAAAGAGAATTTTAGTAAGAATATTACGGTTTTAATACATAATATTAAACAAGAATTATTGCAACTGCATACGAAGAGCTCTCTCTTTCGTCAAATGTCAAGAACAATGACTAACGATTCTTCATTATTTTGTTACATACGGATAAAAAAGATGTGTACTTAAATATAAATGATTTGATTTGATCTTGCATGTCTGTATAGAGCTCTAGCACAAAGTTCCATGCAATTGCACTATAGACAGACAAAAGTGCGTAGTTTGATGAGCTTGAAGAAATGTACTAGGATGAAGAGGAGACGGTCCTAGTGGTTGGCAGCTCCTCGCTCAGTTCCAATGATTTGGATTTGACACCTAATAACATCCTTGCAGAAAATCAAAAGAAAAATGAAATCTCTACTAGTGATAGTAAGATAGTTAAAAGTAACTTTTATTCTAGATATCAGAAATTAATTACTTTTTTTAAAAAATTTTCATCTGAGCAATTGTTAAGTGACATCGTAAATTGTACTGCGTAGCCACGATAGAATTGGCACTATAACAAAATCCCATAAGGCATTCATTAACTTTGGTATTGACCAAAGCAAAGAAATCTAAAGAAAAGCCGTCTCAAAGCCCTAAAACCTAAATAAGATATTTTTGTTAACAAAATAATTTATGCTTTTTATTTTTCTATTTCTTCGATTTTTGAGCAAAAAGAGATCGATATTTTAGTCCGATTTAACTTTTTAAAAATCTTTAAAATTATTGTTGTTAAAGTTCAACATCCTCTTTTGATTGTTACTTAGGACTAAACTTCCCCTTAATCATTGCTTCTCAAATTTAATTGGTTGACCGATCATTCAATTATCTTCTTCAACTATGACACTAAATGATGCGGCGCAACCTTTTATTCCATGCATCTTCAAACCCGGCGATTCATTGTTGGATAATGGCAACATCTCATTTCGTTTGCCAAAGCAAAATTTCTTCGTCATGGAATTGATTTCCATGGTGGGCCAACTGAAAGGTTTTCTAATGAAATATAGACGTCATAGGTCAATTTCAAACTTTTCTTTTTTTATTATGACCAAAAAAATTATCACTTTATTCGTTAAAAATAGCGATAATAACACATAGTTTAACTTCACGAAGTTTTCTTGTTCATCACATTCTGTCACCGGCTTATCTGCTTCCTTTTCCAAAGACCAACTTATATGTGATCTACTGATAAAAACTATTTGTCATTTGCGCAATCAATATGGTATTATTATTTTTTATTAAAATTTTATATTTTATTTTTATAACTATACTTAGAGATTATTAAAAAAATTCTGGAAGACCTTCTATCTGATAAGGTCCATGATTCACGTGCTAAAACCCCTAAAAGATTATCTATTTTCAAGTTGAGGAAGTATCAGTTTTAGAATCTTAAATTGCTCAAGGATAAATATTTTCTTTTGACAGCTGAGCATATGAATTTCTACGCGTACATTCCACCCTATGTAACTGCTGTAGGCCAAGAAATAATGAGGGGAATAAATTATGCTTCTGAAGTTGACTCTTGCCAATCAATATGCATCAAGACCATCCATCTAAAGTAGCCAGTTTAATGCGACTCCCAGATGTGTGGCTGAAGCAAACCGGAAAAGAAAAATCAGTCGTCGTCATCAGTGCATTCAATTTTTGCAGCCAATTTTGACGCTTAATTCTGTTTTGCTTGGTGAGGGAAGCTCCAATATTTCCATTTTGACAAGCCACAATTAAATCTTGTGAACCAACATCCCTAACTAGGTTACTATTTTTAAAACTTTTTTGGTCCAGATAGGTGCCATTATTTTATGACTTGTTCGGATTTAAGAAATAATCATGAATGCATGCACTGGGAACCTGAAATATCAGTGTATGGAATTGCTGGTAGCAACTTTTGAATTCCTTTCGCTTTTCTTTGAGTGATGATATTCCACGTGCAATTGACTCTCTATTGTGGCAGTATCAGGGACACATGACAATGACAGCTTCCATATGCGTAAGGGGAATTTAATAAAGAAGAAAGACATATAGGGTAGAGAGAGTTGAGATAAAGAGAAGAGAATATGAAACTGACAGCTTTGAGGAGGAGGATGAGGAAAATAATCTCATACGCTCTCCTATTGCTTACACTAACAACTGGAGTTGGACCTAACTCATAGGTGTACTAATCGTTAGTAAGGTAAGACCTACAAATAGAGCACAATACAGAGACAAGTTAATGGTTAAGAGGAGAGTGCAGATTACCTCCACGAAATCTTGTAACTCCCTTCCATTAACAACAAAAAATTCCCCTTTCGTTTTAAAATCAATACCGTCAAGTCTTGAGAATGCCATCATCCAAGGAAATATGCTTTTCCTTAAAATGTCTCTCTACTATTTGTTCTGTTAGTGTAACTTCATACTGTTAGCTTGAAGATAGCATGCCAACATATTAGGATACAAAATATAATATCTGATGATGAATTGTATATATAAAATCTTTTTTATAATTTTAAAATTTCACAATTCTCTTTACAACAGAAGAAAGTGCTTGTGATCAAGCATTATGTCATGGTCAACACTCCTTCGAGCCAGAGAAAACTCCTATGGAAAACAAATTATTTCTTTCAGGTACTATATTGCAATATAATAAAGTCTCCTCTTTATCTCATAGGCAATTCTGGAAAAAATGAATCCTACCTTATAATGGATTTATCATCTTCCTTTTCCGAATAGGGCATACATTTCCTCTTTCTCGTGTGGTCCAAAAATTACAATCAAGAAGAAATGAATAAGTCAGGTTAATAGGAAGTTTCATTGACTTTCTGCAAGGTTAGGTTCCATAACCACGACTTTTCTAATAGCCTTCGTTCTCTCTCACTCTTCCATTTATATTAGTTCATCCAATGGAAAAGGCCATACACAATCGCTAAGCACTGCCGCACACAATCGCAAATCTCTCATACTTCATATCCATCCTTCTATCTCGGTAAACGTTTCTGAAACTAAGGATGAGTATCGGCATATTCATAGTGGTTTACTCAGTTTTGGCCATTCAAAGTTGTATACAAATTAGTTTCTCTCAACCCCAGGTGCCATGTTATTGCATCTTTGGGGACTCCTTGGTGGACAACGGAAACAATAATAATCTATCGACATTGGCAAAAGCCAACCATCCCCCATATGGGATTGATTTCCCAGATGGTCCAACTGGTCGGTTTACCAATGGTCTAAACATTGCCGACTATCTTGGTAAGCTTCTCACCCTTTACACTCGATCTTGTCGAAACAAAAAAAAAATTATAAGTTTCCCAAACTGCTTTTGTTGTCACTGATTCTTTATTTTTACGTTGATATTGTAGCAAATCTGTTGGGATTTTAAAACTTTATACCTCCATTCGCAACAGCAAAAGGGGAGGAGATCAAACAATGTGTGAACTACGGATCAGGAGCGGCAGGAATCCTTGAGGAGAAAGGCAGTAATTTGGTAATATGTTTTCATGTGTGCATGCTAGATTACTTACTTTGTAAGATTCATCCTAAATTCATAACTAATGACTTGTTTTCGGTTTTGAATTTTTAGGGAGATCGGGTCAGCTTTAGCTAACAATTGGCAAACCATAGAACAACCATTTCCCGTCTTTCAACTCTGCTTGGAAATGAGAATTCAGCAAGGGAGCACTTGGAAAAATGTTTGTATACAGTTGGAATGGGAAGCAATGATTACATTAACAACTGCCTCAAGCCCCAGTTGTTGAGTGGTGTCCCAATTTTTGGGAACCAACTCCCTCTTTTATGCCTAATATTCTTCCATCTTTTACTCCCTAAAATACTCAACATGTTTCATCATTTTATGTCTAATATTCCTCCATCTTTTACTCCCTAAAATACTTCACATGTTTCCTCATTTCATGCCTTATATTCCTCCATCTTTTACTTCATAAAATGCTCAACATGTTTCCTCATTTTTTGCCACAAATTAGGGAAAGTAAAATGGACTTCATCATTGTGTTTTGCAAGACCTCTTTGTGTGGCTATAAAAGGAGGTCTTCTAATTGAGTTCAACACACCAATTCTCTCCAAATTCTCTCCAAAGGCTGAAATTTTTCCTCCACATATATTCACTATATCATCAAATTATAGGATTGAGTTTATGAGATTTATTTCTCTCTAATAAGTCTTCGTTGATAATTGTTGTTGAAGATTTTTTCTCTTGTACTTACCCGATTATTATAGTGTATATTTTTTGCTTGCCGTAGGCAGTGAGTTTTATCCCGTATTGGGTTTCCCACTTAAAAATCCTGTGTCTCCTTTATTTTTTCTTACTCTCCTTATTTTCTTTCTCAATATCTATTCTTTTGTACTTCCGCTACGCATTGATATCATAACAAGTGGTATCAGAGCCTAGTTACCAAATATGTCCACCGTCACCAAATTTGATATTGAGAAATTTGATGGAAAAATCAGTTTCAGTATATGGCAGATTCAGATGAGAGCTGTCCTCGTTCAAAATGGTTTAAAGAAGGTACTTGTTGGAATTTCCGAGAAGCCTGCGGGTATGACAGATGAAAAATGGGAAGAGTTAGATGAGAAGGCACATTCGGCTATTCAGTTGTGTTTGTCCAAGGAGATTTTGCGAGAGGTCAATAAAGAAAAAACTGCAGCAGGGTTATGGACCAAACTTGAATCCCTGTACATGACCAAAAGTCTTGCCAACAAGCTTAGACTCAAGGAGCGCCTCTACACTTTGCGTATGGCTGAAGGTACCGCTACACAATCTCATCTTAGTGAATTTAATTCTATCTTGATTGATCTTGAGAATTTGGATGTCAATATTGAAGATGAAGATAAAGCTGTACTGCTAGTTGTTTCTTTGCCGCCCTCTTATAAGCACTTCAAAGAAATTATGCTTTATGGAAATAATGATACTCTGTCATTTGAAGATGTTAAATCTAATCTATTGTCTAAGGAGAAATTTGATCATGAGGTAAGGTCTGATGATAGAGGTGAAGGCTTGAATGTTAGAAGTAGATCTATCGATAGGAGTAATTTATCCAAGAAAAATCGTAGAACTAAGTCTCGAGGCCGTAATTCTAAATCCTGTCGTTATTGCAAGAAGAGCGGACATGAAATTTCAGAATGTTATAAATTGAAAAATAAGAATGAGAGAGAGGAGAAAAAGAATAAACCTGCTCAGAATAAAGCTGAAGCTGATGTAATTGAAGCAGATTCTGATGGTGATGTTTTGTTGGCTACTACTTCTGATAAACGTAGCTCTTTAGAATGGGTTTTAGATTCTGGCTGTACTTTTCATTTGTGTCCCCTCAAAAATTGGTTTACTTCATATGAGAAGGTTGATTCTGGTGTGGTTCTTATGGGAAACGATTCACAATGTGTTGTTGCTGGAATTGGCACCATTCAGATTAAGGTTCATGATGGCACTATCAGAACTCTGACTAAGGTACGCCATATTCCTGATTTGAAGCGTAATTTGATTTCTTTAGGCACCCTGGAGTCACTAGGGTGCAAGTATTCAGCTGAAGGTGGAGTTCGAAAATTTCTAGAGGTTCCTTAGTATTGTTGAAAGGAAAAAGAATTGGGAGTCTCTATATTTTGCAGGGTTCAACTGTGACAGGTTCTGTTGCTATCTCTACTTCTCTTTCTGATGATGATCTTACTCAGCTATGGCATATGCATTTAGGACATATGAGTGAGAAAGGCATGAACATTCTGAATAAAAGAGGTCCTCTTGGTAAGCAAGGTGTTGGTAAGTTAACTTTTTGTGAACATTGTGTAGTTGAAAAACAAAAGAGAGTTAGCTTCTCCACTGCAACACATCGCACACAAGAGATTCTTGATTACATCCATTCGGATCTTTGGGGACCTTCAAAATTTCCTTCACAAGGCGGCAAGAGGTACATGATAACATTTATTGATGATTTCTCTCGTAAGGTTTGGGTTTATTTCTTGAGGCATAAAAATGAAGCTTTCTCTAAATTCAAGAAATTCAAAGTTTTGGTCGAAAATCAAACTGGTAGGAAGATTAAGAAACTCAGGACTGATAATGGTTTGGAGTTTTGCAATTCTGAATTCAATGAGTTTTGTGAGAATCATGGCATTGCTAGACACAGAACATTAGTAGGAAAACCTCAACAGAATGGAGTTGCATAACGCATTAATAGGACCCTTTTAGAGAGAGCTCGTTGTATGTTATCTAATGGTGGTTTATGGAGTCGTAGAGATTTTTGGGCTGAAGCTATATCCACTGCTTGTTACCTGGTAAATCGCTCACCTCATTCATCCATTGATTTTAAAATTCCAGAGGAGGTTTGGTCAGGTAATCCTATTGACTATTCTCATTTCAGAATTTTTGGTTCTCCTGTTTTTGCACATATAAATGATGGAAAATTGGCACATAGAGCAGTTCAATGCATTTTCTTGGGTTATTCATCTGAGTCGAATGGCTATCGGTTGTGTTGTCCTGAATTTAAGAAATTAATTTTAAGTAGGGATGTCACATTTAATGAGAATGCCTTGTTATCTCCTAGAAAAGATAATGCTGTTTCTTCTCTTGATACATGTGATCGTCAAAGTGCCAATGAGAAGGTTGAGTTAGAGGTGTCTACTCAAAAAGGAAGGAGTTAACCGATTTTTACTGGAGAGTCTGAACAGAATCTTGAAACACATGATGAATCAATACCCTCTAGTTCATCTGAGCCTATGCAGTCTTCAAATGATCATAATATAGCACGTGACAGACCAAGGAGAAATATCAAAAGGCCTGCAAGGTATGCTGATAATGATGATGATAATCTCACTGCATATGCTCTTTCTATTGCACAGGATACAGCTGAAGGAATAGATCATTCTAATTACTCTGAAGCTATATCCAGTTTTAATTCATCCCAGTGGCTTTTAGCAATGCAAGAAGAAATTGAAACCCTACATAAGAATGGGACATGGGAGTTATGTGATTTGCCCAAAGGACGTCGTGCTTTGCGTTGTAAGTGGATCTACAAACAGAAAGAAGGTAAACTCGGGGTTGAAAATGACAGATGGAGAGCTTGCCTAGTAGTTCGTGGTTTTGATCAAAAGGAATATATTGACTTTAATGAAATTTTTTCTCCTGTTGTACGTCATACCTCTATTCTAGTGCTACTCGCTCTTGTTGCTTTATATGATTTGGAATTGGAGCAACTTGATATCAAAACTGCCTTTCTACATGGCGAGTTGGAAGAAGAAATTTACATGAAACAACCAGAGGGATTTGTTGTGCCAGGTAAAGAACAATCAGTTTGCCGTTTGAAAACATCATTGTATTGTTTGAAACAAGCTCCGAGACAATGGTATAAGCGTTTTGATGCTTTCATGATTGGGCAAGGATTCACAAGGAGTCAACATGATAATTGTGTGTATTTTATGCAGTGTTCTAATGGATCATTCATTTATTTACTGCTTTATGTAGAGGATATACTTATTGCCTCGAAAGACAAGTCTTTGATTGATAGGTTGAAGTCTCAACTTAAATCTGAATTCGAGATGAAAGACCTTGGTGTTGCGAAGAAGATACTTGCTATGGAGATTCGCAGAGACCGACGAGCTGACAAACTCTACTTGTCTCAAAAGAATTACATTGAAAAGATTCTTGAAAAATTCAATATGAAAAATTGTAAGCATGTCTCTACTCCTTTTGCTGCACACTTTAAGTTATCTGCTGATCTTTGTCCAAAATCAAAGGAAGATATTGAGTATATGTCCAAGGTTCCCTATTCTAGTGCAGTTGGAAGTCTCATGTATGTTATGGTTTGTACTAGACCTGATCTTGCTTATGCAGTTAGTATGGTGAGTCGTTACATGCACAATTCAGGGAAACATCATTGGCATGCAGTGAAGGGCACGACCAATCTTGGTTTGGTTTTTGACAAAAATAGAGTTGCCTCAAGTAATGTCAGCGGCTTTGTTGATTCCGATTATGGTGGTGATCTTGACCGACGTAGATCTCTTTCAGGCTACATCTTCACTTTATGTTCCGGTGCTATTAGTTGGAAAGCAACTCTGCAATCCATTGTTGCATTGTCCACAACAGGGGCTGAGTTTGTTTCAGCTACAGAAGGTGTTAAAGAGGCTATTTGGTTGCGTGGTCTTGTTCTTGAGCTTGGTATTCCACATGGTGCTACAATGGTATTTTCAGATAGTCAGAGTGCTATTCACCTTGCCAAGAATGATACATATCACTTCAAGACCAAGCACATTAATATACGCAATCACTTTATTAGAGATGTTATTGACAAATGAACTATCACTATTAAAAATATTCATACGTCGAAAAATCCTGCAGACATGCTTACAAAGCCATTACCTGTTACTAAGTTCGAGCACTGCTTGGAATTAGTTGGCATCATTAATGCCTAATCTCCCTTTGGGGTGCCTACGGTGAACTTCAAAATTTGAGCCAAGGTGGAGATTGTTGAGTGGTGTCCCAAATTTTGGGAACCAACTCTCTCTTTTATGCCTAATATTCTTCCATCTTTTACTCCCTAAAATACTCAACATGTTTCCTCATTTTATGCCTAATATTCTGCCATCTTTTACTCCTTAAAATACTCAACATGTTTCCTTATTTTATGCCTTATATTCCTCCATCTTTTACTCCATAAAATGCTCAACATATTTCCTCATTTTTTGCCACAAATTAGGGAAAGTAAAATGGACTTCATCATTGATATCATAACACCAGTCCTTCCCATCACGCCGAATGTACGCCCCAGATGAATTTTCAAAAATCTTAATTCAAAAATATGCTGAACAACTTCAGGTAATTCAAAACATCTCACTATTTTTATAAGTTTCCTTTGACTGCATATTTGGATGATGTCAAAGGGATTGTTAATTAATATAATTGTTCCCCACGTTGTACCAATTTCTAATCTCATGGTTAAATTTTTTAGAGCTGCACTAAGTGCTACTATTTTGCAGCAACTGCACAATCTTGGAGCAAGAAAAATTGCAATATTTGGTGTTGGACCAATTGGTTGCACCCCGGGTGAGATTGAGGCAGTTGGGAAAAATCTTACGGGTTGCGTGGACGACATCAACTATGCAATTCAGTTGTTTAATGATAAGGTTAAAGTTCTTATTGAAGACTTTAATGCAAATTTCTCCTCTGCCAACTTCACCTACATAAACATTATGGGAATTCAATCCTGGCCTCCTGCTGAGATAGGTAATCAGCTTACTTACTTGTTGCTAGCAATTTAGAAGAAATAATAAAATTTAATTATGAAACTAAACAGAGTACATTTCAGGCTTAAGATTCCTCAATCAACCTTGATGCCAAGTATCAAACGCTACGGGGCAGTGCATTGCTGGAATGCAACCATGCTTCTTCCGACCTCTTTATCTGTTCTGGGATAACTTCCATCCCACGTCACTAGCGAATTGGATTATCGCACACCGAGCTTACGAAGCAAAATTTCCATCTAACGATGCCTTTCCCGCTGGCATCAATCACTTGATTCAATAGAGGAATTAAATAATCAGGATTGTAATTCCTATAATGGTTTTAGTCAAATAGAAATTATGCTTTCAGTTAAAATGAGTCTATTCTGGTCCTTTCATAGGTAGCAGTAAAAATGAATAAATTCTTGCCGCGATCAGCCTGCTCTTCAATTAGGTATATTTTGGTATTTTCACACATGATGTTTCGGTTCTTGACAACAAAAAAGGAGAGTTCTTTGTAAGTCTCTGTGTGTGTTAAGCACGTGACGAAATTGCCAATACTCACAAAATCTTTTCTTGTAGTCCTCCTCTGGTTCTGTAGCATTTCTTTCTTGCGGATGGGTGTTTTAGTTCCTTCTTTCAAGGCCTTGAATTTGAATATGAAACGAAAGATAAGCCAAGTACTCTTCTCCTCTTTCCCGTCCTAATTTCTTTTGAATTTCTTGAATGGGTAATAAATCAATTATTGAGTTTGAAGCACTTCTGCTTCTACTGGGGATTGAACAATTATTGAGTCCAATGACAAAGTCAAGCTCTCACTGTAGATTTGAGTTCTTGCTCACAAAGATTTACATTTCCTCCTTTTACCTCAACATGCTTCCCGAGGTTTCTGTTTTGTGATCCCATTGTAGCTCATGGTTCTGTAGACGCACAGAACAGTGAGATCAGCTTACTCTCTTCCGCCATACCTGTTATGTTTCTTTTCCCCTTTTTTCTCTCTCCATTCCTTTCTCTCTCTCTCCCTTACCAACGATCATCGGTAAGGTTAAGAATCCCAGGTGTGAAAGCTGTCATGTGACATCTTGTCTTTTTATTTTAGGTTTTCAGATATTTATCCCAATTTCTTAAACTAAAAATGTCGAAACAAAAATAGACCTAACTTTCACTAAAAATATTAAGCTAACCTAACTAGGGTTAGTGGTTAAGAAAAACCTAATTGTTGCAATTTTTCAAAAGCAAGCATTCTCTTCCCCAATAAAAACAGAACTAGGATCCAAAAGTGTTTATGGCTTTTCAAGGTGTAATTGCTTGCAATTGACTTAGAGCTTTTTAGAGCGTTACAAAACCTACTTAGATATCCAATATTCATCTGTTGGTCATCTTCTCGTCCTTATGTGATATGGGATCTTCTCCCCCCGCTAGAACTCAACACACAATTAGGTATATTTTGGTTTCTTCTTCCCCACAAAAATCTTCAGCCATGTCAAACATGATGTTTTGGTTCTTGAGAACAGGAAAAGAGAGTTCTTTGTAAGTCTGTGTGTGAAGTATGTGGCGAACCCATGAAAATGGCTCTGTCCCTCAAATGCCTATGCTTACACCATTCTTTTCCTACACTTGCAATTCTTCAGATCTTGCGAAGTTCTATTTGTGCAAATCCATTTTTCGTACACAGAAAGAAAGCAGAACTCAGAGACATAGGTACGAAATCTGTCAAACCGATATGAAAGTTCGGAGGTTTTGACGCCCGAGCTTTTTTGCTTCATTCATGCGTCTTTATCGTCCAGAACTGAACCGGCTGCTTAAAAATGGCCGGTTGTGATGTAACAGTGATAGAAAGCAGTCAATTTTTTTGAACTCTCTTTTATAATGATAAGAGATTCCTCCAATGCATAATTAATTACACTAATCATGAAAATTGAAAGAGAGAAAAGAGGAAAGCATCAAGGGTCTACAAGTTTTTGTTGTTTCTGCATTTTATGGTTCTGAATATAATGTATTTTGTCATAATAGGTATTATAATTGGTTAGCTAGAAGCAGCTATTGCCAGGCCTTCTATACACAATACATTTTCTTGTTAGATGTATTTCAAAAAAAAAAAATTGGTGAATTTTGACGCTCTAAGTTGAAAAACACAAGTGAAGTGAAGAAGTAAACGTAATGATGCAGTATTAAAGCAACAACTAAGAGGTACAAGAAGGCATGCTCAGATTCATCTAATGCTTAGGTAACGTATTAGAATCTTGTTGTGTGTTTTACGTGCCCTATGCAAAACAATCCTCACAATTATGCACACAAACACAAGACAAGTGCACCTATTGTTTAGATTGCTACAATGGCAAATAATTTAAATATCGTATCCACGGCGATGCTCAAATATTATTACTCACTTTCTACTCTATTCTTTAGCCCATCAAATTTGCTTGTGCAAAAGATAGAAACAAACTACTGGGAATAAAAAAATCTAACTAAACTAATAAAATTCAATTTATCTAAACTTCAATTTGCTTGAGAAAATTTCAATTGAGAAAATAAACTCGAATGGAAAATTCCTCTAGAATTACCTATGGGCCCTTGAGACACCATAGAGTATAGTTTGACTTAAGAAAGTATATTTATAACAAGCTAATTTTCGCTCTTTGCATCTCTTTCTCTCTTCTGACTTATTCCACGCAGTCACCAACCATGACCAGTGTTCCTTATATTGTTTTCAGCTATTATTTGTTTAGAAATTATTAGAATTTATACTTTTATCATATGGTTGTATTACAGGTCGCATTGCACCTCTATAACAGGAAAGTGATGATTCACTCCTAGGTAAGACCCGCTCAGAAGTGGGTCGTTACAAATTTAATGCAAATAAAACTTTAAATTATAACTGGTTATTAAATATAAGCAGTATTTTCAAGTACAATATTATCATTTCACAAACCAGTAATTATTAGTTCATGAAAGAGGTTAAGTTTCATTAATTACTCGCTAATTTAGTTAAAATAATAAAAACATACGTTTAAATTAGAAAACTAACCTACATCAACGTATACTCTGTTATTTTTAACTCCAATATTTTGAGTAAAAAGTTTAAATTTTACAGACAACTATGATACAGTTAGATATCCAATAACAATAAAAATGATCTATTTATTTGTAAATTTATTGACTTTGATAAAATGATTATGGTTGAGTTTAATTATCTGCAGAAATTACTATAGTCGTAAATTTATATGAATTTTCATAAATTTTTTGATGCTCTGATTTTGTTCAATTTTTGAAGAAAGGTTCTCGTTATCATATTCTACTTACAAAAAATGTTTCGTTAATTGTTAAGCATGGTTGGTAATTTTGCTCAATTTTTGAAAAACATGGACATATTTACTTATTTTTCTAATTTTTATTAAATATGTAGTTTTTAAAGATTTATTAGACTGTTATAGTGCAAAAGGAGAATGAAAATATGTAAATGAAATAATTTTCCTAAATTGACATATTTGGAATAAAATTGAATAATTTTCCTAAATTGGTATATTAGGAATAAAATGAAATAATTGTGATTTTTGTGGAGAATGGTGGATTTTATTAAAATTAATCATTTTAATATTTTTATTCCCTTTAAAATGGTTATTTCCTATTTTAAGACAATTTTATAAAATTCAAAAATTGTTAGTTGTAATTAATACTAATTATGTGTTAGGTCCTAAGATTGCCAACGTAGAATCAATGGTGGAGTACCATAGGTTCATGCTTTTCGCTTGAGGTGAGATTTCTAGCTTATTTGTGGAGGTTGAGGAACTACAAAATTTTATCATTTTTGAGTTATGTTATTTTCATATAATTTTTTATTTATTTTACGCTAAGTAAACTATTTATTTTCCATTGGCTCAGCTTTGTGAATATATGTAGTGAAAACTTTGAATTGTTATTTTACCATGGCTCGGCTTAGTAAATAAATGTGTTGTTAACCTTGAATTGTTATTTTGTCGTGGCTCAGCTTTGTGAATAAATGTATTGTTTACCTTGAATTGTTATTTTGCCGTGGCTCGTCTTTTGTGAATAAATGTGTTGTTAACTTTGAATTGTTATTTTGTCGTGACTCGACTTTTAAGAAAATATGTAGTATTAATATAAGTTGTTGTTTTGCCATGGCTCGGCTTGTATATTTATATAATATACTAAACCATGAGAATTGATTTGGTTGTTGATGAGTTGTAAATGTAAATTATATGTAAACTCCGCCGTCAGGATATGAATTGACTCCCCTGTAGGGTGAAATTATTCATTTGTGTGGAGAGTCCCTTTGTTTCGTATGTGAGAAGACCATTGGGAGGTGTTGTGTTGAGAGTTCCTTTGTGCCATATGTGAGATGGCCATTGGAAAGGAGACAGAAGTTTTTTTGTGTGCTTGTATTGACTCGTAAGAGTTGTGTGTTATAAACATAATACGGTATATTTACACTCAATTAAAGAGAGAAAATCAAAAGCTATGCGAAAACTTTGCCATGTCAAGTTTCACTAATTACTTTTTTATTTAGTTAACAAAACAAAATTTGAAACCCACCGTTTAAGATGCAGACTGTTGTACCCTCATAAAGTAAACACGTGCATGAGTGTGGTTTTTATTAGTCGAAATTTGTATTTGAAATAGTGGTAGTACTGTTAAAGACACATGTAAATATGTTGAGACCATAATGGCTTAAAAAATTATTTTGAGACCAAGTGATTATAATGTCATAACTTTGGGTACCAAAATGATCATTTTTTTTTTTAAAATTATTTTTTATTATTAACTAATTAATTTAGGCTTTCTGGGAACTGAGAGTTAGCAAGAAGTGCATACCCTGATTTGCTGAGCATATTCTTCAATAAGGATTCCACGTTATTGTTTGGGTGTGAAAAGCCCGCTAATTGGGCAGAACACAGGCATGAAATAGTTGTTAAGGTTGTCATTGATATGGTGCCCATCCCACTGTGGCTCCACACTGTAACTTATGATGTCACCCAACAGATGCCTTTGGTTACATGTAAGGTAAAAAAATTAGTTGATGACATGTGATGCTGTTGGAAATAAAGGCTACGTTCAAACCCTGGTTGCTTCAATTTTTTAGCAAAATTTTAATATTAGGAGTAAAATTATAGAATTGATAAGTTCAAGTAGTTATTTGGTAAAACTTAAGATTTAAATGTTATGTTTTGAATATTGCTATAGAATTTGTTAATTCTTATATGAAAGACAATAAAATTACTAATTAATTTTTTAGAATAAAAATTACTAATTAATTGATCATTAGTAATATCTTCAAGGATTAATTCCCTTAATTATAAGAACTCGTCAAAAAAGGAGAATTTTAGTAAGAGTGTTGCTATTTTAGTACATAGTATTAAACAAGAATTATTGCAACTGCATACGAAGAGCTCTCTCTTTCGTCAGTTGTCAAGAATAATGACTAATAATTATTCATTTTTTTGTGACATACGGATAAAAAAGATACGTACTTAGATATAAATGATTTGATTTGATCTTCTATGTCTCTACATAGCTCTAGCACAAAGTTCCATGCAGTTGCACTATATACATAGACAAAAGTGCGTAGTTTGATGAGTTTGAAGAAATGTACTAGGATGAAGAAGAGACGGTCCTAGTGGTTGGCAGCTCCTCGCTCAGTTCCACTGATTTGGATTTGACACCTAATAGCATCCTTGCAGAAAATCAAAAAAAAAAAAATGAAATCTCTACTACTGAGGTAAGATAGTCAAAAGTAACTTTTTTTCTAGCTGTCAGAAATTAATTATTCTTTGTAAAATATTTCTTCTGAGCAATTGCTAGGTGACATCGTAAATTGTACAGCGTAGCCACCATAGAATTGGCACTATGACAAAATCCCATAGGGCATTCATTAGCTTTGGTATTGAGCAAAGCAAAGAAATATAAAAAAAGCCGTCTCAAAGCCCTAAAACCTAAATAAGATATTTTCATTAACAAAGTAATTTATGCTTTTCATTTTTCTATTTCTTCGATTTTTGAGCAAAAAGAGATCGATAGTATTGTCCGATTCAACTTTTTAAAAATATTTAAAATTATTGTTGTTAAAGTTCAACTTCCTCTTGATTGTTACTTAGGACTAAACTTCCCCTTAATCATTGCTTCTCAAATATAATTGGTTGACCGCTCATTCAATTCTCTTCTTCAACTATGACACTAAATGATGCAGCGCAACCTTTTATTCCATGCATCTTCATACCTGGCCATTCATTGTTGGATAATGGCAACAACAATAATCTCATTTCGTTTGCCAAAGAAAAATTTCTTCGTCAAGGAATTGATTTCCATGGTGGCCCAACTGAAAGGTTTTCTAATGAAAAATTACTATAGACGTTATAGGTCAATTTCAAACTTTTCTTTTTTTATTATGACCAAAAAAATTATCACTTTATTCGTTAAAAATAGCGATAATAACACATAGTTTACCTTCACAAAGTTTTCTTCTTCATCACAACTATTGTGATACTCCTCCAACCGAGAATCGCATTCTGTCACTTGCTTATCTGCTTCCTTTTCCAAAGACCAACTTATATGTGATCTACTGATAAAAACTATTTGTCATTTGCGCAATCAATATGGTATTATTATTCTTTTTAAAATTTTATATTTTACTTTTATAACTCTACTAATAGATTATTAAAAAAAATTCTGGAAGACCTTCTATCTGATATGGTCCATGATTCACGTGCTAAAACCCCTAAAAGATGATCTATTTTCAAGTTGAGGAAGTATCAGTTTTCAAAGCTTAAATTGCTCAAGGATAAATATTTTCTTTTGACAGCTGAGCTTATGGATTTCTGCGTGTACATTACACCCTATCTTATTGCTGTTGGCTAAGAAAGAATGAGGGGAATAAATTATGCTTCTGAAGTTGACTCTTTGCCAATCAATATGCATCAAGACCATCCATCTAAAGTAGCCAGTTTAATGCGACTCCCAGATGTGTGGCTGAAGCAAACCGGAAAAGAAAAATCAGTCGTCGTCATCAGTGCATTCAATTTTTGCAGCCAATTTTGACGCTTAATTCTGTTTTGCTTGGTGAGGGAAGCTCCAATATTTCCATTTTGACAAGCCACAATTAAATCTTGTGAACCAACATCCCTAACTAGGTTACTATTTTTAAAACTTTTTTGGTCCAGATAGGTGCCATTATTTTATGACTTGTTCGGATTTAAGAAATAATCATGAATGCATGCACTGGGAACCTGAAATATCAGTGTATGGAATTGCTGGTCACAACTTTTGAATTCCTTTCGCTTTTCTTTGAGTGATGATATTCCACGTGCAATTGACTCTCTATTGTGGCAGTATCAGGGACACATGACAATGACAGCTTCCATATGCGTAAGGGGAATTTAATAAAGAAGAAAGACATATAGGGTAGATAGAGTTGAGATAAAGAGAAGAGAATATGAAACTGACAGCTTTGAGGAGGAGGATAAGGAAAATAATCTCATACGCTCTCCTATTACTTACACTAACAACTGGAGTTGGACCTAACTCATAGGTGTACTAATCGTTAGTAAGGTAAGACCTACAAATAGAGCACAATACAGAGACAAGTTAATGGTTAAGAGGAGAGTGCAGATTACCTCCACGAAATCTTATAACTCCCTTCCATTAACAACAAAAAATTCCCCTTTCGTTTTAAAATCAATACCGTTAAGTCTTGAGCATGCCATCATCCAAGGAAATATGCTTTTCCTTAAAATGTCTCTCTACTATTTGTTCTGTTAGTGTAACTTCATACTGTTAGCTTGAAGATAGCATGCCAACATATTAGGGTACAAAATATAATATTTGATGATGAATTGTATATATATATAATCTTTTTTATAATTTTAAAATTTCACAATTCTCTTTACAACTGAAGAAATTGCTTGTGATCAAGCATTATGTCATGGTCAACACTCCTTCGAGCCAGAGAAAACTCCTATGGAAAACAAATTATTTCTTTCAGGTACTATATTGCAATATAATAAAGTCTCCTCTTTATCTCATAGGCAATTCTGCAAAAAATGAATCCTACCTTATAATGGATTTATCATCTTCCTTTTCCGAATAGGGCATACATTTCCTCTTTATCGTGTGGTCCAAAAATTACAATCAAGAAGAAATGAATAAGTCAGGTTAATAGGAAGTTTCATTGACTTTCTGCAAGTTTAGGTTCCATAACCACGACTTTTCTAATAGCCTTCGTTCTCTCTCACTCTTCCATATATATTAGTTCATCCAATGGAAATGGCCATACACAATCGCTAAGCACTGCCGCACACAATCGCAAAGCTCTCATACTTCGTATCCATCCTTTTATCTCGGTAAACGTTTCTGAAACTAAGGATGAGTATCGGCATATTCATAGTGGTTTACTCAGTTTTGGCCATTCAAAGTTGTATACAAATTAGTTTCTCTCAACCCCAGGTGCCATGTTATTGCATCTTTGGGGACTCCTTGGTGGACAACGGAAACAATAATAATCTATCGACATTGGCAAAAGCCAACCATCCCCCATATGGGATTGATTCCCCAGATGGTCCAACTGGTCGGTTTACCAATGGTCTAAACATTGCCGACTATCTTGGTAAGCTTCTCACCCTTTACACTCGATCTTGTCGAAACAAAAAAAAATTAAAAGTTTCCCAAACTGCTTTTGTTGTCACTGATTCTTTATTTTTACGTTGATATTGTAGCAAATCTGTTGGGATTTGAAAACTTTATACCTCCATTCGCAACAGCAAAAGGGGAGGAGATCAAACAATGTGTGAACTACGGATCAGGAGCGGCAGGAATCCTTGAGGAGACAGGCAGTAATTTGGTAATATGTTTTCATGTGTGCATGCTAGATTACTTACTCTGTAAGATTCATCCTAAATTTACAACTAATGACTTGTTTTCTGTTTTGAATTTTTAGGGGGATCGGGTCAGCTTTAGCAAACAATTGGCAAACCATAGAACCACCATTTCCCGTCTTTCAACACTGCTTGGAAATGAGAATTCAGCAAGGGAGCACTTGGAAAAATGTTTGTATACAGTTGGAATGGGAAGCAATGATTACATTAACAACTACCTCAAGCCCCAGTCCTTCCCATCACGCCGAATGTACACCCCAGATGAATTTTCAAAAATCTTAGTTAAAAAATATGCTGAACAACTTCAGGTAATTCAAAACATCTCACTATTTTTATAAGTTTCCTTTGACTGCATATTTGGATGATGTCAAAGGGATTGTTAATTAATATAATTGTTCCCCACGTTGTACCAATTTCTAATCTCATGGTTAAATTTTTTAGAACTGCACTAAGTGCTACTATTTTGCAGCAACTGCACAATCTTGGAGCAAGAAAATTTGCAATATTTGGTGTTGGACCAATTGGTTGCACCCCGGGTGAGATTGAGGCATTTGGGAAAAATCTTACGGGTTGCGTGGACGACATCAACTATGCAATTCAGTTGTTTAATGATAAGGTTAAAGTTCTTGTTGAAGACTTCAATAAAAATTTCTCCTCGGCCAACTTCACCTATATAAACATTATGGGAATTCAATCCGGGTCTCGTGCTGAGATAGGTAATCAGCTTACTTAATTATGAAACTAAACAGAGTACATTTCAGGCTTAAAATTCCTCAATCAACCTTGCTGCCAAGTATCAAACGCTACGGGGCAGTGCATTGCTGGAATGCAGCCATGCTTCTTCCGACCTCTTTATCTGTTCTGGGATAACTTCCATCCCACATCACTAGTGAATTGGATTACCGCACACCGAGCTTACGAAGCAAAATTTCCATCTAACGATGCCTTTCCCGCTGGCATCAATGACTTGATTCAATAGAGGAATTAAATAATCAGGATTGTAATTCCTATAATGGTTTTAGTCAAATAGATAGTTCGTGACTAATTATGCTTTCAGTTAAAATGAGTCTATTCTGGTCCTTTCATAGGTAGCAGTAAAAATGAATAAATTCTTGCCGCGATCAGCCTGCTCTTCAATTAGGTATATTTTGGTATTTTCACACATGATGTTTCGGTTCTTGACAACAAAAAAGGAGAGTTCTTTGTAAGTCTCTGTGTGTGTTAAGCATGTGACGAAATTGCCAATACTCAGAAAATCTTTTCTTGCAGTCCTCCTCTGGTTCTGTAGCATTTCTTTCTTGCGGATGGGTGTTTTAGTTCCTTCTTTCAAGGCCTTGAATTTGAATATGAAACGAAAGATAAGCCAAGTACTCTTCTCCTCTTTCCCGTCCTAATTTCTTTTGAATTTCTTGAATGGGTAATAAATCAATTATTGAGTTTGAAGCACTTCTGCTTCCACTGGGGATTGAACAATTATCGAGTACAATGACAAAGTCAAGCTCTCACTGTAGATTTGAGTTCTTGCTCACAAAGATTTACATTTCCTCCCTTTTACCTCAACATGCTTCCCGAGGTTTCTGTTTTGTGATCCCATTGTAGCTCATGGTTCTGTAGACGCACAGAACTGTGAGATCAGTTTACTCTCTTCCACCATACCTGTTATGTTTCTTTTCCCCTTTTTTCTCTCTCCATTCCCTTCTCTCTCTCACTCTCACTCTCTCTCTCTCTCCTTCTCTACCTTACCAATGATCATCAGTAAGGTATGAATCCCTGGCATTCGCTTCTCTCTCTCTCCCTTACCAACGATCATCGGTAAGGTTAAGAATCCCAGGTGTGAAATCTGTCATGTGACATCTTGTCCTTTTATTTTAGGTTTTCAGATATTTATGCCAATTTCTTAAACTAAAAACGTCGAAACAAAAATAGACCTAACTTTCACTAAAAAAATTAAGCTAACCTAACTAGGGTTAGTGGTTAAGAAAAACCTAATTGTTGCAATTTTTCAAAAGCAAGCATTCTCTTCCCCAATAAAAACAGAACTAGGATCCAAAAGTGTTTATGGCTTTTCAATGTGTAATTGCTTGCAATTGACTTAGAGCTTTTTAGAGCGTCACAAAACCTACTTAGATATCCAATATTCCTCTGTTGGTCATCTTCTCGTCCTTATGTGATATGGGATCTTCTCCCCCCGCTAGAACTCAACACACAATTATGTATATTTTGGTTTCTTCTTCCCCACAAAAATCTTCAGCCATGTCAAACGTGATGTTTTGGTTCTTGAGAACAGGAAAAGAGAGTTCTTTGTAAGTCTGTGTGTGAAGTATGTGGCGAACCCATGAAAATGGCTCTGTCCCTCAAATGCCTATGCTTACACCATTCTTTTCCTACACTTGCAATTCTTCAGATCTTGCGAAGTTCTATTTTTGCAAATCTATTTTTCCTACACAGAAAGAAAGCAGAACTCAGAGACATAGGTACGAAATATGTCAAACCGATATGAAAGTTCGGAGGTTTTGACGCCCGAGCTTTTTTGCTTCATTCATGCCTCTTTATAGTCCAGAACTGAACCGGCTGCTTAAAAATGGCCGGTTGTGATGTAACAGTGATAGAAAGCAGTCAATTTTTTTGAACTCTCTTTTATCATGATAAGAGATTCCTCCAATGCATAATTAATTACACTAATCATGAAAATTGAGAGTAAAGAGGAAAGCATCAAGGGTCTACAAGTTTTTGTTGTTTCTGTATTTTATGGTTGTGAATATAATGTATTTTGTCGTAATAGGTATTATAATTGGTTAGCTAGAAGCAACTATTGCCAGGCCTTCTATACACAATACATTTCCTTGTTAGATGTATTTCAAAAAAAAAAAAAATTGGTGAATTTTGACGCTCTAAGTTGAAAAACACAAGTGAAGTGAAGAAGTAAACGTAATGATGCAGTATTAAAGCAACAATTAAGAGGTACAAGAAGGCATGCTCAGATTCATCTAATGCTCAGGTAACGTATTAGAATCTTGTTGTGTGTTTTACGTGCCCTATGCAAAACAATCCTCACAATTCTGCACACAAACACAAGACAAGTGCACATATTGTTTAGATTACTACAATGGCAAATAATTTAAATATTGTATCCACGGCGATGCTCAAATATTATTACTCACTTTCTAATCTATTCTTTAGCCTATCAAATTTGCTTGTGCAGATGATAGAAACAAACTACTGGGAATAAAAAAATCTAACTAAACTAATAAAATTCAATTTATCTAAACTTCAATTTTCTTGAGAAAATTTCAATTGAGAAAATAATACTCGAATGGAAAATTTCTCTAGAATTACCTATGGGCCCTTCCAAGATCATGTTCAGGGGTTCTGATTTTACCTCTAGGAAATCATCTTATTTGCGCAATCAGCCATTGTTGACTTGTATGAAATTGTTTACATCAACTTTCTTGATATAAAACAATACAGATTTAACAACTCCCCAGCCCTATTACCTTGCACAGCAGCAGATAAACTGCGAATATATCAACCCTGGTGATTTTACATATTTGTGCATAATATAATGATCATTTTGAACTCAATTTTCTACTGAATTTGGTGTTTCAAATATCATTCACACTCCCTTTATCTCTTATTTGTTTTAAATGATTTTATTGAAGATTTGGAGCACAATGAAGCAATGAAGAAGATTCTACATACTTATAATGAAGAAAAAAGAACAATGCAAAACAGAGCAGCAAAATAGTGCAGCAGGACAGAATAATTCAAGTGGGATATTGACCTCCTTAGAGATTTCAAATGCAGATGTGATCTTCAAGACAATTACAGAGGAGATTCTGAAGTTTCCATAATGGTAACATTTATATCAATCGGAATTCGATTGGTCACCCTACATATGGTGCAAAGTCAGTATTTCTGGATTTGGTTCCAGTTTTGATACATTGTGGTGTAATTACCATATCTAGAGTTATAGATGTACAATGGAGGTGATTCAAAGCTCTGTAGAAACCTAAGAGTATCCGATACAACCTTCATGAAGACATGAAAATCTATATCGTCCGATTTAAGGATCTGAATCACCAATAATTGAAACGATACCGTTTTGGCAGAAATAGAATTTTCTGCAATTGTTGCTCTCTTTTTGGGAGGTATATATATACCATTTTAGGGCATTTGAAGGTGCGGCCGTCTAGGGTTCCAGAGAGGAGAAAAACAGAGAGAAAACATCCCAAAACCTCTCCCAAAATCGTCAATCTTTGCAAGAGACTCAAGAGAGAAGATCAAATCTTTGAAGAAGGAGAACATCAATCTTGAAGATTCCAGCTCAAGAACACAACTTTTCACAACCAAGTTGGAGAACTCCAAGCCTTGAAGAAGAGAAGATTTGAGCCATGAAAATGAAAAATTCTCACTCTTTCTTTGTTGCTTTATGTTCTTTGAATTGTAATATGTTAATGAGCTAAATTCTTGAATACTTGGATGGTTATGAACCCTAGTTATTATATATGTGAATGATTGGTTTTCTTGGTTAATTGAATTCCGAATTCTTGTGGATTGTTTGTGGGTTTGATTGGTTGAATTGACTCAGCTATTAATTGATTCATAATCTAGATTTTTTCACTTGGAATTGAGAAAGGAAGGGTGAAATAGACCATATACAAACAATGGGGATGATTTAGGTGACTAGAGATAGAAACCTCAAAATCTTCTTGGTAATTAGAGAAATCTAATTTGGAGGATTGATTGCTTGAATTAATTCAGTTGTTGATTGACTCATAATCTGGATTTTTCACTTGGAATTGAGAAAGGAAGGGTGAAATAAACTAAACACAAACAATGGGGATGATTTAGGTGACTAGAGGTAGGAACCTCAACATCTTCTTGGTTATTAGAGAAATCTAATTGGAAATTCATTAATGTAAATGCATTTTTAGGTTGAATTGGTTAGGAAGAGATTTCAACCAATTAATCTAAGAGTAGGGGACTTTCATCTAGAGATAGAGTGAGTTCTAATTTAGGAATTTCATCAAACATAAGAAGGGGAATTCATTAACCAAGGAACTTTTCAATCACATAGGTAATTCTAGGGGGATTTTCCATTCAAGTATTACTCTCTCAATTGAAATTTTCTCTTGCAAACTAAAATTTAGATAAACTGAATTTTTCTTTTTAAGTTAGATTTTCATTCCTAATAGTTTGTTTCTATCATATCCACAAGCAAATTTGACAGGCTAGACAATAGAGTGAAAAGTGAGTAATGATATTTGATCATCCCCGTGGATACGCCATTTAAATTACTTGCCGTTGTACTAATCATAACGATAGGTGCACTTGCCTAGTGTTTGTGTGCAATTGTTAGAGATTGTGATAAAATTAAGTATAAGGGCATGCAAAACAACACAACAAGTTTTTGGCGTCGTTGCCGGGGACTAATTGGTCAATATTAGGAAAGCTCAAACTCTATTGATTTAGTCATTTTTGTTGTTATTTTTGTAATACTTGTTACTAGAATTAGCATTTATTTTCTCGTTTGTAATTTTGTTAGTTATTGGTGAATTGAAGCACTTAGTTTGTGTTTCTCTGTTTTTGTTTTGTTTAAGTTGTTATTCTGTTTTTTTTCTGTTTTAGTGAAGAAAATCAAAAAAATTGCTTGCATTAAACGTTTCTTTTATTTGTGGTGAAGGTGTGAATTTGTTTTGGTTTATGATCTCAAGTGATTTGGATTAATTGGCTCAACCTAATTCCCAAGCTGAACAGATTTTTTATTGGGATCCAAGGGGTGTCAATCTTGAAGTAGTGCTTGAGGGAGTTGAAGTTGAAGGTGAAAATATTGAACAATTGAACAATATGGCACACAATGGGAATGCAAGACAAAGAACTATGGGAGATTATGCACGACCTTCTTTGTTGGGAACGGAGTCAAGCATTGCTCGGCCAAGAGTTGAAGCAAACAATTTTAAGATCAAGCCAAATATTATCCAAATGGTTCAACAATTGGTGCAATTCGATGGTTTGCCGGACGAAGACCCAAATGCTCACATTGCCAACTTCTTGGAAATATGTGATACTTTCAAGATTAACAGGGCTTCCGAAGATGCCATCCGCCTTCGGCTATTTCCATTTTCATTGAGAGATCGAGCCAAGTCATGGTTGAAGTCACTTCCACCGGGCTCTATTACTACATGGAACGATCTTGTCGAGAAATTTCTCGCTAAATACTTCCCTCCGGCAAGGACAGCCAAGCTAAGGAATGACATCTTCTCTTTTCAACAAATGGAGAGTGAGAGCTTATATGATTCTTGGGAGAAATGGAAGGAGCTATTGAGAAAATGTCCACATCATGGTCTAGATTTGGGGCTGCAAATGCAAACATTCCATAGTGGGTTAAATTTCACTTCCAAGCAACTCATTGATGCTTCTTCGGGAGGAACTACAAATTTGAAGACACCGGAAGAGTTACAAGACCTTATTGAAAATATTGCAATGAACAATTACCAATGGGGGAATCCTAGACCGAAAGCCAAGGCTAGTGGAGTACACAATGTAGATATGATGATGGCTTTGGAGGCTAAGTTTGATGCCCTAAACAAGAAGATCGAAAGCTTGAGTCGATCACCTCCAATATCCCAAGTGATGATGGCTTGTGACTTTTGCGTAGGTGGTCATCCAAATCATGAATGCCAAATCATGGAAACTTCTAATACATTGTCATCGGAGCATGTGGACTATCTTGGAGGAGGAAGGCAGCCTAACAATCCTTATAGCAATATTTATAATCCGGGGTGGCGGAATCATCCAAACTTTTCATGGAGTAATCAAGGGCAACAAAGGCCGCTACATCCTCCCGGTTTCCAATCTTCATCAAGCTCTCGACGCCAACTATCTCTTCCTTACGAACATCAACCTCCTCCACCTCCTCAACCACCGGTGAAGTCTAGCCTTGAGGAATTAATGACAAAGTTCAAGAAGCATCCCTAAGGAACCAAGAGGCTTCTATTCACAACTTGGAAAATCAAATAGGCCAATTAGCGAAGCTTGTTTCGGAAAGGCAAGTTGGAATGCTCCCAAGCAATACCGAGCCGAATCCAAGAGAACATGCTAAAGCCATCACTTTGAGGAGTGGGAAGGAATTGGAGGTTCCAAAGCAAAAGGAGCAAGAAAGAGAAAAAGAGAAGATCGAAGAACTATTGCATGTTGATGATGAAGAAATGATTGAGAAGAAAGAATCACAAAAGAAAAAGGAAATTCCAGAATACAAGCCAAAAATTCCATATCCCGCCCGACTCCAACAAGATAAAAAGGACGAACAATTTGGTAAATTTCTCGAACTCTTTAAGCAATTGCATATCAACTTACCGTTTGTTGAAGCTCTTTCGCATATGCCAAGATATGCTAAATTCTTAAAGGAGATCCTTTCCAAGAAAAGAAAGCTAGAAGAGTTCTCAATGGTGACATTGAACGAGGAATGTTCAACCATTCTTCAGAACAAAGACAAGTTACCGCAAAAGTGAAAGGATCCAGGGAGTTTCACTATCCCTTACACTATTGGTAGTTTGTCAATTGGTAGATCATTAGCAGATTTAGGAGCTAGCATTAATTTGTTGCCATATGACATGTTTAAAAAGTTGGGGTTGGGTGAACCTAAACCCACTAGGATGAGCATTCAATTGGCAGATAGATCGGTTAAGTATCCTAGGGGAATTATTGAAGATGTGCTTGTGAAAGTTGATAAATTCATATTTCTTGTTGATTTTGTGATACTTGATATGAATGAGGATATTGATGTGCCATTAATTTTAGGGAGACCTTTTCTAGCTACCGCTAAGGCTAATATAGATATATGTGAAGGAAAATTGACCCTTAGGGTAGGAGAAGAAGAGGTTATTTTTGAAGTTCCCGAGGCTATGAAACATTCTTTTGATCATGATGATTGTTGTTATAGGATAGATGTTATTGGTAACATTGTCTCCGATTATGTGCAGGAATTATTGATTGATGACCCTTTGGAAATATCTCTATTTCAAGATGAAGAAATAAAGGAGGGGCAGCATGAAGTTGACGAAATTATAGCACATTTGGAGTCATCCCCATTCGCAACAAAAGGGATGATGTTTGAGAAGATTGAAAGGGAAAAAGGGAGTAGAATGAAATCTTCCATTGAAGATCCCCCAGAGTTGGAGCTGAAGAAGTTACCGGATCATTTGGAGTATGTTTTTCTTGCAGATAATTCTAAACTTCCGGTGATCATTGTAAACAATTTGCAAAAAGAGCATAAACAAGAGCTCATCAAAGTTTTAAAGAAGCATAAAAAGGCAATGGCATGGAAAATCTCCGACATCGATGGTATTAGTCCTTCATTTTGTACCCACAAAATATTGATGGAAGAAGACTTCAAGCCAGTGGTGCAACCCAAAAAAAGGTTAAATCCAAACATGAAGGAAGTGGTAAAAGCAGAGGTAATCAAACTTCTTGATGCCGGCCTTATTTATCCTATCTCGGATAGTCCATGGGTTAGTCCCGTCCAAGTAGTCCCCAAGAAAGGAGGGATGACTGTGGTACCCAATGAGAAAAACGAGTTTATTCCCATGAGGACCGTGACGGGATGGAGGGTATACATCGATTATCGGAAGCTCAATGATGCCACTCAGAAGGATCATTTTCCACTGCCTTTCATTGATCAAATGCTTGAGAGACTTGCGGGTCATAGGTATTATTGTTTTCTTGATGGTTTTTCGGGGTATTTTCAAATTGCAATAGCCCCGGAAGATCAAGAGAAAACTACTTTAACTTGTCCTTATGGTACTTTTGCTTACCGTCGTATGCCATTTGGTCTTTGTAATGCTCCTGCTACTTTCCAAAGATGCATGTTAGTTATTTTTGAAGGTCTAGTGGAGGATATTATGGAAGTCTTTATGGATGATTTCTCTGTCTTTGGTGATTCCTTTGAACTTTGTTTGAAAAATCTTGAAAAGGTTTTACAAAGATGTGAAGAAACCAATTTAGTTTTGAATTGGGAGAAATGTCATTTTATAGTCAAAGAAGGTATTGTTTTGGGGCATAAGATTTCTAGCAAGGGCATAGAGGTTGATAAAGCCAAGATAGAAACCATAGAGAAATTACCACCACCAACTTCGGTGAAGGCAATTAGAAGTTTTCTTGGTCACGCTGGTTTCTATAGAAGGTTTATAAAGGATTTTTCAAAAATTTCCAAACCTCTCACAAATTTACTTGAAAAATATGTGGCCTTTATGTTTGATGAGAATTGCTTCTTTGCTTTCAATTTGTTGAAACAAAAACTAATTGAGTCTCCTATCTTGGTTGCCCCCGATTGGTCCCTTCCCTTTGAACTAATGTGCGATGCAAGTGATTTTGCAGTAGGAGCAGTACTTGGACAAATGAGAGAAAGGTATTTTCAACCAATATACTATGCAAGCAAGACCTTAACGGAAGCACAAGAGAATTACACTACAACTGAGAAGGAGCTTCTTGCTATAGTTTTTGCTTTCGAAAAATTCTGTCCTTATCTCATTTTGTCTAAATTCATTGTTTATACTGACCATTCGGCACTCAAATATCTTCTTAACAAACATGATGCAAAGCCTAGACTAATTTGGTGGGTACTTTTGTTTCAGGAATTTGATTTGGAGATAAGGGACAAAAAGGGAGCAGAAAATCTTGCTGCCGATCATCTATCACAGTTGGAGAACCCACATTTGGAGAGATTGAATGAGGAAGACATCAATGATACATTCCCTGACGAGAGGTTATACTCGGTTGTAGGTCACAGTGATCACACTCCTTGGTTTGCAGATTATGCTAACTATATTGTAGGTCGGATCTTACCAAAGAACTTGACTCCTCAACAAAAGAAGAAATTCTTTTCGGAGTTAAAGTACTATCTTTGGGAGGATCCATATTTGTTTCGAATTTGTGTATTTAGATTGAGTTTGGATTTTAAATTTTTTCTTTTAGATTTTTTAAAAGTAAATTTTTTATGAAAAAAAGTAATATCTAATTACACTGGATTTCGGACTAAACTTAATCCAAATACAGTTATACAAATACAAAAAGGAATTTGAATTATTATTATTATTATTATTATTATTTGATATGTCGCCGCTTGAACAATACCATAGAGGACAAAATGTAAGCTTTTTTCTTTAGCTAGTATTTTATGGCATCATTGGCATAATGTAAATCTATATGGCAGCATTGGCAACCAAAACTGTTCTTCGGTCCTATAATTCGATTTGTACTACGTGGAGAGATCCAAAATTGATGACAATGATTAATAAGAGCCAGTCAAATCTTCACAACAACGAAGGAACAGAACTTCAATAATGAAAAATTTCATTCGGTTCCAATCCAAGATTCACATAATCCAACGGAAAACAGTCAGTGAAGATGTGACTTCTTGAGTTAATCATTGTTTAACGGACAGGAAATGGTATCTTGTTTTCTACATACTCACATTTGACATCTGTGGACATACATTCTTCTTGCTGCTGGGAAGATAGTTGGTCCAACAGATTATAGTGTAAAACTAATCAACTCCAACAATTCCTTTATGTTTTGTTCATCAGCATCTCATTTCTTATTTGTTAAACATATTCCACGAAAACAATTTTCTTTTATGAAGGTTAACCATAGAGGTTATTATTCTTTTGAATGCTTCACACTACTTTTGGAGATTTCTCACTACTTAACATGAACATGTGAAACTATTTAAATGGTGACTAATGTGAATATTCACACTGATATTCACATTTATGTATTCACATTAAACGGAATTCTTATAAAAAGGGCATCCTCCATTCATTTCTTCATCCTCAATTTTGTAAGAGAATTCTAGAATTGTAAAGAGAGAAAATTAGTATACTCAATATTATATACCATCCTTGTGAGAATTATTGATTATATTTTGGATTCTAAGTTTGAGAGTTAATCAACATCAATTTTGTATCATATTACCTTTAGTGGATGCATTTGATCCGTCTTTGCCAGTGAACATAGGCATATTGTTGAACCACGTTAAATTCTTGTCTTCTGTTGTGTATGTTATTTTCTTTCTACCCTAATTTCTGTAACATACCCCGAGAATATGGATATCTTGGAGCATTGCCATAAAGGTCCGGCCGGTGGTCATTATCAAGCTAATGGGACAGCCAGAAAGGTAATAGAGTCAGGATTCTATTGGCCGACTTTGTTTAAGGATGCTCAAAGGTATGTTGAAAAGTGTGATAATTGCCAACGGACAGGTAATATCTCAAAAAGACATGAAATGCCTCTCTCTACATTTCAAGTTTGTGAAGTATTTGACTTTTGGGGTATTGATTTCATGGGTCCTTTTCCAAACTCTTTTGGTAATACATATATTTTGGTCTCAGTTGATTATGTCTTTGGATGGGTTGAAGCCCAAGCTTTGCCCACAAATGATGCTAGAGTGGTTGTTAAGTTCTTGAAGAAATTTTTTACTCGGTTTGGCATTCCTAGAGCTATAATAAGTGATAGGGGAACTCATTTTTGTAACCAACAACTTGAGAAATTATTACATCGATTAGGTGTTACTCATTAGATGGCGACACCGTATCACCCTCAAACTAGTGGTCAAGTAGAAGTTGTTAATAGAGAAATTAAAAGAATTTTGGAAAAGATTGTTGAGCATACTAGAAAGGATTGGAGTGTTAAGCTTGATGATGCTTTGTGGGCATATAGGACAACATACAAGACCCCCATCGGGTCTACTCCATATAGATTGGTTTATGGGAAATCTTGTCATTTGCCGGTGGAGGTTGAGCATAAAGCATATTGGGCTATCAAGTTGGTTAACTTTGATCTTAACATTGCAGGAAAGTAAAGAATGCTCCAAATCAACGAACTTGATGAATGGAGGAGAGAAGGCTACGATAATTCACGAATCTACAAGGAGAAGGTGAAGCAATGGCACGACAAACATGTGTTGCCAAACCAAGAATTTAAAGAAGGAGATCAAGTGTTATTGTTCAATTCTCGGTTAAGACTCTTTCCCGGAAAGCTTAAATCTCGATGGTCAGGACAGTTTGTAGTAAACAAGGTCTACCCTTATGGTGTAGTGGAGGTTGCACATGCAGATAAAGGAACATTTAAAGTTAACGGTCATCGTCTCAAACTCTATCATGGAGGGGATCCTAAGGGTCTTGAAAAAGTTTCTTTAATCCTCCATGATCTGGAAGATAAGTGATTTGCAATGCTTTCTATTCATCTATACATAATTTTGAGTTTTCAGTTTTTAGTTTCAAGTTTGGTTTTGAGTTTCAAGTTTTAATTGTTTTGAGTTGTGGAAATTTTCTGTTGTGTGTTGTTTGGTGTAATTTTTATGTTCATGAGTTATTATTTTGTTAAAATTGGTTGTTGAATTTGTGGTTGCATGTTTGTAGTCTTGGTTAAAAAAAAGAAAAGAAAAAAAAGAAACAGCACCGTTTGCAGTACTATTCACAGGTGAAAAAAAAAAAAGAGGAGAGAGGAGTTGGCCCCGAACATAGTGATGGAGTAAGTGGTGTATGAATACTATATCAGGGGAGTTATCTTTTCTCTTTTTGTCATTCTCTTTCTTTATTTTCTTCCTACGTTTTTATGCTTAAATTTTAATTTTGTCTTGGTTTCCAACTTTCTCTCATTTATTCTTATTGTGTAGTATATAGAAGGTGCAGCTTGCTGCTCATATGGGTTCTCCCAGCCTTCATGTTAACCATTTTTGTGTTTGGTTGTCTGGAGTGCAATCTTTAAATTTCTATTTCTAGTCTTTTGTGTATCTTTCTCCCAACATTGGGGACAATGTTGCCTTAAGTGTGGGGGAGTTGGCTTTAGTATAGTTTATTTTCATGAATTTTGGATGAATTTTCTTATTTTTTTTTTTTTGAATCTTCAAAATATTTTCAAGACTTGCATGTTAATCTTTTCTCAAAGAGTAGTTATACAAGCATTCTAAAGGTCATAACTAGTACCTTAAAACTTAGATTAAGTAACCACCCCCTGTATTCTTTGCTTGTATGGAATTTATCTTTTAAGCACATTTCCTCTTTTGCTTTTGTTGTGATGATTATGGAGTTGAATCTTGTGTTATTGGCCTTCGAATTCAATATAATTTTTTTTCCTAGAACTTGCATTCACTTGCTCGAGGCGAAATGAGTAAGTAACCTTAGTTTGATCTAGAAATGATGGTAATAGGCCTTCTTTGTCCCGATTGAGCTTTTTTTAGCCATCCCTTTTTATTTTATCCATAGTACCCTTCTTGAAGCCTTTGTGCATAAATTTTCTAATCTATATTCTTAATTTTTCCTTCTTTCAAGTTTTAAACTCCACTCTTTATATTTAACCCTTCTTTGCGAGAGCTAAATGCATTTTTTTTACCCTTAAGTCGGCAACGAGTATTGTGGGAATTGAAAAAAAAAAGGTGGAGGGGAAGATGATAGAAAAAAATGGCTTTATGGGTTGAGTTATTCAAAGAAAAAAGGGAGATGAATTTATTTATTTGATAGGGAATTGAAATATACCTCAAAAAAAAGAAAAAAAGAAAAAAAAGAAGAAAAAAAAGCTATATATATTTACTACTTTGAAGGCTTAGTATATTTATGGATGCCTTCAAGAATTATATGTTTTCAATATTATTGTGAATTTTGCTATCATTGAGGTATAAACTTGTGGTTGACAAAGATAGATGGTTAAGGAAAAAGTTGTGGTTTGAATTATGATTTGGTGCAAGTTTGTTGAATGTAGGGAGAGGAGAGCTTGTTGAGGACGGGAGTTTGTGGTTAGATGTATGGGAATGGTGATATTTCTTGGGGCTAAAAAGGGTTATTACTTTTGTTTTATGTCCCATTCCTTTCTCTTTAGCTCTCATTTCTTTGACTTTGAACTCCTTACCTTTCGTTTGGCACCTTAAACTTTCCCTAAGCCTAAAGTTACAAGCATGAAAGTCCTACCTAATCGAGGTTAAACTTTGGTTACCGTATTAGTGGAGAGATTTTGTGAATGCCGGGCTTATGGGGTATTATACTTTCTTGATGAGAATTCCTTCGCCAATAATATGAAATTCAGTTCTATAATTGCTTAGCATTTGCATTGGTTGGACACACACATACACATGGATTCCTACCTGCTTTAGAAAATAAGGGGGTGATTGTTTAATCTTTGTGATGGTATTTGGGATGACTTTTAGATTGATTGTGTAGATTGCTCAAGATTTCTCAACAAGTAATGCTTTCTCTGTATTGCACTCCTTTGAAATGCTTCAGAACACTCTTTATTTCTTTGAAGAAGGAGAACATCAATCTTGAAGATTCCAGCTCAAGAACACAACTTTTCACAACCAAGTTGGAGAACTCCAAGCCTTGAAGAAGAGAAGATTTGAGCCATGAAAATGAAAAACTCTCACTCTTTCTTTGTTGCTTTATGTTCTTTGAATTGTAATATGTTAATGAGCTAAATTCTTGAATACTTGGATGGTTATGAACCCTAGTTATTATCTATGTGAATGATTGGTTTTCTTGGTTGATTGAATTCCGCATTCTTGTGGATTGTTTGTGGGTTTGATTGTTTCAATTGACTCAGCTATTAATTGATTCATAATCTGGATTTATTCACTTGGAATTGAGAAAGGAAGGGTGAAATAGACCATATACAAACAATGAGGATGATTTAGGTGACTAGAGATAGAAAACTCAAAATCTTCTTGAGAATTAGAGAAATCTAATTTGGAGGATTGATTGCTTGAATTAATTCAGTTGTTGATTGACTCATAATCTGGATTTTTCACTTGGAATTGAGAAAGGAAGGGTGAAATAAACCAAACACAAACAATGGGGATGATTTAGGTGACTAGAGGTAAGAACCTCAACATCTTCTTGGTTATTAGAGAAATCTAATTGGAAATTCATTAATGTAAATGCATTTTTAGGTTGAATTGGTTAGGAAGAGATTTCAACCAATTAATCTAAGAGTAGGGGACTTTCATCTAGAGATAGAGTGAGTTCTAATTTAGGAATTTCATCAAACCTCTCCCAAAATCGTCAATCTTTGCGAGAAGATCAAATCTTTGAAGAGGGAGAACATCAATCTTGAAGATTCTAGCTCAAGAACACAACTTTTCACAACCAAGTTGGAGAACTCCAAGCCTTGAAGAAGAGAAGATTTGAGCCATGAAAATGAGAAATTCTCGCTCTTTCTTTGTTGCTTTATGTTCTTTGAATTGTAATGTAACGACCCACTCCCGGGCGGGCCCTACCTAGGAGTGAATCATCACTTTCCTGTTCCAGAGGTGCAATGCAACTGTAGTACCACTATATGATACGAGTGTAAATTCTAATAGTGTCTAAGCAAATAACAACAAAAAATAATATAAAGTAGCACATAGCCGTTCTATAGCAAAAAGTACATAAAATAAATTATACAAAACATAATTGTTTCGAAATATTGAGATCTCTCCATACACATACTAATTAAATCAATAACCCCTTGAAATGTTACAATGCATTGACAAACCAAAATAATTACAAATGATAAAGACCTCTACATTATTAGTCACTGCTGAGGATTCAAATCATCACGTGCGACGTAAAAAGAGAACTATACTCTCAATTCCACTATGAAACTCCTGAAATATAATGAGAGAATAATGAGCTATAAAGCCCAGTGAAATTTCTAGGTACTTGTACAGTTTGAAAGCAAATATACTGTAGTGAATTTATAACACTTTTAAAATAGATATAAGTTATCCTTGACTTGATTTTTATGAGAATAACTTCATTTAGTACAACATAATAGTCTAATTTGAAAATCAGATAAAATAAAATATATTTATATATATGTACATTCAAGTAATAATCACCATTTTGAAAATAATGTTCAAATCAACAACCACAATTCACACGACTCTTTCGAGTCCATATACGCACATAAAAACTTCCGCCGCCCTTCCAATGGCCATCTCACACGCGGCACAGAGGAACTCTCCACACAACACCTCCCAATGGCCTTCTCACACACGGCGCAAAGGGACTCTCCACACAACATCTCCCAATGGCCTTCTCACATACGGCACATGAGGGACTCTCCACACAAATCAATAATCTCACCCCTGCAGGGGAGTCAATTCATATCCCGACAGTGAGTTTACACATAATTCACATTTACAACTCATCAACAACGAAGCAATTCTCACGGTTTAGTATATTATATAAATACACAAACCGAGCCACGACAAAACAACAATATATATTACTACTATATTTTTTACAAAAGCTGAGACCACGGCAAAATAATAATTTCAAATTAACAACACATTGATTCACAAAAGCTGAGCCACGGCAAAATAACAATTTCAAATTAACAACACATTGATTCACAAAAGCCGAGCCACGGCAAAATGACAATTGAAGCTTAACAATACATTTATTCATAAAAAGCCGAGCCACGGCAAAACAACAAATCAAGGATAGCAACACATTTATTTACAAAGCCGAGCCACGGCAAAATAAATATTTTACTTAGTGTAAATTAACTAAATAAAATATATAAAAAAATTATATAACTTAAACTGTTAGGAGTTTGTGGTCCTCAACCTCCACAAGTAAGATAGAAATCTCACCTCAACTGAAAAGCATAAATCTACGCTACTCCACCCTTGGTTCTACCTCGACAAATCTCGGGACCTAATATATAATTTCGTAGCAATAAATGAATTTAATATCACTCTAAAATGCTCAAATATTGACACACATATATATACATAAATGAATGCATGATTAATATTAATTAGAACTAAAAATTATTGAATTTCATAAAATTATTTTAAAATAGAAACTACCTGCTTTTCTTGGGAATAAAAATATTAAAATATTAATTTTAATAAAATCCACCATTCTCCACAAAAATCTCAATTATTTCCTTTTATTCCTAATATACCAATTTAGGGAAATTAAAATAATTTATTTTAATAAAATTCACAATTCAGAAAAATATTCTGTTTAATTCTTTTTATATATTTCTATACTCTTTTTGCATTATAACAATCTAATAAACATTTAAATACTCAATATTTAATCAAAACAAAAATTTACAAAAAATAAATAAATCTATCCAGATTTTTTCAAAACTTCAGAAAAATATCAAACATGCTTAAAACTTAACGACATATTTTCTGTAGGTAGACTATGACAACAAGAACCTTCGTTCAAAAATTGATCAAAATCGGAGCATCGAACAATTTATTAAAATTCATACAATGTTACTGCTACAGTAATTCCCGAAAATAATTAAACTCAACAATAATAAGAAAAAATTGAAGATTTTACCTAGATTTGGAGACTTTGATGTTGTTCTAAACCTGGGTTTGAAGGATTTGAATTTTTTGTGTGAAGATTTGGTGTAGAATTGAAGAGAGAAGAGAGAAGAGAGAAGAGAGAAGAGAAGAGAGAAGAGAGAGAGAGAGAAGAGAGAAAAGAGAAGGAAATTAGAAAATGGGGAAATTGGGGAAGGGGATCAGCCGTATGGCTGATCTCTTTTTACAAATAATTTGCAAAACCATCCTTCAATGTTTTTATAATTATAGATTTACCTTAAAACTTATAATGTATATTTTTCTCTTCATTTTTTTTTAAACTGGGTAAAATAAAATTTTTAGCAATTTATAGTTATCATAAAACCACTCGAAATTTTATTTAGTAAAAGTAAAATTTGTAGTTTTACAATTCTAACCCTCTAAAATAAATTTCGTCCCTGAAATTTCAGAGAAAAATGAGCATACATGCATACAATTATTTTTGAAACCAATGCATATGTATATAAGAAATGTCGATTCGTTAAATAATAATAAATATTGAAATGCCGATGAAATGTATGAGGCAATCATATCTAACCCTCTAAAATAAATACTACTTCACAGGTTAAGCAAAATCCTAGAAAAGATGAGGGTATTGATTTCTCATAAGCTCCTCACGTTCCCACGTAGACTCCTCTATACCATAGTTTCTCTAAAGTACTTTAACCATATGAATAACTCGACTTCTTAATACTTGCACCTTCCGATCAATTATTTGCACCGGCTGCTCCACATAAGTCAAATCCTCTTCCAAATTTATCGGTTGTTCAATCAACATATGTGAAGAATCTGCTATATACTTTCGAAGAGTAGACACATGAAAGATATCATGGATGCGACTAAGCTTCGCAGGTAATGACAATCTATAAGCAACAGGGCCAAACTTTTCAGTGATCTCGTAAGGTCTAATATAACACGACTCTAGTTTTTCTTTACTTCCAAATCTAAGAATGCCCTTCCACGGTGATACTTTCAAAAATACCTAATCTCCTAGTTAAAATTCCAATGCTCTACGTCTCTTGTCCGTATAACTCTTTTGTCGAGGTTGTGTTAATCGGAGATGTCCTCTAATGATTGGAATCTCTTTTTTTTTCTTTTTTTTTTTTTTTGTGGTGCACTAAACTAACTCTACATTGGATATCTAGACTTCTCCAACCTCCATCCAACATATTGGAGTCCCGTACCTCGTCCCATACAAAGCCTCAAATGATACCAGTACCTAAACTAGTTTGAAAGCTATTGTTGTAGGCAAATTCCATGAGTGGCAAATCATCATCCCAACTAGTTGAAAAACTCATAACATAAGCACGCAACATATTCTCCAAGATTTGTATAACTCTCTATGATTGCCTATCATGCATGTGGATGAAAAAGCTGTACTTATATTAAGTTTAGTCCCAATTATTGGTTGGAAACTTCTCAAAAATCTGGAAGTGAAGCAAGGATCCCGATCCGACACTATGCTTGATCGGGTACTCTATGCAATCTCAATATGTTCTTGACATAAATTTCTACCAATTTTTCTAGTGAATAGATGAAATACAAAAATTGTTCAGACTGGAACCTTACTGCTCTACCCTAGATTGGCTATAGATACACAACTCCAGCCATTATTCTTTTTATTACTAAATCTATTACTAAATCAAATGAATGCGCCAAATCAAAGAAGCTAGTGAAAGGAATGACTCCCTTCTTAGGAATCAATAAATCCTATAAATGATTTCAATGACTGCATTACGATGTATTGTGGAAATTCTTTGAAAAGGAAGAATCAACTAATTTGAAAGGCAAGAATAAACTAAGGTGAAATAAAATATCTCTCATTTTCCCCTCGAATAGATTTAAGAGAAATCTTGTTATGTTGTTTTGATTTTGAAGGTTGCACTAATCCTTTGAACCCGATCCCTGATAGGTATCATCCCCCCAAAAACAACGTTCTCTTTCGGACCTTTCAACCAATCGATACGTCCCCCGAGAGTCGCCTTTGGTAAAACTCAAGCATTTTTTTTGAAAACTTGCTTGAGATATGAAACTTGAGTATTAAGAAATGTTTTTGTTATTCCCAATAAGATGGATCTTATTGACTAAAGAGATACAACTTTGCACTATAGTTAACTCAGCACCAATGAGTTGATGTATATAGTGTTATTGGAACCCCGTCATTCAATATCTGCAAAAATGGTTTGAATATATATATGTTTTTCAAATAATTACTCTAAATATAGAAAAAGATTTTTAATACAAATTAAACGATAAGTTTAAACAACTTTTGGATTTATCAAAGAAAGCTTTATTCTTTTAGATGCAAACTAAAACTTAATTTAATTTTAATTGGAAATGAATCGAGAAGTTTAGCATTTTTTTTTGAGGTGAATTCGAAATTGTTCGAATGGTGTAATAATCAACTACTGACATTGGTAACCGACCCAAAGCAATTTGATTATAATTGAATTCGTGACGATCATAACTTGAAAGTTCGTATTCTACAATCATTGATAAATAATTTGTTGGACAATACTCAACGCAATTATATAAAATATACAGATTCCATTATAGGTAAAGTATTTGGGTTCAAAGCCCTACGCGTTCTGCGTGGGAAGATCTCCTAATCCCTCCGGCTTATATTAAAACTTTCCAAGGCCCACCTCATGGCATCCAGGTTGAGAGAGATAAATTGAACAAATACGGTTGCCCCCTGTTGGGATGTACAATTAAACCTAACGTAACCTGGTCCAGAGCATCTATTATTATACTAACAATAGTCAGACATACTATTGCTATCCACAATGGAAAGGAACATTTGCCTATTTATATAACAGATCTCATAGTTGGCCACAAATTGGAAGAATATGAATGATGGTCAACAAACAATACGAGCTGCCAGGTACATCGATTAAGGTTTTACGATTACTCTGTTTCAAGCAAATCGTTTACCTATAACTGTTCAATACCCCCTACAAAAAACTAATCACATCAAAAGCGTTTTGAGGCCGAATCCACTTTGAATTTGATAAATGTCATTTGCCGTTCTTATTGGGGCAAGCACGAGTCATCCTCTATTAAAAGAAAATTGCAATTTTCTATTCAATTGAAAATTGAAATATGAATTTTTTTTTAGAATTACTTTTAATTAATTATAGGTGACATATATAAATAAAAAAAAATATTTGTGTAACAATTTACATACTTTGAGTTTACATATACTCAAAATTATTGTTAAAATTTGAAATAGAGAAGAATACTGATGTATCAATTTGTATTTTTTCATGTCATTAGGAAAGAAAATCCAATTTGAAAATTCAAATGGTTCATGAATTCGTAGTAAGCAGTCAATAGTTAATCGTTCCAATTTTTCATAAATTTTGACTTTTGCGAATGAAAACCCACATTTGATTTTTCAATAAATAGAAAGTGAGAGAAATCAGCTATTTTGAGATATTCAATTTTAGGATATTAAACAGGGGTGGATCAAATCTAATCAAAATAGTCCTACATTTTGTCTCTGTGGACCGAGGAGAAAAGGGGCTCGGCGAGAAAAGGAGTGTGCCATGAGAGAAGAAAGAAGGTCCACCTACTTAAAATATACAACATGGATTTTGAAAATGTAATGTCGTTGAACTCTCATGTCGATCTGAATGAATCGTCCTTTCTACAAAGGTCAATTTTCACCTTCTAGGTTAGAAGATAGCAAGTTACAAATTTTGTCTCGGTAGGACATGTATTTCTATTACTGTGAAATTTATGAATGAAGTAGTTAGGGGTTACCATTATCCATTTTGTAGTGACTTTCTTTTTTTTTTTAAAACAACTTTTTGACAGAAATAACTGAGATGATGCTGGAAGGAAGAACCTGTCGATCACCAAAGAAGCGAAATGGTTCCTGTCTAGGAACTCTACATATTACTTCTTTTCTATTGCAGTCAATCAAGCCATGATGATGACTAAGCCAATCCATCCCGAGTCATCAACAATCGCAAAAGGTATCAAGTCGAAAAAAAAATACACGATCTCCAAGACTTTTTACAACCTCGATACACATCTTTAATAACAAATTTAGTACCCTGTAAGGCTAGATATGGGTAATATAGCATAGGATGCAAATGATGAAGATATAAAAGAATGTGATTCTCTAGAATCGAATAATAGCTTAGTATTTCTATAAAAAAGAAAGAGCAATACTCGTGATAACACCTTGACATGTCTGTGCTTGTTGATGAATCACTGCATAAACCTGACCTCAACCTCTGCCATTCAATAGGACTGCTCCTCTACCCTAATATAATTTGTGTCAACTAGTCTGGCTTCCTCGACTCTGATGACCTCTGCCTCAACTGGTTTGAAATCTCACTCGTCCCATACGCGGTATGGATCTGAATACTGATATATTTTGTCCCTTCAGTGCAACAATTTCCTATATGACTCTAAATGTATGTCCTACCTAACGGCATATATAGCACAAAATACCACAATTACAACAATTAGCTAACTATATGTCCGAGTCTCCCAAACTTAAAATATAATCCACTAGCTCGAAGTGCTCCACTACTACTGCTAGTTGCTGTTTTACCTAGTTGTCTATGAGGAAATGCGGCTCTACTCTAAGTATAAATCATGGATGTCCACTTTGTCTATTTGATAAGAACGGTCTTTGATCGGAAAACCCTCTTGATGGATTACCACCTCTCTGATTTGAATTGCCAAACTGACTGCTCTATTTCTGTCCAATTTCTCTCCTAAAATTAGTCATAATCCTCTTAAAATGTGACTCGTATCCTCCTTTCTCAAATATGTTAGTCTCCACCTTAAGTGCTTTACTTGCCAAGTCTAAGAAACCATTATAAGAAATATTACATAGTCAATATCTAATATCTATTGATAGTCCGTTATAAAAGTCAGTGTATATCCTCAATAGGGGAGCATGGGGTAGGCTACCAATACAAAGAACCCTATCGCGTACATTTTCGCGAGTGCATTCCCTAGCACGATCTCTCCGTCCTCCCTCACCACGTGACATCCTCAGCAGCTTATAAAACCGAGACTCACTATCAAAACTTGCATGATGCATGTAACTAAAGAGTCTACAGAATCTATAATCTAAGCTCTGATACCAAAATTGTAACGACCCACTCCCGGGCGGGCCCTACCTAGGAGTGAATCATCACTTTCCTGTTCCAGAGGTGCAATGCAACTGTAGTACCACTATATGATACGAGTGTAAATTCTAATAGTGTCTAAGCAAATAACAACAAAAATAATATAAGGCGCACCGACCGTTCTATAGCAAAAAGTACATAAAATAAATTATACAAAACATAATTGTTTCGAAATATTGAGATCTCTCCATACACATACTAATTAAATCAATAACCCCTTGAAATGTTACAATGCATTGACAAACCAAAATAATTACAAATGATAAAGACCTCTACATTATTAGTCATGCTGAGGATTCAACCTGTCACGTGCGACGTAAAAGAGAACTATACTCTCAATCTCAATTCCACTATGAAACTCCCTGAAATATAATGAGAGAATAATGAGCTATAAAGCCCAGTGAAATTTCTAGGTACTTGTACGAGTTTGAAAGCAAATATATCTGTAGTGAATTTATAACACTTTTAAAAATAGATATAAGTTATCCTTGACTTGATTTTTTATGAGAATAACTTCATTTAGTACAACATAATAGTCTAATTTGAAAATCGGATAAAATAAAATATATTTATATATATGTACATTCAAGTAATAATCACCATTTTGAAAATAATGTTCAAATCAACAACCACAATTCACACGACTCTTTCGAGTCCATATACGCACATAAAAACTTCCGCCGCCCTTCCAATGGCCATCTCACACGCGGCACGGAGGAACTCTCCACACAACACCTCCCAATGGCCTTCTCACACACGGCGCAAAGGGACTCTCCACACAACATCTCCCCAATGGCCTTCTCACATACGGCACAAAGGGACTCTCCACACAAATCAATAATCTCACCCCTGCAGGGAGTCAATTCATATCCCGACAGCGGAGTTTACACATAATTCACATTTACAACTCATCAACAACGAAGCAATTCTCACGGTTTAGTATATTATATAAATACACAAACCGAGCCACGACAAAACAACAATATATATTACTACTATATATTTTTACAAAAGCTGAGCCACGTGCAAAAATAATAATTTCAAATTAACAACACATTGATTCACAAAAAGCCGAGCCACGGCAAAATAACAATTTCAAATTAACAACACATTGATTCACAAAAAGCGAGCCACGGCAAAATGACAATTGAAGCTTAACAATACATTTATTCATAAAAGCCGAGCCACGGCAGAAACAACAAATCAAGGATAGCAACACATTTATTTACAAAGCCGAGCTACAGCAAAATAAATATTTTACTTAGTGTAAATTAACTAAATAAAATATATAAAAAAAATTATATAACTTAAACTGTTAGGAGTTTGTGGTCCTCAACCTCCACAAGTAAGATAGAAATCTCACCTCAACTCGAAAAGCATAAATCTACGCTACTCCACTCTTGGTTCTACCTCGACAAATCTCGGGACCTAATATATAATTTCGTAGCAATAAATGAATTTAATATCACTCTAAAATGCTCAAATATTGACACACATATATATACATAAATGAATGCATGATTAATATTAATTAGAACTAAAAATTATTGAATTTCATAAAATTATTTTAAAATAGAAACTACCTGCTTTTTCTTGGGAATAAAAATATTAAAATATTAATTTTAATAAAATCCACCATTCTCCACAAAAAATCTCAATTATTTCCTTTTATTCCTAATATACAAATTTAGGGAAATTAAAATAATTTATTTTAATAAAATTCACAATTCAGAAAAAATATTCTGTTTAATTCTTTTTATATATTTCTATACTCTTTTTTGCATTATAACAATCTAATAAACATTTAAATACTCAATATTTAATCAAAACAAAAAATTTACAAAAATAAATAAATCTGTCCAGATTTTTCAAAACTTCAGAAAAATATCAAACATGCTTAAAACTTAACGACATATTTTCTGTAGGTAGACTATGACAACAAGAACCTTCGTTCAAAAATTGATCAAAATCGGAGCATCGAACAATTTATTAAAATTCATACAATGTTACTGCTACAGTAATTCCCGAAAATAATTAAACTCAACAATAATAAGAAAAAATTGAAGATTTTACCTAGATTTGGAGACTTTGATGTTGTTCTAAACCTGGGTTTGAAGGATTTGAATTTTTTGTGTGAAGATTTGGTGTAGAATTGAAGAGAGAAGAGAGAAGAGAGAAGAGAGAAGAGAAGAGAGAAGAGAAGAGAGAAGAGAAGAGAGAAAAGAGAAGGAAATTAGAAAATGGGGGAAATTGGGGAAGGGGATCAGCCGTATGGCTGATCTCTTTTTTTTTTTTTTTTTTTTTTTACAAATAATTTGCAAAACCATCCTTCAATGTTTTTATAATTATAGATTTACCTTAAAACTTATAATGTATATTTTTCTCTTCATTTTTTTTTAAACTGGGTAAAAATAAAATTTTTAGCAATTTATAGTTATCATAAAACCACTCGAAATTTTATTTAGTAAAAGTAAAATTTGTAGTTTTACATGTAATATGTTAATGAGCTAAATTCTTGAATACTTGGATGGTTATGAACCCTAGTTATTATCTATGTGAATGATTGGTTTTCTTGGTTAATTGAATTCCGAATTCTTGTGGATTATTTGTGGATTTGATTGGTTGAATTGACTCAGCTATTAATTGATTCATAATCTGGATTTTTTTTACTTGGTATTGAGAAAGTAAGGGTGAAAGAGACCATATACAAACAATGGGGATGATTTAGGTGACTAGAGATAGAAACCTCAACATCTTCTTGGTAATTAGAGAAATCTATTTTGGAGGATTGATTGCTTGAATTAATTCAGTTGTTGATTGACTCATAATATGGATTTTTCACTTGGAATTGAGAAAGGAAGGGTGAAATAAACCAAACACAAACAATGGGGATGATTTAGGTGACTAGAGGTAAGAACCTCAACATCTTCTTGGTTATTAGAGAAATCTAATTGGAAATTCATTAATGTAAATGCATTTTTAGGTTGAATTGGTTAGGAAGAGATTTCAACCAATTAATCTAAGAGTAGGGGACTTTCATCTAGAGATAGAGTGAGTTCTAATTTAGGAATTTCATCAAACATAAGAAGGAGAATTCATTAACCAAGGAACTTTTCAATCACATAGGTAATTCTAGGGGGATTTTCCATTCAAGTATTACTCTCTCAATTGAAATTTCTCTTGCAAACTAAAATTTAGATAAACTGAATTTTTCTGTTTAAGTTATATTTTCATTCCTAATAGTTTTTTTCTATCATATCCACAAGCAAATTTGATAGGCTAGACAATAGAGTGAAAAGTGAGTAATGATATTTGATCATCCCCGTGGATACGACATTTAAATTACTTGCCATTGTACTAATCATAACGATAGTTGCACTTGACTAGTGTTTGTGTGCAATTGTTAGAGATTGTGTTAAAATTAAGTATAAGGGCATGCAAAACAACACAACACCTGGCAAATTCATTAATACTAAAAGTTCACGGAGAAACAGTGCCCAATTGATAAGTTTCTACCTCATAAGCTGAAATTTTTTTGGAACTCTACAAAAGAGTTGTACATGATGGTTCATGGAAGAGAAGGCAGAGAATCCTGATAAAGCATTATACGAAGGTATGTGGTTCGTACAAAATGGGAAGCAAGATTCAAAGATCTTCAGCCAACTTCAGCTCAACTGCAATTTGGTCCAGATATAGCTCTTACATCTCGAGTTCTTTGATAAAGAACTACTCATTCAAGCAGATAACAAAGTTGGCATATTATTAAGAATTGATACATGCGGCACTCTAAACGTTACTAAAGGTGTATTTGGATCGAATTTTTATGTTAATTTGTATAAAATAAATTATATATAAGAAAAGAAGTGGGATTGAATGTAAACAATTTCAAATTTATGTAAAGACAAAACATTACACTCCTGGTTTTAGCTCCAAATTGATAAAACGCTAGTAAAACAATTTACTTTAGTGCACGAAGGTATGATTTAATGGGATTTTTTAAACTTGAGACACCATAGAGTATAGTTCGAATTAAGAAAGTATATTTATAACTAGTTAACTTTTCGTTCTTTGCATCTCATTCTCTCTTCTGACTTATTCCACGCAGTCACCAACCATGACCAGTGTGCCTTATATTGTTTTCAGATATTATTTGTTTAGAAATTTTTAGAATTTATACTTTTATCATATGGTTGTATTACAGGTCTCATTGCACCTCTGTAATAGGAAAGTGATGATTCACTCTTAGGTAGGACCCGCTCATAAGTGGGTCGTTACAAATTTAATACAAATAAAACTTTAAATTATAACTGGTTATTAAATATAAGCAGTATTTTCAAGTACAATATTATCATTTCACAAACCAGTAATTATTAGTTCATGAAAGACGTTAAGTTTAATTTATTACTAGCTAATTTAGTTAAAATAATAAAAACATACGTTTAAATTAGAAAACTAACCTACAGCAACGTAAACTCTGTTATTTTTAACTCCAATATTTTGAGTAAAAAGTTTAAATTTTACAGACAACTATGATACAGTTAGATATCCAATAACAATAAAAATGATCTATTTTTTTGTAAATTTATTGACTTTGATAAAATGATAATGGTTGAGTTTAACTATTTTAAAAAATTACTATAGCCGTAAATTTATATGAATTTTCATAAATGTTTGGATGCTCTGATTTTATTCAATTTTTGAAGGAAGGTTCTCGTTATCATATTCTACTTACAAAAAATGTTTCGTTAATTGTTAAGCATGGTTGGTAATTTTGCTCAATTTTTGAAAAACATGGACAGATTTACTTACTTTTCTAATTTTTTATTAAATATGGAGTTTTTAAAGATTTATTAGACTGTTATAGTGCAAAAGGAGAATGAAAATATGTAAATGGAATAATTTTTCTAAATTGGTATATTTGGAATAAAATTGAATAATTTTCCTAAATTGGTATATTAGGAATAAAATGAAATAATTGTGATTTTTGTGGAGAATGGTGGATTTTACTAAAATTAATCATTTTAATATTTTTATTCCCTTGAAAATGGTTATTTCCTATTTTAAGATAATTTTATAAAATTCAAAAATTTTGAGTACTAATTAATACTAATTTTTGAGTTATGTTATTTTCATATAATTTTTTTATTTAGTTTACACTAAGTAAACTATTTATTTTCCATTGGTTCAGCTTTGTGAATATATATAGTAAAAACTTTGAATTGTTATTTTGCCATGGCTCGGCTTAGTAAATAAATGTGTTGTTAACCTTGAATTGTTATTTTGTCGTGGCTCGGCTTTGTGAATAAATGTATTATTTACCTTGAATTGTTATTTTGCCGTGGCTTGTCTTTTGTGAATAAATGTGTTGTTAACTTTCTATTGTTATTTTACCGTGACTCGGCTTTTAAGAAAATATGTAGTATTAATATAAGTTGTTGTTTTGCCATGGCTCGACTTGTATATTTATATAATATACTAAACCATGAGAATTGATTTGGTTGTTGATGAGTTGTAAATGTAAATTATATGTAAACTCTACCGTCGGGATATGGATTGACTCCCCTGCAGGGTGAGATTATTCATTTGTGTGGAGAGTCCCTTTGTGCCGTATGTGAGAAGGCCATTGGGAGGTGTTGTGTTGAGAGTTCCTTTGTGCCACGTGTGAGATGGCCATTGGAAAGGAGGCATAAGTTTTTTTGTGTGCTTGTATTGACTCGTAATAGTTGTGTGTTATAAACTTAGTACGATATATTTACTCTCAATTAAAGAAAGAAAATCCAAAGCTATGCGAAAACTCTGCCATGTCAAGTTTCACTAATTACTTTTTTATTTAGTTAACAAAACAAAATTTGAAACCCACCGTTTAAGATGCAGACTGTTGTACCCTCATAAAGTAAACACGTGCATGAGTCGTGGTTTTTATTAGTCGAAATTTGTATTTGAGAATATTGGTAATACTGTTAAAGACACATGTAAATATGTTGAGACCATAATGGCTAAAAAAAATATTTTGAGACCAAGTGATTATAATGTCATAACTTTGGGTACCAAAATGATCATTTTCTTTTATTTATTATTACTTTTATTATTAACTAATTAATTTAGGCTTTCTATTAGAACAATAATTGCTTCTGGAAAATGAGAGTTAGCAAGAAGTACATACCCTGATTTGTTGAGCATATTCTTCAATAAGGATTCCACGTTATTGTTTGGGTGTGAAAAGCCAGCTAATTGGGCAGAACACAGGCATGAAATAGTTGTTAAGGTAAGGTTATCATTGATATGGTGCCCATCCCACTGTGGCTCCACACTGTAACTTATGATGTCACCCAACTGATGCATTTGGTTACATGTAAGGTAAAAAAATTAGTTGATGACATGTGATGCTGTTGGAAATAAAGGCTACGGTCAAACCCTGATTGCTTAAATTTTTTAGCAAAATTTTAATATTAGGAGTAAAATTACAGAATTGATAAGTTCAAGTAGTTATTTGGTAAAACTTAAGATCTAAATGTTATGTTTTGAATATTGCTATATAATTTGATTTGATCTTGCATGTCTGTATAGAGCTCTAGCACAAAGTTCCATGCAGTGGCATTAATTACATAGACAAAAGTGCGTAGTTTGATGAGCTTGAAGAAATGTACTAGGATGAAGAGGAGACGGTCCTAGTGGTTGGCAGCTCCTCGCTCAGTTCCACTGATTTGGATTTGACACCTAATAACATCCTTGCAGAAAATCAAAAGAAAAATGAAATCTCTACTAGTGATGTAAGATAGTTAAAAGTAACTTTTATTCTAGATATCATAAATTAATTACTTTTAAAAAAAATTCATCTGAGCAATTGCTAAGTAACATCGTAAATTGTACTGCGTAGCCACGATAGAATTGGCACTATAACAAAATCCCATAAGGCATTCATTAACTTTGGTATTGACCAAAGCAAAGAAATCTAAAGAAAAGCCGTTTCCAAGCCCTAAAACCTAAATAAGATATTTTTGTTAACAAAGAAATTTATGCTTTTTATTTTTCTATTTCTTCGATTTTTGAACAAAAAGAGATCGATATTATTGCCTGATTCAACTTTTTAAAAATCTTTAAAATTATTGTTGTTAAAGTTCAACTTCCTCTTGATTGTTACTTAGGACTAAACTTCCCCTTAATCATTGCTTCTCAAATTTAATTGGTTGACCGATCATTCAATTCTCTTCTTCAACTATGACACTAAATGATGCGGCGCAACCTTTTATTCCATGCATCTTCATACCTGGCGATTCATTGTTGGATAATGGCAACAACAATAATCCCATTTCGTTTGCCAAAGCAAAATTTCTACGTCATGGAATTGATTTCCATGGTGGGCCAACTGAAAGGTTTTCTAAGACGTCATAGGTCAATTTCAAACTTTTCTTTTTTTATTATGATCAAAAAAATTATCACTTTATTCGTTAAAAATAGCGATAATAACACATAGTTTACCTTCACGAAGTTTTCTTGTTCATCACAACTATTGTGATACTCCTCCAACTGAGAATCGCATGCTGTCACCGGCTTATCTGCTTCCTTTTCCAAAGACCAACTTATATGTGATTTACTGATAAAAATTATTTGTCATTTGCGCAATCAATATGGTATTATTATTCTTTTTAAAATTTTATATTTTACTTTTATAACTCTACTAATAGATTATTAAAAAAATTTCTGGAAGACCTTCTATCTGATATGGTCCATGATTCACGTGCTAAAACCCCTAAAAGATTATCTATTTTCAAGTTGAGGAAGTATCAAGCTCAAGGATAAATATTTTCTTTTGACAGCTGAGCTTATTGATTTCTGCGCGTACATTCCACCCTATCTTACTGCTATAGGCCAAGAAAGAATGAGGGGAATAAATTATGCTTCTGAAGTTGACTCTTTGCCAATCAATATGCATCAAGACCATCCATCTAAAGTAGCCAGTTTAATGCGACTCCCAGATGTGTGGCTGAAGCAAACCGGAAAAGAAAAATCAGTCGTCGTCATCAGTGCATTCAATTTTTGCAGCCAATTTTGACGCTTAATTCTGTTTTGCTTGGTGAGGGAAGCTCCAATATTTCCATTTTGACAAGCCACAATTAAATCTTGTGAACCAACATCCCTAACTAGGTTACTATTTTTAAAACTTTTTTTGTCCAGATAGGTGCCATTATTTTATGACTTGTTCGGATTTAAGAAATAATCATGAATGCATGCACTGGGAACCTGAAATATCAGTGTATGGAATTGCTGGTAGCAACTTTTGAATTCCTTTCGCTTTTCTTTGAGTGATGATATTCCACGTGCAATTGACTCTCTATTGTGGCAGTATCAGGGACACATGACAATGACAGCTTCCATATGCGTAAGGGGAATTTAATAAAGAAGAAAGACATATAGGGTAGAGAGAGTTGAGATAAAGAGAAGAGAATATGAAACTGACAGCTTTGAGGAGGAGGATGAGGAAAATAATCTCATACGCTCTCCTATTGCTTACACTAACAACTGGAGTTGGACCTAACTCATAGGTGTACTAATCATTAGTAAGGTAAGACCTACAAATAGAGCACAATACAGAGACAAGTTAATGGTTAAGAGGAGAGTGCAGATTACCTCCACGAAATCTTGTAACTCCCTTCCATTAACAACAAAAAATTCCCCTTTCGTTTTAAAATCAATACCGTCAAGTCTTGAGCATGCCATCATCCAAGGAAATATGCTTTTCCTTAAAATGTCTCTCTACTATTTGTTCTGTTAGTGTAACTTCATACTGTTAGCTTGAAGATAGCATGCCAACATATTAGGGTACAAAATATAATATTTGATGATGAATTGTGTATATATATAATCTTTTTTATAATTTTAAAATTTCACAATTCTATTTACAACAGAAGAAATTGCTTGTGATCAAGCATTATGTCATGGTCAACACTCCTTCGAGCCAGAGAAAACTCCTATGGAAAACAAATTATTTCTTTCAGGTACTATATTGCAATATAATAAAGTCTCCTCTTTATCTCATAGGCAATTCTGCAAAAAATGAATCCTACCTTATAATGGATTTATCATCTTCCTTTTCCGAATAGGGCATACATTTCCTCTTTCTCGTGTGGTCCAAAAATTACAATCAAGAAGAAATGAATAAGTCAGGTTAATAGGAAGTTTCATTGACTTTCTGCAAGTTTAGGTTCCATAACCACGACTTTTCTAATAGCCTTCGTTCTCTCTCACTCTTCCATATATATTAGTTCATCCAATGGAAAAGGCCATACACAATCGCTAAGCACTGCCGCACACAATCGCAAAGCTCTCATACTTCATATCCATTCTTCTATCTCGGTAAACGTTTCTGAAACTAAGGATGAGTATCGGCATATTCATAGTGGTTTACTCAGTTTTGGCCATTCAAAGTTGTATACAAATTAGTTTCTCTCAACCCCAGGTGCCATGTTATTGCATCTTTGGGGACTCCTTGGTGGACAACGGAAACAATAATAATCTGTCGACATTGGCAAAAGCCAACCATCCCCCATATGGGATTGATTTCCCAGATGGTCCAACTGGTCGGTTTACCAATGGTCTAAACTTTGCCGACTATCTTGGTAAGCTTCTCACCCTTTACACTCGATCTTGTCGAAACAAAAAAAAATTAAAAGTTTCCCAAACTGCTTTTGTTGTCACTGATTCTTTATTTTTACGTTGATATTGTAGCAAATCTGTTGGGATTTGAAAACTTTATACCTCCATTCGCAACAGCAAAAGGGGAGGAGATCAAACAATGTGTGAACTACGGATCAGGAGCGGAAGGAATCCTTGAGGAGACAGGCAGTAATTTGGTAATATGTTTTCATGTGTGCATGCTAGATTACTTACTTTGTAAGATTCATCCTAAATTAACAACTAATGACTTGTTTTCGGTTTTGAATTTTTAGGGGGATCGGGTCAGCTTTAGCAAACAATTGGCAAACCATAGAACCACCATTTCCCGTCTTTCAACTCTGCTTGGAAATGAGAATTCAGCAAGGGAGCACTTGGAAAAATGTTTGTATACAGTTGGAATGGGAAGCAATGATTACATTAACAACTACCTCAAGCCCCAGTCCTTCCCATCACGCCGAATGTACACCCCAGATGAATTTTCAAAAATCTTAGTTCAAAAATATGCTGAACAACTTCAGGTAATTCAAAACATCTCACTATTTTTATAAGTTTCCTTTGACTGCATATTTGGATGATGTCAAAGGGATTGTTAATTAATATAATTGTTCCCCACGTTGTACCAATTTCTAATCTCATGGTTAAATTTTTTAGAGCAGCACTAAGTGCTACTATTTTGCAGCAACTGCACAATCTTGGAGCAAGAAAAATTGCAATATTTGGTGTTGGACCAATTGGTTGCACCCCGGGTGAGATTGAGGCATTTGGGAAAAATCTTACGGGTTGCGTGGACGACATCAACTATGCAATTCAGTTGTTTAATGATAAGGTTAAAGTTCTTGTTGAAGACTTTAATGCAAATTTCTCCTCTGCCAACTTCACCTACATAAACATTATGGGAATTCAATCCTGGCCTCCTGCTGAGATAGGTAATCAGCTTACTTACTTGTTGCTAGCAATTTAGAAGAAATAATAAAATTTAATTATGAAACTAAACAGAGTACATTTCAGGCTTAAGATTCCTCAATCAACCTTGCTGCCAAGTATCAAACGCTACGGGGCAGTGCATTGCTGGAATGCAGCCATGCTTCTTCCGACCTCTTTATCTGTTCTGGGATAACTTCCATCCCACATCACTAGTGAATTGGATTACCGCACACCGAGCTTACGAAGCAAAATTTCCATCTAACGATGCCTTTCCCGCTGGCATCAATCACTTGATTCAATAGAGGAATTAAATAATCAGGATTGTAATTCCTATAATGGTTTTAGTCAAATAGATAGTTCGTGACTAATTATGCTTTCAGTTAAAATGAGTCTATTCTGGTCCTTTCATAGGTAGCAGTAAAAATGAATAAATTCTTGCCGCGATCAGCCTGCTCTTCAATTAGGTATATTTTGGTATTTTCACACATGATGTTTCGGTTCTTGACAACAAAAAAGGAGAGTTCTTTGTAAGTCTCTGTGTGTGTTAAGCATGTGACGATAGACTCATTTTAACTGAAAGCATAATTAGTCACGAACTATCTATTTGACTAAAACCATTATAGGAATTACAATCCTGATTATTTAATTCCTCTATTGAATCAAGTGATTGATGCCAGCGGGAAAGGCATCGTTAGATGGAAATTTTGCTTCGTAAGCTCGGTGTGCGGTAATCCAATTCACTAGTGATGTGGGATGGAAGTTATCCCAGAACAGATAAAGAGGTCGGAAGAAGCATGGCTGCATTCCAGCAATGCACTGCCCCGTAGCGTTTGATACTTGGCAGCAAGGTTGATTGAGGAATCTTAAGCCTGAAATGTACTCTGTTTAGTTTCATAATTAAATTTTATTATTTCTTCTAAATTGCTAGCAACAAGTAAGTAAGCTGATTACCTATCTCAGCAGGAGGCCAGGATTGAATTCCCATAATGTTTATGTAGGTGAAGTTGGCAGAGGAGAAATTTGCATTAAAGTCTTCAACAAGAACTTTAACCTTATCATTAAACAACTGAATTGCATAGTTGATGTCGTCCACGCAACCCGTAAGATTTTTCCCAAATGCCTCAATCTCACCCGGGGTGCAACCAATTGGTCCAACGCCAAATATTGCAATTTTTCTTGCTCCAAGATTGTGCAGTTGCTGCAAAATAGTAGCACTTAGTGCAGCTCTAAAAAATTTAACCATGAGATTAGAAATTGGTACAACGTGGGGAACAATTATATTAATTAACAATCCCTTTGACATCATCCAAATATGCAGTCAAAGGAAACTTATAAAAATAGTGAGATGTTTTGAATTACCTGAAGTTGTTCAGCATATTTTTGAACTAAGATTTTTTGAAAATTCGTCTGGGGTGTACATTCGGCGTGATGGGAAGGACTGGGGCTTGAGGTAGTTGTTAATGTAATCATTGCTTCCCATTCCAACTGTATACAAACATTTTTCCAAGTGCTCCCTTGCTGAATTCTCATTTCCAAGCAGAGTTGAAAGACGGGAAATGGTGGTTCTATGGTTTGCCAATTGTTTGCTAAAGCTGACCCGATCCCCCTAAAAATTCAAAACCGAAAACAAGTCATTAGTGTCTGTTAAGCATGTTACTCAGAAAATCTTTTCTTGCAGTCCTCCTCTGGTTCTGTAGCATTTCTTTCTTGCGGATGGGTGTTTTAGTTCCTTCTTTCAAGGCCTTGAATTTGAATATGAAACGAAAGATAAGCCAAGTACTCTTCTCCTCTTTCCCGTCGTAATTTCTTTTGAATTTCTTGAATGGGTAATAAATCAATTATTGAGTTTGAAGCACTTCTGCTTCTACTGGGGATTGAACAATTATTGAGTCCAATGACAAAGTCAAGCTCTCACTGTAGATTTGAGTTCTTGCTCCCAAAGATTTACATTTCCTCCCTTTTACCTCAACATGCTTCCCGTGGTTTCTGTTTTGTGATCCCATTGTAGCTCATGGTTCTGAAGACGCACAGAACTGTGAGATCAGTTTACTCTCTTCCGCCATACCTGTTATGTTTCTTTTCCCCTTTTTTCTCTCTCCATTCCCTTCTCTCTCTCTCACTCTCTCTCTCTCTCTCTCTCTCTCTCCTTCTCTACCTTACCAATGATCATCAGTAAGGTATGAATCCCTGGCATTCGCTTCTCTCTCTCTCCCTTACCAATGATCATCGGTAAGGTTAAGAATCCCAGTTGTGAAAGCTGTCATGTGACATCTTGTCCTTTTATTTTAGGTTTTCAGATATTTATGCCAATTTCTTAAACTAAAAACGTCGAAACAAAAATAGACCTAACTTTCAATAAAAAAATTAAGCTAACCTAACTAGGGTTAGTGGTTAAGAAAAACCTAATTGTTCCAATTTTTCAAAAGCAAGCATTCTCTTCACCAATAAAAACAGAACTAGGATCCAAAAGTGTTTATGGCTTTTCAAGGCGTAATTGCTTGCAATTGACTTAGAGCGTCACAAAACCTACTTAGATATCCAATATTCCTCTGTTGGTCATCTTCTCGTCCTTATGTGATATGGAATCTTCTCCCCCCGCTAGAACTCAACACACGATTAGGTATATTTTGGTTTCTTCTTCCCCACAAAAATCTTCAGCCATGTCAAACATGATGTTTTGGTTCTTGAGAACAGGAAAAGAGAGTTCTTTGTAAGTCTGTGTGTGAAGTATGTGGCGAACCCATGAAAATGGCTCTGTCCCTCAAATGCCTATGCTTACATCATTCTTTTCCTACACTTGCAATTCTTCAGATCTTCCGAAGTTATATTTGTGCAAATCCATTTTTCATACACAGAAAGAAAGCAGAACTCAGAGACATAGGTACGAAATCTGTCAAACCGATATGAAAGTTCGGAGGTTCTGACGCCCGACCTTTTTTGCTTCATTCATGCCTCTTTATCGTCCAGAATTGAACCGGCTGCTTAAAAATGGCCGGTTGTGATGTAACAGTGATAGAAAGCAGTCAATTTTTTTGAACTCTCTTTCCTCAGCCAAAGGCTTAGTAAATATATTAGCAATTTGATCATTTGTATTCACATAAGAGGGGGGTGAATTAGGTCTTTGGCTTGTTTTCGAAACCTTTTTATGTTTTATGAACTTGGTTTGAAAAGATTATATTCAATTGCTTCAATGAGAATGTGATGAACTCAATAACAAAGCAATACACAATGAAGAGCAAAGAACACAAGCAATTTATAGTGGTTCGATCTCTTCAAGATTTACATCAACTTCCTTGAGTCTACACTCAAGTATTTCAATCAATTCACTATATGCTCAAATTCGATCAATTACTCAAGAGGCTCACCCCACAAGGGTTTTACACCTACAACCTTTTTTGCAATACTACAAACAAGGTTCACCCTACCACAAGGATTTTCTATCTAAAAACAACCTTGAATCAATACCTCAAAGATCACCCTTACCAAAAGGATTTTATGTCACAAGATAACCTTGTATTGAGCAAGTAGACAATAAGATTAAACAGAGAATGGATGAGATATTACCACTGCTTGGTGGTAGATGATTACACAATTTAGCTGTTGTTTTGTTTTGCATGCCCTTATACTTAATTTTATCACAATCACTAACAATTGCACACAAACACTAGGCAAGTGCACCTATCGTTATGATTAATACAATGGCAAGTAATTTAAATGTCGTATCCACGGGGATGATCAATTATCATTACTCACTTTTCACTCTATTGTCTAGCCTATCAAATTTGCTTGTGGATATGATAGAAAAAAACTATTAGGAATGAAAATATAACTTAAACAGAAAAATTCAGTTTATCTAAATTTTAGTTTGCAAGAGAAATTTCAATTGAGAGAGTAATACTTGAATGGAAAATCCCCCTAGAATTACCTATGTGATTGAAAAGTTCCTTGGTTAATGAATTCCCCTTCTTATGTTTGATGAAATTCCTAAATTAGAACTCACTCTATCTCTAGATGAAAGTCCCCTACTCTTAGATTAATTGGTTGAAATCTCTTCCTAACCAATTCAACCTAAAAATGCATTTACATTAATGAATTTCCAATTAGATTTCTCTAATAACCAAGAAGATGTTGAGGTTCCTACCTCTAGTCACCTAAATCATCCCCATTGTTTGTGTTTGGTTTATTTCACCCTTCCTTTCTCAATTCCAAGTGAAAAATCCATATTATGAGTCAATCAACAACTGAATTAATTCAAGCAATCAATCCTCCAAATTAGAATTCTCTAATTACCAAGAAGATGTTGAGGTTTCTATCTCTAGTCACCTAAATCATCCCCATTGTTTGTATATGGTCTCTTTCACCCTTACTTTCTCAATTCCAAGTAAAAAAAATCCAGATTATGAATCAATTAATAGCTGAGTCAATTCAACCAATCAAATCCACAAATAATCCACAAGAATTCGGAATTCAATTAACCAAGAAAACCAATCATTCACATAGATAATAACTAGGGTTCATAACCATCCAAGTATTCAAGAATTTAGCTCATTAACATATTACAATTCAAAGAACATAAAGCAACAAAGAAAGAGCGAGAATTTCTCATTTTCATGGCTCAAATCTTCTCTTCTTCAAGGCTTGGAGTTCTCCAACTTGGTTGTGAAAAGTTGTGTTCTTGAGCTGGAATCTTCAAGATTGATGTTCTCCTTCTTCAAAGATTTGATCTTCTCGTAAAGATTGACGATTTTGGGAGAGGTTTTGGGATGTTTTCTCTCTGTTTTTCTCCTCTCTGGAACCCTAGACGGCCGCCCCTTCAAATGCCCTAAAAGGGTATATATATACCTCCCAAAAAGAGAGCAACAATTGCAGAAAATTCTGTTTCTTCCAAAACGGTACTGTTTCAATTATTGGTGATTCAGAGCCTTAAATCGGACGATCGAGATTTTCTTGTCTTCATGAAAGTTGTAGCTGATACTCTTACGTGTATAAAGAGCTTTTAATCACCTCCATTGGACATCTAAAACTCTAGATATGGTAATTACACCACAATGTATCAAAACTGGAACCAAATCCAGAAATATTGACTTTGCACCATATGTAGGGTGACCAAACGAATTCCGATTGATATAAATGTTACCATTATGGAAACTTCATAATATCCTCTGTAATTGTCTTGAAGATCACATCTGCATTTGAAATCTCTAAAGAGGTCAAAATCCCACTTGAATTATTCTGTCCTGCTGCACTATTTTGCTGCTCTGTTTTGCATATGTAGAATCTTCTTCATTGCTTCATTGTACTCCAAATCTTCAATAAAATCATTTAAAACAAATAAGAGATAAAGGGAGTGTGAATGATATTTGAAACACCAAAATTCAGTAGAAATTTGAGTTGAAAATGATCATTATATTATGCACAAATATGTAATATCAAACTCCGCCACACTTAGACATTGCTTGTCCCCAAGCAATACTACAAAACAACTAAGAAATTTGAACAATAATCCACAAGAAATAAAGAGTGTTCTGAAGCATTTCAAAGGAGTGCAATACAGAGAAAGCATTACTTGTTGAGAAATCTTGAGCAATCTACACAATCAATCTAAAAGTCATCCCAAATACCATCACAAAGATTAAACAATCACCCCCTTATTTTCTAAAGCAGGTAGGAATCCATGTGTATGTGTGTGTCCAACTATTGCAAATGCAAAGCAATTATAGAAGTAAATTTCATATTATTGGCGAAGGAATTCTCATCAAGAAAGTATAATACTCCATAAGCCCGGCATTCACAAAATCTCTCCACTAATACGGTAACTAAAGTTTAACCTCGATTAGGTAGGACTTTCATGCTTGTAACTTTAGGCTTAGGGAAAGTTTAAGGTGCCAAACGAAAGGTAAGGAGTTCAAAGTCAAAGAAATGAGAGCTAAAGAGAAAGGAATGTGACATAAAACAAAAGTAATAACCCTTTTTAGCCCCAAGCAATATCACCATTCCCATACATCTAACCACAAACTCCCATCCTCAACAAGCTCTCCTCTCCCTACATTCAACAAACTTGCACCAAATCATAATTCAAACCACAACTTTTTCCTTCACCATCTATCTTTGTCAACCACAAGTTTATACCTCAATGATAGCAAAATTTACAATAATATTGAAAACATATAATTCTTGAAGGCATCAATAAATGTACTAAGCCTTCAAAGTAGTAAATATATATAACTTTTTTTTTCTTCTTTTTTTTTCTTTTTTTCTTCTTTTTTTTGAGGTATATTTCAATTCCCTATCAAAAAAATAAATTCATCTCTCTTTTTTCTTTGAATAACTCAACCCATAAAGCCATTTTTTCTATCATCTTCCCCTCCACCTTTTTTTTTTCAATTCCCACAATACTCTTTGCCGACATAAGGGTAAAAAAAATGCATTTAGCTCTCGCAAAGAAGGGTTAAATGTAAAGAGTGGAGTTTAAAACTTGAAAGAAGGAAAAATTAAGAATATAGATTAGAAAATTTATGCACAAAGGCTTCAAGAAGGGTACTACGGATAAAATAAAAAGGGATGGCTAGAAAAGCTCAATCGGGACAAAGAAGGCCTATTACCATCATTTCAAGATCAAACTAAGGTTACTTACTCATTTTGCCTCGAGCAAGGGAATGCGAGTTCTAGGAAAAAAAAGTTATATTGAATTCGAAGGCCAATAACACAAGATTCAACTCCATAATAATCACAACAAAAGCAAAGAGGAAATGTGCTTAAAAGATAAATTCCATACAAGCAAAGAATACAAGGGGTGGTTACTTAATCTAAGTTTTAAGGTACTAGTTATGACCTTTAGAATGCTTGTATAACTACTCTTTGAGAAAAGATTAACATGCAAGTCTTGAAAATATTTTGAAGATTCAAAAAAAATAAAAACAAGAAAATTCATCCAAAATTCATGAAAATAAACTATACTAAAGCCAACTCCCCCACACTTAAGGCAACATTGTCCCCAATGTTGGGAGAAAGATACACAAAAGACTAGAAATAGAAATTTAAAGATTGCACTCCAGACAACCAAACACAAAAACGGTTAACAAAATGGTTGTTTCGTACATGAAGGCTGGGCGAACGCATATGAGCAGCAAGCTGCACCTTCTATATACTACACAATAAGAATAAATGAGAGAAAGTTGGAAACCAAGACAAAATTAAAATTTAAGCATAAAAACGTAGGAAGAAAATAAAGAAAGAGAATGACAAAAAGAGAAAAGAGAACTCCCCTGATATAGCATTCATACACCACTTGCTCCATCACTAGGTTCGGGGCCAGCTCCTCTCTCCTCTTTTTTTTCACCTGTGAATAGTACTGCAAACAGTGATGTTTCTTTCTTTCTTTTTTTTTTACCCAAGACTACAAACATGAAACCACAAATTCAACAACCAATTTTAACAAAATAATAACTCATGAACATAAAAATTACACCAAACAACACACAACAGAAAATTTCCACAACTCAAAACAATTAAAGCTTGAAACTCAAAACCAAACTTGAAACTAAAAACTAAAAACTCAAAATTATGTATAGATGAATAGAAAGCATTGCAAATCACTTATCTTCCAGATCATGGAGGATTAAAGAAACTTTTTCAAGACCCTTAGGATCCCCTCCATGATAGAGTTTGAGGTGATGACCGTTAACTTTAAATGTTCCTTTATATGCATGTGCAACCTCCACTACACCATAAGGGTATACCTTGTTTACTACAAACGGTCCTGACCATCGAGATTTAAGCTTTCCGGGAAAGAGTCTTAACCGAGAATTGAACAATAACACTTGATCTCCTTCTTTAAATTCTCGGTTTGGCAACACATGTTTGTCGTGCCATTGCTTCACCTTCTCCTTGTAGATTCGTGAATTATCATAGGCTTCTCTCCTCAATTCATCAAGTTCGTTGATTTGGAGCATTCTTTGCTTTCCTGCAATGTTAAAATCAAAGTTAACCAACTTGATAGCCCAATATGCTTTATGCTCAACCTCAACCGGCAAATGACAAAATTTCCCATAAACCAATCTATATGCCCACAAAGCATCATCAAGCTTAACACTCCAATCCTTTCTAGTATGCTCAACAATCTTTTCCAAAATCCTTTTGATTTCTCTATTAACAACTTCTACTTGACCACTAGTTTGAGGGTGATACAGGGTCGCCATCTTATGAGTAACACCTAATCGATGCAATACTTTCTCAAGTTGTTGGTTACAAAAGTGAGTTCCCCTATCACTTATTATAGCTCTAGGAATGCCAAAGCGAGTAAACAATTTCTTCAAGAACTTAACAACCACTCTAGGATCATTTGTGGGCAAAGCTTGGGCTTCAACCCATCTAGAGACATAATCAACTGCGACCAAAATATATGTATTACCAAAAGAGTTTGGAAAAGGACCCATGAAATCAGTACCCCAACAGTCAAATACTTCACAAACTTGAAATGTAGAGAGGGGCATTTCATATATTTTTGAGATATTACCTGTCCGTTGGCAATTATTACACTTTTCAACATACCTTTGGGCATCCTTAAACAAAGTCGGCCAATAGAATCCCGACTCTAGTACCTTTCTGATCGTCCCCATTAGCTTGATAATGACCACCGACCGGACCTTTATGCAATGCTCCAAGATATCCATATTCTCAGGGTATGTTACACATCTCCTTATGATTTGATCTGCACAAATTCGAAACAAATATGGATCCTCCCAAAGATAGTACTTTAACTCTGAAAAGAATTTCTTCTTTTGTTGAGGAGTCAAGTTCTTTGGTAAGATCCGACCTACAATATAGTTAGCATAATCTGCAAACCAAGGAGTGTGATCACTGTGACCTACGACCGAGTATAACCTCTCGTCAGGGAATGTATCATTGATGTCTTCCTCATTCAATCTTTCCAAATGTGGGTTCTCCAACCGTGATAGATGATCAGCAGCAAGATTTTCTACTCCCTTTTTGTCCCTTATCTCCAAATCAAATTCCTGCAACAAAAGTACCCACCGAAGTAGTCTAGGCTTTGCATCATGTTTGTTAAGAAGATATTTGAGTGCCGAATGGTCAGTATAAACAATGACTTTAGACAAAATGAGATAAGGACAGAATTTTTCTAAAGCAAAAACTATAGCAAGAAGCTCCTTCTCAGTTGTAGTGTAATTCTCTTGTGCTTCCGTTAAGGTCTTGCTTGCATAGTATATTGGTTGAAAATACCTTTCTCTCCTTTGTCCAAGTATTGCTCCTACTGCAAAATCACTTGCATCGCACATTAGTTCAAAGGGAAGGGACCAATCGGGGGCAACCAAGATAGGAGATTCAATTAGCTTTTGTTTCAACAAATTGAAAGCAACGAAGCAATTCTCATCAAACAAAAAGGCCACATCTTTTTCAAGTAAATTTGTGAGAGGTTTGGAAATTTTAGAAAAATCCTTTATAAACCTTCTATAGAAACCAGAGTGACCAAGAATTGAACAATAACACTTGATCTCCTTCTTTAAATTCTCGGTTTGGCAACACATGTTTGTCGTGCCATTGCTTCACCTTCTCCTTGTAGATTCGTGAATTATCATAGGCTTCTCTCCTCAATTCATCAAGTTCGTTGATTTGGAGCATTCTTTGCTTTCCTGCAATGTTAAAATCAAAGTTAACCAACTTGATAGCCCAATATGCTTTATGCTCAACCTCAACCGGCAAATGACAAAATTTCCCATAAACCAATCTATATGGAGTAGACCCGATGGGAGTCTTGTATGCTGTCCTATATGCCCACAAAGCATCATCAAGCTTAACACTCCAATCCTTTCTAGTATGCTCAACAATCTTTTCCAAAATCCTTTTGATTTCTCTATTAACAACTTCTACTTGACCACTAGTTTGAGGGTGATACAAGGTCGCCATATTATGAGTAACACCTAATCGATGCAATACTTTCTCAAGTTGTTGGTTACAAAAGTGAGTTCCCCTATCACTTATTATAGCTCTAGGAATGCCAAAGCGAGTAAACAATTTCTTCAAGAACTTAACAACCACTCTAGGATCATTTGTGGGCAAAGCTTGGGCTTCAACCCATCTAGAGACATAATCAACTGCGACCAAAATATATGTATTACCAAAAGAGTTTGGAAAAGGACCCATGAAATCAGTACCCCAACAGTCAAATACTTCACAAACTTGAAATGTAGAGAGGGGCATTTCATATATTTTTGAGATATTACCTGTCCGTTGGCAATTATTACACTTTTCAACATACCTTTGGGCATCCTTAAACAAAGTCGGCCAATAGAATCCCGACTCTAGTACCTTTCTGACTGTCCCATTAGCTTGATAATGACCACCGACCGGACCTTTATGCAATGCTCCAAGATATCCATATTCTCGGGGTATGTTACACATCTCCTTATGATTTGATCTGCACAAATTCGAAACAAATATGGATCCTCCCAAAGATAGTACTTTAACTCTGAAAAGAATTTCTTCTTTTGTTGAGGAGTCAAGTTCTTTGGTAAGATCCGACCTACAATATAGTTAGCATAATCTGCTAACCAAGGAGTGTGATCACTGTGACCTACGACCGAGTATAACCTCTCGTCAGGGAATGTATCATTGATGTCTTCCTCATTCAATCTTTCCAAATGTGGGTTCTCCAACCGTGATAGATGATCAGCAGCAAGATTTTCTACTCCCTTTTTGTCCCTTATCTCCAAATCAAATTCCTGCAACAAAAGTACCCACCGAAGTAGTCTAGGCTTTGCATCATGTTTGTTAAGAAGATATTTGAGTGCCGAATGGTCAGTATAAACAATGACTTTAGACAAAAAGAGATAAGGACAGAATTTTTCTAAAGCAAAAACTATAGCAAGAAGCTCCTTCTCAGTTGTAGTGTAATTCTCTTGTGCTTCCGTTAAGGTCTTGCTTGCATAGTATATTGGTTGAAAATACCTTTCTCTCTTCAATTCATCAAGTTCGTTGATTTGGAGCATTCTTTGCTTTCCTGCAATGTTAAAATCAAAGTTAACCAACTTGATAGCCCAATATGCTTTATGCTCAACCTCAACCGGCAAATGACAAAATTTCCCATAAACCAATCTATATGGAGTAGACCCGATGGGAGTCTTGTATGCTGTCCTATATGCCCACAAAGCATCATCAAGCTTAACACTCCAATCCTTTCTAGTATGCTCAACAATCTTTTCCAAAATCCTTTTGATTTCTCTATTAACAACTTCTACTTGACCACTAGTTTGAGGGTGATACAGGGTCGCCATATTATGAGTAACACCTAATCGATGCAATACTTTCTCAAGTTGTTGGTTACAAAAGTGAGTTCCCCTATCACTTATTATAGCTCTAGGAATGCCAAAGCGAGTAAACAATTTCTTCAAGAACTTAACAACCACTCTAGGATCATTTGTGGGCAAAGCTTGGGCTTCAACCCATCTAGAGACATAATCAACTGCGACCAAAATATATGTATTACCAAAAGAGTTTGGAAAAGGACCCATGAAATCAGTACTCCCAACAGATCAAATACTTCACAAACTTGAAATGTAGAGGGGCATTTCATATATTTTTTGAGATATTACCCTGTCCGTTGGCAATTATTACACTTTTCAACATACCTTTGGGCATCCTTAAACAAAGTCGGCCAATAGAATCCCGACTCTAGTACCTTTCTGGGTCTGTCCCATTAGCTTGATAATGACCACCGACCGGACCTTTTTGCAATGCTCCAAGATATCCATATTCTCGGGGTATGTTACACATCTCCTTATGATTTGATCTGCACAAATTCGAAACAAATATGGATCCTCCCAAAGATAGTACTTTAACTCCGAAAAGAATTTCTTCTTTTGTTGAGGAGTCAAGTTCTTTGGTAAGATCCGACCTACAATATAGTTAGCATAATCTGCAAAACCAAGGAGTGTGATCATCTGTGACCTACGACCGAGTATAACCTCTCGATCGAGGGAATGTATCATTGATGTCTTCCTCATTCAATCTTTCCAAATGTGGGTTCTCCAACCGTGATAGATGATCAGCAGCAAGATTTTCTACTCCCTTTTTGTCCCTTATCTCCAAATCAAATTCCTGCAACAAAAGTACCCACCGAAGTAGTCTAGGCTTTGCATCATGTTTGTTAAGAAGATATTTGAGTGCCGAATGGTCAGTATAAACAATGACTTTAGACAAAAAGAGATAAGGACAGAATTTTTCTAAAGCAAAAACTATAGCAAGAAGCTCCTTCTCAGTTGTAGTGTAATTCTCTTGTGCTTCCGTTAAGGTCTTGCTTGCATAGTATATTGGTTGAAAATACCTTTCTCTCTTCAATTCATCAAGTTCGTTGATTTGGAGCATTCTTTGCTTTCCTGCAATGTTAAAATCAAAGTTAACCAACTTGATAGCCCAATATGCTTTATGCTCAACCTCAACCGGCAAATGACAAAATTTCCCATAAACCAATCTATATGGAGTAGACCCGATGGGAGTCTTGTATGCTGTCCTATATGCCCACAAAGCATCATCAAGCTTAACACTCCAATCCTTTCTAGTATGCTCAACAATCTTTTCCAAAATCCTTTTGATTTCTCTATTAACAACTTCTACTTGACCACTAGTTTGAGGGTGATACAAGGTCGCCATATTATGAGTAACACCTAATCGATGCAATACTTTCTCAAGTTGTTGGTTACAAAAGTGAGTTCCCCTATCACTTATTATAGCTCTAGGAATGCCAAAGCGAGTAAACAATTTCTTCAAGAACTTAACAACCACTCTAGGATCATTTGTGGGCAAAGCTTGGGCTTCAACCCATCTAGAGACATAATCAACTGCGACCAAAATATATGTATTACCAAAAGAGTTTGGAAAAGGACCCATGAAATCAGTACCCCAACAGTCAAATACTTCACAAACTTGAAATGTAGAGAGGGGCATTTCATATATTTTTGAGATATTACCTGTCCGTTGGCAATTATTACACTTTTCAACATACCTTTGGGCATCCTTAAACAAAGTCGGCCAATAGAATCCCGACTCTAGTACCTTTCTGGCTGTCCCATTAGCTTGATAATGACCACCGACCGGACCTTTTTGCAATGCTCCAAGATATCCATATTCTCGGGGTATGTTACACATCTCCTTATGATTTGATCTGCACAAATTCGAAACAAATATGGATCCTCCCAAAGATAGTACTTTAACTCCGAAAAGAATTTCTTCTTTTGTTGAGGAGTCAAGTTCTTTGGTAAGATCCGACCTACAATATAGTTAGCATAATCTGCAAACCAAGGAGTGTGATCACTGTGACCTACGACCGAGTATAACCTCTCGTCAGGGAATGTATCATTGATGTCTTCCTCATTCAATCTTTCCAAATGTGGGTTCTCCAACCGTGATAGATGATCAGCAGCAAGATTTTCTACTCCCTTTTTGTCCCTTATCTCCAAATCAAATTCCTGCAACAAAAGTACCCACCGAAGTAGTCTAGGCTTTGCATCATGTTTGTTAAGAAGATATTTGAGTGCCGAATGGTCAGTATAAACAATGACTTTAGACAAAAAGAGATAAGGACAGAATTTTTCTAAAGCAAAAACTATAGCAAGAAGCTCCTTCTCAGTTGTAGTGTAATTCTCTTGTGCTTCCGTTAAGGTCTTGCTTGCATAGTATATTGGTTGAAAATACCTTTCTCTCTTCAATTCATCAAGTTCGTTGATTTGGAGCATTCTTTGCTTTCCTGCAATGTTAAAATCAAAGTTAACCAACTTGATAGCCCAATATGCTTTATGCTCAACCTCAACCGGCAAATGACAAAATTTCCCATAAACCAATCTATATGGAGTAGACCCGATGGGAGTCTTGTATGCTGTCCTATATGCCCACAAAGCATCATCAAGCTTAACACTCCAATCCTTTCTAGTATGCTCAACAATCTTTTCCAAAATCCTTTTGATTTCTCTATTAACAACTTCTACTTGACCACTAGTTTGAGGGTGATACAGGGTCGCCATATTATGAGTAACACCTAATCGATGCAATACTTTCTCAAGTTGTTGGTTACAAAAGTGAGTTCCCCTATCACTTATTATAGCTCTAGGAATGCCAAAGCGAGTAAACAATTTCTTCAAGAACTTAACAACCACTCTAGGATCATTTGTGGGCAAAGCTTGGGCTTCAACCCATCTAGAGACATAATCAACTGCGACCAAAATATATGTATTACCAAAAGAGTTTGGAAAAGGACCCATGAAATCAGTACCCCAACAGTCAAATACTTCACAAACTTGAAATGTAGAGAGGGGCATTTCATATATTTTTGAGATATTACCTGTCCGTTGGCAATTATTACACTTTTCAACATACCTTTGGGCATCCTTAAACAAAGTCGGCCAATAGAATCCCGACTCTAGTACCTTTCTGGCTGTCCCATTAGCTTGATAATGACCACCGACCGGACCTTTATGCAATGCTCCAAGATATCCATATTCTCGGGGTATGTTACACATCTCCTTATGATTTGATCTCGCACAAATTGAAACAAATATGGATCCTCCCAAAGATAGTACTTTAACTCCGAAAAGAATTTCTTCTTTTGTTGAGGAGTCAAGTTCTTTGGTAAGATCCGACCTACAATATAGTTAGCATAATCTGCAAACCAAGGAGTGTGATCACTGTGACCTACGACCGAGTATAACCTCTCGTCAGGGAATGTATCATTGATGTCTTCCTCATTCAATCTTTCCAAATGTGGGTTCTCCAACCGTGATAGATGATCAGCAGCAAGATTTTCTACTCCCTTTTTGTCCCTTATCTCCAAATCAAATTCCTGCAACAAAAGTACCCACCGAAGTAGTCTAGGCTTTGCATCATGTTTGTTAAGAAGATATTTGAGTGCCGAATGGTCAGTATAAACAATGACTTTAGACAAAATGAGATAAGGACAGAATTTTTCTAAAGCAAAAACTATAGCAAGAAGCTCCTTCTCAGTTGTAGTGTAATTCTCTTGTGCTTCCGTTAAGGTCTTGCTTGCATAGTATATTGGTTGAAAATACCTTTCTCTCCTTTGTCCAAGTATTGCTCCTACTGCAAAATCACTTGCATCGCACATTAGTTCAAAGGGAAGGGACCAATCGGGGGCAACCAAGATAGGAGATTCAATTAGCTTTTGTTTCAACAAATTGAAAGCAACGAAGCAATTCTCATCAAACAAAAAGGCCACATCTTTTTCAAGTAAATTTGTGAGAGGTTTGGAAATTTTAGAAAAATCCTTTATAAACCTTCTATAGAAACCAGAGTGACCAAGAAAACTTCTAATTGCCTTCACCGAAGTTGGTGGTGGTAATTTCTCTATGGTTTCTATCTTGGCTTTATCAACCTCTATGCCCTTGCTAGAAATCTTATGCCACAAAACAATACCTTCTTTAACCATAAAATGGCATTTCTCCCAATTCAAAACTAAATTGGTTTCTTCACATCTTTGTAAAACCTTTTCAAGATTTTTCAAACAAAGTTCAAAGGAATCACCAAAGACAGAGAAATCATCCATAAAGGCTTCCATAATATCCTCCACTAGACCTTCAAAAATAGCTAACATGCATCTTTGGAAAGTAGCAGGAGCATTACAAAGACCAAATGGCATACGACGGTAAGCAAAAGTACCATATGGACAAGTAAAAGTAGTTTTCTCTTGATCTTCTGGGGCTATTGGAATTTGAAAATACCCCGAAAAACCATCAAGAAAACAATAATACCTATGACCCGCAAGTCTCTCAAGCATTTGATCAATGAAAGGCAGTGGAAAATGATCCTTCCGAGTGGCATCATTGAGCTTCCGGTAATCGATGCATACCCTCGATCCCGTCACGGTCCTCATGGGAATCAACTCGTTTTTCTCATTGGGTACCACAATCATCCCTCCTTTCTTGGGGACTACTTGGACGGGACTAACCCATGGACTATCCGAGATAGGATAAATAAGACCGGCATCAAGAAGCTTGATTACCTCTGCTTTTACCACTTCCTTCATGTTTGGATTTAACCTTCTTTGGGGTTGCACCACTGGCTTGAAGTCCTCTTCAATCAATATTTTGTGGGTACAAAATGAAGGACTAATACCATCGATGTCGGAGATTTTCCATGCCATTGCCTTTTTATACTTCTTTAATACTTTGATGAGCTCTTGTTTTTGCTCTTTTTGCAAATTGTTTGCAATGATCACCGAAAGTTTAGAATTATCTGCAAGAAAAACATACTCCAAATGATCCGGTAACTTCTTCAGCTCCAACTCCGGGGGATCTTCAATGGAAGATTTCATTCTACTCCCTTTTTACCTTTCAATCTTCTCAAACATCATCCCTTTTGTTGTGAATGGGGATGACTCCAAATGTGCTATAATTTCATCAACTTCATGCTGCCCCTCCTTTATTTCTTCACCTTGAAATAGAGATATTTCCAAAGGGTCATCAATCAATAATTCCTGCACATAATCGGAGACAATGTTACCAATAACATCTATCCTATAACAACAATCATCATGATCAAAAGAATGTTCCATAGCCTCGGGAACTTTAAAAATAACCTCTTCTTCTCCTACCCTAAGGGTCAATTTTCCTTCACATACATCTATATTAGCCTTAGCGGTAGCTAGAAAAGGTCTCCCTAAAATTAATGGCACATCAATATCCTTATTCATATCAAGTATCACAAAATCAACAGGAAATATGAATTTATCAACTTTCACAAGCACATCTTCAATAATTCCCCTAGGATACTTAACCGATCTATCTGCCAATTGAATGCTCATCCTAGTGGGTTTAGGTTCACCCAACCCCAACTTTTTAAACATGTCATATGGCAACAAATTAATGCTAGCTCCTAAATCTGCTAATGCTCTACCAATTGACAAACTACCAATAGTGCAAGGGATAGTGAAACTCCCTGGATTCTTTAACTTTTGCGGTAACTTGTCTTTGTTCTGAAGAATGGCTGAACATTCCTCGTTCAATGTCACCATTGAGAACTCTTCTAGCTTTCTTTTCTTGGAAAGGATCTCCTTTAAGTATTTAGCATATCTTGGCATATGCGAAAGAGCTTCAACAAATGGTAAGTTGATATGCAATTGCTTAAAGAGTTCGAGAAATTTACCAAATTGTTCGTCCTTTTTCTCTTGTTGAAGTCGGGCGGGATATGGAATTTTTGGCTTGTATTCTGGAATTTTCTTTTTCTTTTGTGATTCTTTCTTCTCAATCCTTTCTTCATCATCAACATGCAATGGTTCTTCGATCTTCTCTTTTTCTCTTTCTTGCTCCTTTTGCTTTGGAACCTCCAATTCCTTCCCACTCCTCAAAGTGATGACTTTAGCATGTTCTCTTGGATTCGGCTCGGTATTGCTTGGGAGCATTCCAACCTGCCTTTCCGAAACAAGCTTCTCCAATTGTCCTATTTGATTTTCCAAGTTGTGAATAGAAGCCTCTTGGTTCCTTAGGGATGCTTCTTGAATTTGGAACCGATCTTCAGTTGCCGCAATAAACTTTGTCATTAATTCCTCAAGGCTAGACTTCACCGGTGGTTGAGGAGGTTGAGGAGGTTGATGTTCGTAAGGAAGAGATAGTTGGGGTCGAGAGCTTGATGAAGATTGGAAACCGGGAGGATGTAGCGGCCTTTGTTGCCCTTGATTACTCCATGAAAAGTTTGGATGATTCCGCCACCCCGGATTATAAGTATTGCTATAAGGATTGTTAGGCTGCCTTCCTCCTCCAAGATAGTCCACATGCTCCGATGACGATGTATTAGAAGTTTCCATGATTTGGCATTCATGATTTGGATGACCACCTCCGCAAAAGTCACAAGCCATCATCACTTGGGATATTGGAGGTGATCGACTCAAGCTTTCGATCTTCTTGTTTAGGGCATCAAACTTAGCCTCCAAAGCCATCATCATATCTACATTGTGTACTCCACTAGCCTTGGCTTTCGGTCTAGGATTCCCCCATTGGTAATTGTTCATTGCAATATTTTCAATAAGGTCTTGTAACTCTTCCGGTGTCTTCAAATTTGTAGTTCCTCCCGAAGAAGCATCAATGAGTTGCTTAGAAGGAAAATTTAACCCACTATGGAATGTTTGCATTTGCAGCCCCAAATCTAGACCATGATGTGGGCATTTTCTCAATAGCTCCTTCCATCTCTCCCAAGAATCATGTAAGCTCTCACTCTCCATTTGTTGAAAAGAGAAGATGTCATTCCTTAGCTTGGCTATCCTTGCCGTAGGGAAGTATTTAGCGAGAAATTTCTCGGCAAGATCGTTCCATGTAGTGATAGAGCCCGGTGGAAGTGACTTCAACCATGACTTGGCTCGATCCCTCAATGAAAATGGAAATAGCCGAAGGCGGATGGCATCTTCGAAAGCCCCGTTAATCTTGAAAGTATCACATATTTCCAAGAAGTTGGCAATGTGAGCATTTGGGTCTTCGTCCGGCAAACCATCGAATTGCACCAATTGTTGAACCATTTGGATAATATTTGGTTTGATCTCAAAATTGTTTGCTTCAACTCTTGGACGAGCAATGCTTGACTCCGTTCCCAACAAAGAAGGTCGTGCATAATCTCCCATAGTTCTTTGTCTTGCATTCCCATTGTGTGCCATATTGTTCAATTGTTCAGTATTTTCACCTTCAACTTCAACTCCCTCAAGCACTACTTCAAGATTGACACCCCTTGGATCCCAATAAAAAATCTGTTCAGCTTGGGAATTAGGTTGAGCCAATTTCTCCAAATCACTTGAGATCATAAACCAAAACAAATTCACACCTTCACCACAAATAAAAGAAACGTTTAATGCAAGCAATTTTTTTGTTTTTCTTCACTAAAACAGAAAAAAAACAGAATAACAACTTAAACAAAACAAAAACAGAGAAACACAAACTAAGTGCTTCAATTCACCAATAACTAACAAAACTACAAACAAGAAAATAAATGCTAACACTAGTTTACAACTTCACCACAAGTATAAACAAAATTTCAGCCCAAGGAATTATCACTAAAATAGAACAAATGAAAAGAAAAACAAAACACACAAACTAAGCACTTCAATTCACCAATAACTAACAAAATTACAAACAAGAAAATAAATGCTAATACTAGTAACAAGTATTACAAAAATAACAACAAAAATGACTAAATCAATAGAGTTTGAGCTTTCCTAATATTGACCAATTAGTCCCCGGCAACGGCGCCAAAAACTTGTTGTTTTGTTTTGCATGCCCTTATACTTAATTTTATCACAATCACTAACAATTGCACACAAACACTAGACAAGTGCACCTATCGTTATGATTAGTACTATGACAAGTAATTTAAATGTCGTATCCACGGGGATGATCAATTATCATTACTCACTTTTCACTCTATTGTCTAGCCTATCAAATTTGCTTGTGGATATGATAGAAACAAACTATTGGGAATGAAAATCTAACTTAAACAGAAAAATTCAGTTTATCTAAATTTTAGTTTGCAAGAGAAAATTTCAATTGAGAGAGTAATACTTGAATGGAAAATCCCCCTAGAATTACCTATGTGATTGAAAAGTTCCTTGGTTAATGAATTCCCCTTCTTATGTTTGATGAAATTCCTAAATTAGAACTCACTCTATCTCTAGATGAAAGTCCCCTACTCTTAGATTAATTGGTTGAAATCTCTTCCTAACCAATTCAACCTAAAAATGCATTTACATTAATGAATTTTTAATTAGATTTCTCTAATAACCAAGAAGATGTTGAGGTTCCTACCTCTAGTCACCTAAATCATCCCCATTGTTTGTGTTTGGTTTATTTCACCCTTCCTTTCTCAATTCCAAGTGAAAAATCCATATTATGAGTCAATCAACAACTGAATTAATTCAAGCAATCAATCCTCCAAATTAGATTTCTCTAATTACCAAGAAGATGTTGAGGTTTCTATCTCTAGTCACCTAAATCATCCCCATTGTTTGTATATGGTCTCTTTCACCCTTCCTTTCTCAATTCCAAGTAAAAAAAATCCAGATTATGAATCAATTAATAGCTGAGTCAATTCAACCAATCAAACCCACAAACAATCCACAAGAATTCGGAATTCAATTAACCAAGAAAACCAATCATTCACATAGATAATAACTAGGGTTCATAACCATCCAAGTATTCAAGAATTTAGCTCATTAACATATTACAATTCAAAGAACATAAAGCAACAAAGAAAGAGCGAGAATTTCTCATTTTCATGGCTCAAATCTTCTCTTCTTCAAGGCTTGGAGTTCTCCAACTTGGTTGTGAAAAGTTGTGTTCTTGAGCTGGAATCTTCAAGATTGATGTTCTCCTTCTTCAAAGATTTGATCTTCTCTTGCAAAGATTGACGATTTTGGGAGAGGTTTTGGGATGTTTTCTCTCTGTTTTTCTCCTCTCTAGAACCCTAGACGGCCGCCCCTTCAAATGCCCTAAAAGGGTATATATATACCTCCCAAAAGGAGAGCAACAATTGCAGAAAATTCTGTTTCTTCCAAAACGGTACCGTTGCAATTATTGGTGATTCAGAGCCTTAAATCGGACGATCGAGATTTTCTTGTCTTCATAAAAGTTGTAGCTGATACTCTTAAGTTTATACATAGCTTTGAATCACCTCCATTGGACATCTATAACTCTAGATATGGTAATTACACCACAATGTATCAAAACTGGAACCAAATCCAGAAATACTGAATTTGCACCATATGTAGGGTGACCAAAAGAATTCCGATTGATATAAATGTCACCATTATGGAAACTTCAGAATCTCCTCTGTAATTGTCTTGAAGATCACATCTGCATTTGAAATCTCTAAGGAGGTCAAAATCCCACTTGAATTATTCTGTCCTGCTGCACTATTTTGCTGCTCTGTTTTGCATTTTTCTTTCTTCTTCATTATAAGTATGTAGAATCTTCTTCATTGCTTCATTGTACTCCAAATCTTCAATAAAATCATTTAAAACAAATAAGAGATAAAGGGAGTGTGAATGATATTTGAAACACCAAAATTCAGTAGAAATTTGAGTTGAAAATAATCATTATATTATGCACAAATATGTAATATCATTAGCACCACTTCACCTTATTGTCTTTGGAATCATGAATAATCACATGAAAGCACAAGACAAAAGAGAGCTCTAAAGATTTCAAAATGATGTTTGAATGTTAGGATTCTTCAAGTGTTCAAAAGTTATAAAAATTTGGAGTTTATGGCTTTTATAGATTTTGAAAATTAGTTCCAGCAGTCATAAAATGACTAGTAATAGCTAGTTTCTGAGGAGTTCGGATGACCGAACATGATCTTCTGCAAAGATGAAGATTTGAGATGGGATTTGAGTGAGTTTTTGGTGTGTTTTTGCAACCTATCTCTCTACCCTAGCCTTTTACCTTTTCTTGCCCTAATTGGGTATATATATCCAGTCCAAAAGAGAGAGAAGCAGCAGAAAACCCACTTCAGATCAGTACAAACGGCATCGCTTGCTCCCAGTTTTGGTGCAAGCTTCTGCTGCGCGACTGTGACATTGTTTTCACTTCTAGGTGAATTCAGAGCATTAAATCGATAGATCTAGGTCTTGTTGTCTTCATGAAATTGTAGATCAGGATCTTACTTTCCACAGAGATTTGAATCACTTCAATTGGACATCTAGAACGGAGTATATGATCGTTCTACCAAACTGTGTCAAAACTAGAACACAATGCAGGACAATTGACTTTGAAGCATAAGCAGGGTAGACAAATGTACTTGGATTTCCATTAATTTTACCATTATGAAAACTTCAAATGTCCTCTATAATTGTCTAGAAGAACGCTTTTGCATTTGAATTCTTCATGTAGGTCCAAATCGCACTGGAACTTTCTCTGCCAGGTAGTTTTTCCTCTGCATTTCTCTGTTTTTGTCTTCATTGTACAAAATCTCCTTGTTTGCTTCATTTAATTCCAAATCTTCAATAATCTCTCCTAAAGCAAATAAGAGATAAAGGGAGTATAAATGTTGATTAAAAAACCAAAATTTAACATAAATTTAAGCTTAAAATGATAATTATATAGAGTACAAATAAGTAATATCAAACTCCCCCACACTTAGACATTGCTTGTCCCTAAGCAATACTACAAAACAATTGAGAAATTTGAACAATAATCCACGAGAAGTAAAAAGTGTTTTGAAGCATTACAAAGGAACGAAAAAACAGAGATAGAATTGCATCTTGAGAAATCTTGAGCAATCTACACAATCAATCTAAATGTCATCCTAAGTATCCATCACAAAGATTTCTTACAATGCAAGCAGGAATCCGTGTGTTGTGTTTCCAGCCAATACAAATGCTCAACAATTATAAGAGTGAATTTCATGTTATTGGCCAAGGAATTCTCATCAAGAAAGCATAGTATCCCATAAGCCTGGCATTCACAAAACCTCTCCACTAATACAGTAACCAAAATTTAACCTCGATTAGATAGGACTTTCATGCTTGTAACTTTAGGCTCAGGGAAAGTTTAGGGTGTCAAACGAAAGTCAATGAATTCAAAGTCAAAGAAATCAGAGCTAAAGAGAAAGGAATGAGACATAAAACAAAAGCAATAACCCTTATTAGCCACAAGGAATATCACAATTCTCATACATTCAACTACAAACTCCCATTCTCTACAAAATTCCCTCACTTTTGATTCAACCACTTCCACATATTAAGCTTCAACCCACAACCTTTCCATCATCACCATCTTTGTCAACCCATAAATTTAACCTCAATCATGACAAAATTCACAATAATAATAATGAAAACAAATATACATCTTGAAGGCATCAACAAATGTAAGAAGCCTTCTCAATAATAGACAAATATATAACAATTTTTTCTGTCTCTTTTTTCTCTTTTTTTCTTTTTTTCTTTTTTTCTTTTTTTATATTTTCGATTGAGATTCAATCCAATTCCCGATCATATAAGGTCATCTCACCACTCTTTTCTTTTCTTTTTCTTTTTTTTTCATAAAGCCTATCTTTTTTCCTATCATCTTCCATTCCACATATTGTTCAAATTTTCACAATACTCTTTGCTAACTTAAGGGTAAAAAATGCATTTAGCTCTCGCAAAGAAGGGTTAAATATAAAGGGTGAAATTTAAAATTTGAAAGAAGGAAAAATCTAGAACATATCTTGAAAAATATATGCACAAAGGCTTCAATAAAGGGTACTACGGTTAAAATAAAGAGCAGTGGCTAGAAAGGCTCAATCGGGACAAAGAAGGCCTATTACCATCATTTCAAGATCAAACTAAGGTTACTTACTCATTTTGCCTCAAGGCAAGTGAATGCGGGTTCTAGGGTAAAAGTTTTGTTGAATTCTAAGGCCAATAACACAAGATTCAACTCCATAATAATCACAACAAAAGCAAAGTGAAAATGTGCTTAAATGATAAATTCCTTACAAGCAAGGAATACTAGGGGTGCTTACTTAATCTAAGTTTAAGGCACTAGTTATGACCTTTAGAATGATTGTATAACTACTCTTTGAGGAAAGATAAAATATGCAAGTTTTAAAATACCTTGAAGATTCTAAAAATAAAAACAAAAAAATTCAACAAAAATTATGAAAATAGTCTATACTACGAAATAAGAATGAAGACTCTAAGGTTTTTAAGGGGAAGAGAGAGAGCAAAATTATTTTATTAATATATATAAGTATAGATCATATATGATGGTACAATTGGAGCCAAAAAGTAAGTTTAATATGTCTTTCAAGATTGAGGCCTTAAAATAATTGACTAAATAATTGACATTATTCGTAAGAAGAAATATTTTAATATATTTTATATTATCAATTAACTACTAACTCTACTATATATTATTTTTATATATTCAAATTTGATATAAAGTACTCGATAGCCCACATAATTCTTATTTTTTATTATACTATATTACTTTTGTAATACAATTCAAAATTTTGCATAACACTCCGTATCCGATCAAATACTATCAAAAGAAATGAGACTAATGAAACTAATGAACCTTAATCATCGGATTAGATTTCCAGAAGGTTGATCATGGAAGGGAGAGTGGTGCCAGTGGAGAAAGAGATTGGGATTAATAAAACCTGCTCGTGATGCCAATTTGATTCTCCGAACCATGATTACAGTTTTCTTCTTCACGCAAAATAGGAAAAACTTCGGTGATTACAAGACATATTAGGATTTGTTCAATCGGCAGGTTCTGAAATCTCTACATATGACAAATCCAGTATTTTTTCCCTCTGCTGCACCACATAACGGAAGCGACATGGTGCAGGATGCAGGAGTCGTATGCGAAAATTTCTCCTACTGCAGCTGACGGCCAACGGCCAAGTTGGGAGCGTGGCTTTCAGAGTCACATTTTTCTCTTCCTTTGTTTTTTTTTTTTTTTGTCTCCAAAATTTGAACCCAGTTGAAGGATAGGTGTCCCAAGAACATAATAAAAATAATTTAAAATTTAACCACAACCATAAAATTTTTAGATATCCAATAAAAATAATATAAGAATTTTTGATATCTAACGAAAGTAAAAATAATCTATCTATCTGTAAATTTATTGACTTTGATACAAACATTAAAAAATCTAAAGTAATATACGAAACTTAAAATCTTGATCTTCAAATTTATCAAATAATTCATTTATATAAAAATTTGAATAATACTAATATTTGATTTTTGGTCAGATATTGCAGCAATCTTTTGACGGCAACCAATAATCTTTGTTGCTGACCGCGTGGTTCTGCGAAATTCTTATAAACTCTGTATTAATTGTGGTCATATGCATTCATGAACGGTAGAGTTTGAATAGCTACAATCCAAGAAAGTACAGTTGTCGCAAAAAAAAAATCAAAATAGGTGAAAGATTTTCAATTATGGTATAAATTCATTTGTTGGTAGTTTGGAGGATTAAAAGCATGACTCTTGCTTTCCAATTGGCTGCAATCAATCATGGCAAAAGAATATAAAATGAGGATATTACTAGTAAAGAAACATAAATATTTATGGATTTGGAAGAACCTTTTGCAGTCGGTACTGTTCGCTTCTAGGGGAAATGTTAACTTCGTCTTGCATAGCTGGCGAATTACATCCGCTCGAGCAGGTACAAAATTTAATGCAGACGCCCATAGCTTCAGACAGTGGCAAATGTTTCGGCGGCCAGGTTCAGAAATGGCTAAGCCGTTGTGTATGTTGACGCCCCGACAACAGGAATATGAGAATTCATCCCCAATAACCTCCAAGGCATACCGACAAAGAGACAAGCCCCCTGTGACATAGTTCCAGTCAACGCTATTTGCAGGGCTTGCTATAGTTAGAACAGCAAAAACCAGCACCAAAAACCGAATCTACAACGGCCAACCCACCAATGTTTTTGCCATTTTCCCAGTTTCTTGAACTTCCTAAGACTAAATCTGTTTCGCCCTTTCCTCGCTGCCGCCTGCCCTGAACAATGACCTAATCAAGCGGAGGAGATATAATGCTGTCTTGCAAGGCATGCTAAGATGACTAACGACTCATATATTGTAGTGTCAATGATCATTAACAGTTTATAATAGTAAATAGAAATTAAGATGGAAGATTGATTTTTCCGTTATAAGTAATTTTTTGAGAAGTCAAAGTAACTTCCCTCTCATTACCAAATCTTACTCCAAAAATAAATTTAAACAATATCACCACCTCTATATCAAACATAATCACTCCATGATCTCCTCCGAGTAACTTTATAGGTCTCTCAAATTTGTCATATCAACCTCAAGGTTACACTCCGATTTCCATACTGATTGAATTAAGTAAATAAAGAAAGGTAATTCAAACATATATAAGACACTAGGGGAAAAGATTAGACTAATTGAAATATAGTTATTTTACTTTAAAATTTTTTTAAAAAAGATCTAATACTGTTAAAGCAACTGAGTTTCACGTTTTATAAGTTGCAAAAGATAAAAATGTATATTAATTTATCGGTTTGATTAAAAAACGGTTAATTAAATTACTTAATCAGTCAAGAATAATTATTATTTTATACATTGGGAACATAATAATATTAAATTCAGGAATATACTTCTATCCGATCAAATTGACTTGCCACTGATTGAACAGTGGTCGCTTTCGGAGATCATTTTTCTTTCGTTTGGTGTCGCCTTGCTTGCAAAGATTTGAATTTGACAACTAGTAACCTCCTTCTAGAAGAGAAAAAGGAAAAATGAAAAAACATCGGTGGCACCTAACTAAGATAACTAATATATTATTTATTGTGTCGCAGTTTGCAATTGATTATTTTTCTTTAGAAATTTAACCTGGGCATTTCCACGGCGGGGGCTATATTTTTTTAAAAGATAAATTTTACATAAAAATTATAGATATTACAGTAAAAAGACTTTCTTAAGATAAAAAATCATTATGAGACTCTTTTTGCAAATTAATCTTGTCATTATTTTGCCATCTTTACCTTTCGAATTATTTATTCTCACTGTAATATACTTGTAGTGTAATTATTTATTTTTTTGATCCAATGATAATGCTGCATATAGTTGAATATAATTGCTATATTTGATAATGTATTAGAATGTTATTAGAGGATCCAAAACTGTGTAGGATAATGCATTCTACCTTTCGGTAATTCTCTTATAAGTTGTTTCAGATCATCATCAATTAATTTTGACCTCAACGACCATTCTACCTTTCGGTAATTCTCTTGAAGACTCCGGTTCTTCCCTAATTTAAAATGACACAATAATTAATTCATGAAATTAATTCGATCAATTCTAATCTTGTGAATGCTTTCTATTTTCTACTATTTTTCTAACGTCTAAAAATATTTAACTTAATATTGAAATAATTTCATAGTTAGAATAACATTGAATGTTTGAGATAAAATAAAAATTTTAAAATACTTAATTAAAAACTAACTTTAACAAAATAAAAAACTGGCCAAATAAGTCCGTATTTAAACGGACCTGCATAAACTATGTCCATGTCCGTCCATTTATACGAATAAATGGGCCAGCCCGCGGGGTATGACCTGTTTTGATAGTGCTAGCCATTGATGATATTGGCTGTAGTAGAATGAAATTACGGAAATTACCGAAGGTGGCAGAGGAAGAAACCCTGGAAAGTGACGAAGGAAGAAACAGCCGCGGAAGATTTAGGATGAAGATACTCAAATCTTCTGAAGACGTTCGCAGAGATTAGACGCCGGGTTTATTTTTCCTCTAATAGCTTTCCTTGTTTGCCTTGGTTAACTTTGAGAAAAAAATTGACGGGATTAATAAAACCTGCTTGTGATGCCAATTTGAATTACCGAACCATGATTTCCGTTTTCTTCTTCACGCAAAATAGGAAAAAAATCGGTGATTAGAAGACATATTCTTTTTGTTCAATCGGCCGGTTCTGAAATCTCTACATATGACATATCCTGTTTTTTCCCCCTGCTGCACCACATAAGGGAAGCGACAAGGTGCATGATGCAGCAGTTGTATGCAAAAATTTCTCCTGTTGCAGCGGACGGCCCAGTTGGGGCGTGGCATTCAGAGTCGCATTTTTCTCTTCCTTTTTTTTTATTTGGTTTCTAAGAACTGAACCCAGTAGAAGGATAGGTGTCCCAACATAATAAAAATAATTTCAAATTTAACCATAACAATGAAAATTTTAGATATCTAATAAAAATAATATAAGAATTTTATATATCTAATGAAAGTAAAAAAAAATCTATCTGTAAATTTGTTGACTTTGATACAAACATTGACAAATCTAAAATAATATACGAAACTTACAATCTTGATATTCAAATTTATCAAATAATTTATTTATATAAAAAATTGAATAATACTAATATTTGATTTTTGGTTATATATTGCAGCTATCTTTTGACGGCAATCGGTAATCTTTTTTGCTGACGGCGTGGTTCAGCGAAATACTTATAAACTCTGGGTATTAATTGTGGTCTTATGCATCCATGAACGTAGAGTTTGAATAGGTACAATTCAAGGAAGTAAAGCCAACGCAAAAATAAAAAAATTAAAAATAGATGAAAGATTTTCAGTTATTGAAACATTAACTAATGCCCTTGAATTACAAAGATTGTCGTGCAAGATTTATTAAATAGGAGACGCAATATAATATCATCCACATTATTTCAAAGTCATTCCCTGTCATCCTCCGCCACCACCATCCACCAAAGTCAGTGAGTCAAGACACTAAAAGCAAGCAATCATGGCAAAGAATATGACATGAGGATATTACTAGTGAAGAAACATAAATATTTATGGATTTTGGAAGTACCTTCTGCAGTCGGTACTGTTCGCATCTAGGGGAAATCTTAACTTGGTCATGCAAAATTGGCGAATTTCATCCGCTCGAGAAGATACAAAGTTTAATGCAGGGCCTCCTTGTTTCAGACAGTGGAAAATGTCTCGGCGGCCAGGTTTAGAAATTGCTAAGCCGTTGAGTATGTTAACACCCCGACAACAGAAATATAAGAAGTCCCCGCGCTCCAAGGTATAGTGACAAAGATACAAGCCCCCTATGACGTTGTTGCACTCAACGCCATTTGCAGGGCTTGTTATAGTTAGAAGAGCAAAAACCAGCACAAAAACCCGAACCCACAACGGGTTACCCACCAATGCTTTTGCCATTTTACCAGTTTCTTCAACTTCCTAAGACTAAATGTGTTTCGCCCTTTTCTCGCTGCCGCCCGCCCTGAACAATGTCCTAATCAAGCGGAGGAGATCTTGTGCCGTCTTGCAAGGTGATATTCCATAATTGCATGCTCTGAAGTCACCTAGAAGTCAAAACAGTGTCACAGTCGTGCAGCAGAGACTTGCCCCCAAAACTGGGAGCAAGCGGCGCCGTTTGGTGTGATCCAAGCGGCGCCATTAGCAGCGATCTGGACTGAGTTTTCAGCTGACTTTCTCTCTGTTTTGAGGGGGATATAAATACCCCTTCTAGGGCAACAAACACAGCCGGCGGGGAGGAGAAAAAAAGGCTGCAAAACACCAAGTTCTTCCTCCAATCCATCAATCTTGCAAGAGAAATCAAGAGAGAAGATTGAATCATTGAAGAAGGAGAGCTTCCACCTTGAAGATTCAACACAAAAGCTGCAATTTTCTCCATTGCTACAGTGACGAATTTCAAGCTTTAGGAAGAGAAGATTTCAACCATGAAAATGAGCAATTCTTCCTCTTCCTTATTTGCTTTGTATTCATTGAGTTGTAATATGTTTATGAACTAAGCTTTTGAATACTTGGATGGTATGAACCCTAGATTTTATCTATGTGAATGAATTGTTTCCCTTGGTTGATTGAATGCAAATTTCTTGTGGATTGTTTGTGGTTTTGAATGATTGAATTGATTTGGTGGATAGTTGATGGAATTTTGTCACTTGGAATTGAGAAAGGAAGGGTGATTGAAATTGATCAAAAATCTGGAATTTTGTCACTTGGAATTGAGAAAGGAAGGGTGATTGAAATTGATCAAAAATCTGGAATTTTGTCACTTGGAATTGAGAAATGAATGGTGATTGATAATTGATTCAAAATCTGGAAATTTTCACTTGGAATTGAGAAAGGAAGGGTGAAATAGACCATACACAAACAATGGGGATGATTTAGGTGACTAGAGATAGAAACCTAAACATTTTCTTGGTAATTTGAGAAATCTAATTGAAAATTCACCAATTCAAATGCATTCTTAGGTTAAATTAGTTAGAAAGAGATTTCAACTAATTAATCTATGGGTAGAGAACTTTCATCTAGAGATAGAGTGAGTTCTATTATTGGAATTTCACCAAGTATTAGAAGGGGAAACAAATCAACCAAGGGACTTTTCTATCACATAGGTAATTCTAGGGGGATTAACCATTCTAGTATTGTTCTCTCAATTGAATGAAAAGTGAGAAAGATTAGTTAAGCTAGTTTAATTAGTTAAGTTATATTCCTTTTCTTAGTAGTTATTCAAACCATTTTAAAAACAAAAATTTCTTAGGCTAAACAATAGAATGAAAAGTGAGTAATGGTAATTGACCATCCCTGTGGATACGATATTTGAAGTACTTGCCATTATACTAATCTAAACGATAGGTGCGCTTGCCTAGTGTTTGTGTGCAAATTGTTGAAGATTGGAATAAAATTAAGTATAAAGGCATAGACAATAAAACACAACAAGTTTTTTGGCGCCGTTGCCGGGGATAATTGGTTAATATTGGGAAAGCTTGAACTCTATTGATTTAGTCATTTTACTTGTTACAAGTGTTAGTATTCATTTTGTTGTTTGTAATTTGGTTGGTTATTAGTGAATTGAAGTGTTAGTATGTGATTCTCTGTTCTTGTTATTTGTGTTAGCATTTTTTTTTCTTCTTATTAATTTGTTTGTTATTGGAGAATTGAAGTGTTTATTTTGTATTTTTGTGTGGTTGTCCTGTTTTAGTGAGAAAACCTTGTTATTGAGCATTTCTTGTGTTGAAGTTTTGTTTATGATTTGTCACCGTAACCCTCCCAAGTGATGATGTCTTATGAATTTTGTGAAGGTGGTTATCCAACCCATGAGTGGCAAACCATGGGAACCTCCAATCCATGGTCAATGGAGCAGGGAAACTATCTTGGAGAAAGGGAGCAGCTCTACAATTCCTACAACAATAATTATAATCTGGGGTGGCACAATCATTTGAACTTTTCATGGAGCAATCAAGGGCAACAAAGACCAACACATTCTCCCGATTTCCAGACCTCATTAAGTTCTCAACCCCAAGTACTCTTTCCTTACCAATACCAACCTCCTCTACCTCCTCAACAATCGGTGAAATCTAGCTTTGAAGAGTTGATCACAAAGTTCATAGCAAATAATGAAACACAAGTTCAAACTCAAAAAGAACGTAACCAAAGAATTGAAGAGTCCTTAAAGAGCCAAGAGGCCACCCTTGAGAACTTGTTAAAGCTAGTTTCACAAAGACAAGTTGAGACTCCCGTAAACAATACCGAGCCAAATTCTAGGGAGTGGATTGAAGCTACTAGTTTGAGGAGTGGGATGGAATTGAATGTCTCACAGCCTAACGTGCAGGAATTAGAAGAAGGGAAGATGGATGAAAAAGTGCATGTTGAAGATGAACATGAAGGAATTAAAAAGAATGAAGAACAAAAGAAAGAGGATGAAGAACCTGTGGAGATTGCCATAGTTCAAGGTGAAGAAGCAAAGAAAGGACGATGTGAGATTGATGAAATCATAATACATGTGGAGTCAACGCCACTTATCATCAAAGAGACGGAGTTTGAAAAGACTGAAATGGAAAAGAAAGTATAATGAACTCCTCCATTAAAGATCCTTTGGAGTTGGAATTGAAGAAGATACTGGGTCACTTGGATTATGCTTTCCTTGTGGACAATCCAAAACTCCCAATGCTCAAGGGTATTAGTCATTTATTTTGCACCCACAACATATTAATGGAAGAAAGCCTCAAACTGGTGGTGCAACCTGAAAGGTGGACTGACCAAAATCAAATTTTCAAGCCGGGAGATCAAATATTATCGAATGACTCTCAATGGTTCACGAGTAAGTTTAAGTCTAAATGGACTTCCCCTTCTTTGGTAAATAAAATACTTACATATGAAATTGTGAAAAGCTATCATGCAAAAAAGGGAGCATTAATGAGAAATAAACTTAGACTTAAACTTTATCATGTTGGAGTTATAAAGAAGAGAAGATTGTCTCCACACTCCTATGACCCGGGGGGATAAATGATTTTCATTGTCTTTGCTCTTCTTACTTGTACATAATTGTGTTTAATGTGGTTTTAAGTTTGAAAATTTTGATTCCCTTGAATGGTGAAAAGTATTATAATGTGTTGTTTGATGTGATTTTTATGTTTGTAATCAATCTTTTGTTAAATTTTGTTGTTGAATTTATGGTTGAGATTTTGTGTAAAAAAAAAAAAACAACTGTAGCATTTCATTGTAGCAACAGGATTGAAACGGCGCCGGTACTGTTCATGGCCGTTTCACTGTTCACAAAAAAAATTTTCCTTTCCTTTTTCTTCCCCATTTTTTTTTGTTGGTTATTTTATGCTTTCTTCTATGCCTACCACGTGTTTGATGAAATGCCGCAATGAAACTTGTTAAATTTGAGATTTTCTTTATTACTTTACATTCCATTAGCTTGCTATGGACTTCCTTTCTTTAATTTAGTGGTTAGTTTATTTAATTTTGTTACTTAGCATGGTTAAGAGTTAATTAGCCTTTGTTTTAAATTTTAGTGATAATTTTTTTTTCTTGTTTAGCCAATTTGCACTTTTTATTTTTTTCTTTTTGTGTGTGTGTATTACTTGTAATGTTATTTGTGGCATTTGTGTTTTCACATTGGTAGCCTAATTTATCTTAACGATTGATTTTCGAAAAGAAAGCATGTCAAAGAAAACCACTGCCCCACCCATCAAAGCCTATCTCACTGGACTTTAGCGGCAACTTGTTCCAGGGCTCTTCCATGCTCAAGTGGAGGAACTGGCAATATATGAACGAAGGGGAGTTCTTTCTTTTCTATTTCTGTGCTTTTATTTCTTTCCTTTCTAACTATGTTTTTATGCTTCTGTTTTTCTTATGTCCTTATTTCTAGTTTGCTTTCATTTCCTTATGTAAGCCATGATTTTCACTGTTTTTGTGTTTGGTTATTTGGTTTTGTGTTTCTTCCCTAACATTGCGGACAATGTTGTTTTAAGTGTGGGGGAGTTGGCTTTAGTATTATAAACTATTTTCATGATTTTGGTTGAATTTTTCTGCTTTTAATTTTTTGAATCTTCAAGGTATTTTAAAACATGCATGCTTAGTCTTTTCTCAAAGAGTAGTTATACAAGCTTTCCAAAGGTCATAAGTAGTGCCTGAAACTTAGATTAAACAAGCACCTCTTGTATTCTTTGCTTGTATGGAATTCATATTTTAAGCACATTTCTGCCTTGCTTTTGTTGTGAAGATTATGGAGGTGAATCTTGTGTTATTGGCATTAGAATTCAATATAACTTTTACCCTAGAACCCGCATTCACTTGCCTTGAGGCGAAATGAATAAGTAACCTTAGTTTGATCTTGAAATAATGGTAATAGGTCTTCTTTGTCCCGATTGAGCCTTTCTAGCCATCCTCTCTTTATTTTATCCGTAGTACCCTTTCTTGAAGCCTTTGTGCATAAATTTTTCAATCTATATTCTTGATTCTTCCTTCTTTCAAATTTTAAACTCGACTCTTTATATTTTAAACCTCTTTGCGAGAGCTAAATGCAAATTTACCCTTAAGTCAGTAAAGAGTATTGTAGAAAGCAGAACAATGGGTGGAGAGGAAGATAATAGGAAAAATGGCTCTATGGGTTGAGTTTTTCAAAGAAAAAAAAAAGAGGGAGATGAAATTTCTTTATTTGATAGGGAATTGAAATATACCAAAAAATAAATAAATAAAAAGTTGTATATGTTTACTACTTTGAAGGCTTAATACATTTTTTATGCCTTCAATAATTATATATAGTGACATTATTATTGTGAATTTTGTTATCATTGAGGTATAAACTTGTGGTTAAAAAGATAGATGGTGAAGGAAAAGTTGTGGTTTGAATTATGATTTGGTGCAAGTTTTTTGAATTGTAGGGTGAGGGGAGCTTGTAGAGAATGGGAGTTTGTAGTTGAATATATGGGAATGGTGATATTCCTTGTACCTAATAAGGGTTATTACTTTTGTTTTATGTCTCATTCCTTTCTCTTTAGCTCTCATTTCTTTGACTTTGAACTCCTTACCTTTCATTTGGCACCTTAAACTTTCCCTGAGCCTAAAGTTATAAGCTTGAAAGTCCTACCTAATCAAGGTTAAATTTTGGTTACCGTATAGTGGAGAGGTTTTGTGAATGTAGGGCTTATGGGGTATTATACTTTCTTGATGAGAATTCCTTGTCCAATAACATGAAATTCACTCTTATAATTGTTGAGCATTTGCATTGGCTGGACACACACACACATGGATTCTTGCTTGCATTATAAGACAAGGGGTGATTGTTTAATCTTTGTGATGGGTATTTGGAATGACTTTTAGATTGACTGTGTAGATTGCTCAAGATTTCTCAACAAGTAATACCTTCTCTGTTTTGCAGTCCTTTGTAATGCTTTAAAACACTTGTTATTTCTTGTGGATTATTGTTCAAATTTCTTAGTTGTTTTGAAGTATTGCTTGAGGGCAAGCAATGTCTAAGTGTGGGGGAGTTTGATATTCCATTATTGTGCTTCATATGATAATCTTTTATGAACTTAAATTCTGTTAAATTTTGGTGTTTTAATCAATATTTACACTCCTTTTATCTCTTATTTGCTTTGGGTGAGTTTATTGAAGATTTAGAATTAAATGAAGCAAATAAGGAGATTTTACACAATGAATAAAAACAGAGAAATGCAGGGGCAAAATAGTCTGGTAGATAATTTTCAAGTGGGATTTTCACCTCTATATAGATTTGAAATACGAATGTGATCTTCTAGACATTTATAGAGGACATTCTGAAGTTTTCATAATGGTAATATTTATGGAAATACGAGTTCATTTTCCTGCCCTGCTCATACTTCAAAGTCAGCTGTCCTGCATTGTGTTCCAGTTTTGACACAGTTTTGTATAATGCTCATATCATGTGTTATAGGTGTCCAATTGGGGTGATTAAAAGCTCTGTGGAAAGCGTCGATCAATGGCTACAACTTTTACGAAGACACCAAGACCCAGATCAGCCGATTTCATGCTCTGAAGTCACCTAGAAGTCAAAACAGTGTCACAGTCGTGCAGCAGAGACTTGCCCCCAAAACTGGGAGCAAGCGGCGCCGTTTGGTGTGATCCAAGCGGCGCCATTAGCAGCGATCTGGACTGAGTTTTCAGCTGACTTTCTCTCTGTTTTGAGGGGGATATAAATACCCCTTCTAGGGCAACAAACACAGCCGGCGGGGAGGAGAAAAAAAGGCTGCAAAACACCAAGTTCTTCCTCCAATCCATCAATCTTGCAAGAGAAATCAAGAGAGAAGATTGAATCATTGAAGAAGGAGAGCTTCCACCTTGAAGATTCAACACAAAAGCTGCAATTTTCTCCATTGCTACAGTGACGAATTTCAAGCTTTAGGAAGAGAAGATTTCAACCATGAAAATGAGCAATTCTTCCTCTTCCTTATTTGCTTTGTATTCATTGAGTTGTAATATGTTTATGAACTAAGCTTTTGAATACTTGGATGGTATGAACCCTAGATTTTATCTATGTGAATGAATTGTTTCCCTTGGTTGATTGAATGCAAATTTCTTGTGGATTGTTTGTGGTTTTGAATGATTGAATTGATTTGGTGGATAGTTGATGGAATTTTGTCACTTGGAATTGAGAAAGGAAGGGTGATTGAAATTGATCAAAAATCTGGAATTTTGTCACTTGGAATTGAGAAATGAAGGGTGATTGATAGTTGATTCAAAATCTGGAAATTTTCACTTGGAATTGAGAAAGGAAGGGTGAAATAGACCATACACAAACAATGGGAATGATTTAGGCGACTAGAGATAGAAACCTAAACATTTTCTTGGTAATTAGAGAAATCTAATTGGAAATTCACCAATTCAAATGCATTCTTAGGTTAAATTAGTTAGAAAGAGATTTCAACTAATTAATCTAAGGGTAGAGAACTTTCATCTAGAGATAGAGTGAGTTCTATTATTGGAATTTCACCAAGTATTAGAAGGGGAAACAAATCAACCAAGGGACTTTTCTATCACATAGGTAATTCTAGGGGGATTAATCATTCTAGTATTGTTCTCTCAATTGAATTCCGTCTTGCAAGAAAGATTAGTTAAGCTAGTTTAATTAGTTAAGTTATATTCCTTTTCTTAGTAGTTTTTCAAACCATTTTTAAAAACAAAAATTTCTTAGGCTAAACAATAGAGTGAAAAGTGAGTAATGGTAATTGACCATCCTCGTGGATACGATATTTGAAGTACTTGTCATTATACTAATCTAAACGATAGGTGCGCTTGCCTAGTGTTTGTGTGCAAATTGTTGAAGATTGGAATAAAATTAAGTATAAAGGCATAGACAATAAAACACAACACAAGGCATGCTAAGATGGCTGACAACTCATATATAGTGCTGTCAATGATTTTTAGCTGTTTATAATAGTAAATAGAAATTAATATGGAAGATTGATTATTCGGTTACAAGTAATTTTTTGACAAGTGAAAGTAACTTACCTCCTATTATAACTACGAATTAAATATACTCAGTAAAGGAAAAACGATACAAAGAAAAGGAAAAACAATAAATTAGTTGATATTACTTTATTGATACAATTACAGAAAGCCTAAATTAAAGGTGATTAAGAACTTCAAAATAATAGGGAGGGACTAAATAGAAAAGGATTTAATTAGAAGTATTATTGGAGATATTTTAGGATGTTCTAATCTCTCTCTCTCTCAATCTTAGTAATCTTAGTAGAAAATCCTAAAATATCTCCAATAAGAATAGTCAACCAAACCTATGACGGCTTATAGCCTTGAATCGAATGAAAGAAGCTTTTGGTTGTCTTTTTCCCCCCTCTTGTAAGGAAGGAGAAAGAAGTTGGAATTGAGTAATCGGACTACAGAAGACATTTGGGGAGAAAAAAAAAAAGGAAAAGAAATTATAGTATATGCAAATATGGAAAGACAGTAATATTCAATTTATCATCATCCATACTGATGACGGTTAAAAGGAGAGAAAAGGATGGCTTTGACTATGGGAAAAAATTTAAGAATATATTAATTACAACGCCATCTTCTCATTACCTAATCTTACTCCAAAAATAAATTTAAGAAATATCACCACCTCTACATCAATCATAATCACCCCATGATCGTCTTCCGAGTAACTTTATAGGTTACTCAAATTTGTCACATCAATCTCAACGTTACATTCAATCCCCATACTGATTAAAATAAGTAAATAGAGAAAGGTAATTCAAACAAATATAAGACACTTGGGCAAATAATTAGAATAACTGAAATAAGTAAATAAATCTAGTTTTAGAGTAATTAAATTCTTTTTTCTAAAATATTTAACACTGATAAAACAACTGATGTGTCACGTTTTACAAGTTGCAAAAGACAAATATGTACATTAATTTATCGGTTTGATAAAAAATGATTATTGAATTAGATGTTGATTAACAAGTTAAGAGTAATTATTATTGTTTTATACACTAATTGGGAACATAAAATTCAGGAATATACTTCTATCCGATCAAATTATCTTGTTGCTAATTGAAGAGTGGTCGCTTTCGGATATCATTTTTCTTTCGTTTGTTGGCCTTCTTTCTTGCAAAGATTTGGATTTGACACTTAGTAACCTCCATCTAGTAGAAAAAAAAAGGACAAGGAACCTAATTAAGATAGCCAATATAATATTTATTGTCTTGCAGTCTGCAATTAATTTTTATTGTTTAGAAATTTAACCTCGGCATTTCCTCAGGAAGGGCTGTATTTTTTATAAAAGATAAATTTGAAACTAAAATTATAGCTATTAAAGTAAAGGGACATTCTTAAGACAAAAAAATCATTAAAAGACTCTTTTTGAAGATTAATCCTTGTTATTATTTTGTCGTCAAAAGTAGTTGCTATGGCTTTAGTGGTGAATGCACTGCTAACATAATCTCTTGAGACTCTTTCTTCAAGTATAGTACCTTCATTATCTCCGATTACGTATGCGCAATAAATCATACTTAAATATTTTACTACTGCATCATAATTAATATTTACCCTTGCCAAAGAGGTAAGTTCCCTCTTATGCGTCACTAGAGGTCCTGCTGCTTGTTTTCTTCCTTCTATTAACAGTTACTGTCCTCTAGGTCAATGCTATATTATTCAATCTATGAATTCATTGGTCCCTTTATAAATTTTATTACTCAAACTTTCCCTTTTAAAATTTTATCAGAAAAATGCAATACTATTGTGACGAGAAACTTTTGTATACAGCTGCTGCACCACGTCACTCCCCTCGTGTGGTGGAGCATTCCAATTCCTAGCTAACAAGTGTTATAAAATACCAAATCTGACTCCACGTCAACCAAGGCAATCAAGGAAAGCTATTAGAGGAAAATTAATCCCCGCCGTCTAATCTCGGCGAACATCTTCACCAGATTTGAGTATCTTCATCCTAAATCTTCCACGGCTGCTTCTTTCTTCGCCACTTTCCAGGGTTTTCTTCCTCTGCCACCTGCGGTAATTTCCTTAATTTCATACTACTACAGCCAATATCAACAATGGCCACTTCTACCATGGGTCATACTCTTCTATCGGTGCTTTCAGAAACTAAGTTATATATATTTCAGTAATGCTCCATCTGTCCTATTTCATTTGACCTTTTTACGATATTAGAATGTCTGAAAATAAGTGACACTTGTCATAAGAAAAAATATTTTAATATATTTAATATTACTAATCAATTACTAATTTTACTATATATTATTTTTATATATTTATATTTTACATCAAGTACCAGATGGTCCACATGTTCGTTTTGTTCAACTGGCCGGTTCTGAAATCTCGACATATGACATATCCTGTTTTTCCCTCTGCTGCACCACATAAGGGGAGCGACAAGGGGCAGGATGCAGCAGTTGTATGCAAAAATTTTTCCTATTGCAGCGGAAAGTTGGGAGCGCGGCTATCAGAGTCACATTTTTCTCTTCCTTTTTTTTTGGGTCTTTTTTGAACTAAGTAGAAGGATAGGTATCCCAACAACATAATAAAAAAAATTTCAAATTTAACCACAAAAATGAAAATATTAGATGTTTAATAAAAATAATATAAGAATTTTAGACATCTAACGAAAGCAAAAATAATCTATCTATCTGTAAATTTATTGACTTTGATACAAGCATTAACAAATCTAAAATAATATACAAAATGACAATCTTAATCTTCAAATTTATAAAATAATTTATTTATATAAAAAATTGAATAATACTAATATTTGATTTTTGGTCAGATATTGCAGCTATCTTTTGACGGCAACCAGTAATCTTTATTGCTGACGGCGTGGTTCAGCGAAATAATTATAAATTCTGGGCATTAATTGTGGTCTTATGCATCCATGAACGTAAAGTTTGAATAGGTACAATTTAAGGAAACAAAGCCAATGTAAAAAATAAAAAATTTTCAAAATAGATGAAAGATTTTCAGTTATTGAAACATTAACGAATGCCTTTGAATTACAAAGATTGTCGTGCACAATTTATTAAATAGGAGACGCAATATAATATCATCCATATTATTGCAAAGTCATTTGCTGTCATCCTCCGCCACCACACCATCCATCAAACTCTGTGAGTCAAGACACTAAACGCAATCAATCATGGGAAAAGAGTATAACATGAGGATATTACTGGTGAAGAAACATAAATATTTATGAATTTTGGAAGCACCTTCTGCAGTCGGTATTATTCGCATCTACGGGAAATGTTAACTTGGTCATGCGCAGCTGAATTATATCCGGCCGAGCAGGTACAAAGTTTAATGCAGAAGGTGTAAGAGTTTGGTCTTGATTAAAAGATCTTAATATGACTTATATATTATAACTAATTACCACATTTTCTCCTATCTAAGTAAATCAGGCAAATATTAATAAAGACATGACTAGTTGTGAATTTGGAATATAATCTGGATGTTTTCTTGATGAAAGAAAACTCTAATTGGTATCCACATTTTTCAAATAAGATAGTATAAACTATTTATTTTATATAAAGCTATTGATACTTTTTTATGTTGGTATGTCACACTTAATTATCATTTTATTTTTTTATGAATCTTATCAAACTCTTCTGTGCTTCTCAATGCCCATCCCATCAAAGAATAAATTCAAAATTAAAAAAATTAATATTAAAATATCAAAGTAAGCTTATTTTAATTGCGATATTCTTACACTAATTCTTAAAAAAGTCTATGCTAAGAAAAAATATAATATTTTTATAATAAAATAATTAAGAATATTAAATCTCTCTCCCCTTCTTTGTCTCTCTCCACTCCTAAAAAATAAATAACTTACGTAATAAAATATATTAGTATTTTATATTAAAAACTTCAATGAAAGGTTTTTTGAAAAATTAAAAAGTTCTCAAATCATTACTCAATTTTTTTTCAAAAAAATAGTGTTATTGATCTATCAGAAAGAAATCATAGTGTTATTATACTTATTATAATTTACAAAAATCATTTCTTTCTTTTAATCCACTCGATGTAAAGACCAGAGAAAGAAAAAATTCAAAAATCATCGACCTTTATATTTCATGTCCAATGTATTACAAAGTAATGTTGTTCTGATGGAGAATATTTTAATAGAAAAGTAGAACATCTGTCCTTAATTTTTAGCATATGAATGATCAAATTAGAGAAATATATGCTAATGGCTAAATAGATAAATATTTCTAAAATCATCATCTCAAAAAAAAAATCTTTACGATCAAAACAAAATTGTTAAAATATATGAATATTCAAAACTACAAAAGAATACAAAAATTCAGTAATTTTCTATTAAAAGAACATAGAATATATATTAGTGTACATAATATAATTTCAAGAAAACATGAATTGCACAAATTAGGGATTTAATGGGAGAAGTGGGGCTAAGAATTATGATTTTTAAATTTAAAAGTTTAAATATTAAACAATAATAACTTTTCTATCTAGTAAAGAAACTTAAAATTCTACGAAATAAGAATGAAGACTCTAAGGTTTTTAAGGGGAGGAGAGAGAGCAAAATTATTTTATTAATATATATAAGTATAGATCATATATGATGGTACAATTGGAGCCAAAAAGTAAGTTTAAAATTAATATTTTATTACTTTTTTGTAGGTAAATAATTATCCTTACATTTTATCCTCCAAACCAGAAATTGCATCAGTGGTCCAAGGGGGGTACCAACCCTGTCACAAAACATGTCTTTCAAGATTGAGGCCTTAAAATAATTGACTAAATAATTTACATTATTCGTAAGAAGAAATATTTTAATATATTTTATATTATCAATTAATTACTAACTCTGTTATATATTATTTTTATATATTTAAATTTGACATAAAGTACTCGATAGCCCACATAATTCTTATTTTTTATTATACTATATTACTTTTGTAATACAATTCAAAATTTTGCATAAGACTCGTATCCGATCAAATACTCTCAAAAGAAATGGGAATAATGAAGCTAATGAACCTTAATCATCTGATATGATTTCCAGAAGGTTGATCATGGAAGGAAGAGTGGTGCCAGTGGAGAAAGAGATTGGGATTAATAAAACCTGCTCGTGATGCCAATTTGATTCTACGAACCATGATTACAGTTTTCTTCTTCACGCAAAATAGGAAAAACTTCGGTGATTACAAGACATATTAGGTTTTGTTCAATCGGCAGGTTCTGAAATCTCTACATATGACAAATCCAGTTTTTTTTTCCCTCTGCTGCACCACATAACGGAAGCGACATGGTGCAGGAGTCGTATGCGAAAATTTCTCCTACTGCAGCAGACGGCCAAGTTGGGAGCGTGGCTTTCAGAGTCACATTTTTCTCTTCTTCTTTTTTTTTTTTGTCTCCAAAATTTGAACCCAGTTGAAGGATAGGTGCCCCAAGAACATAATAGAAATAATTTAAAATTTAACCACAACCATAAAAATTTTAGATATCCAATAAAAATAATATAAGAATTTTTGATATCTAACGAAAGTAAAAATAATCTATCTATCTGTAAATTTATTGACTTTGATACAAACATTAAAAAATCTAAAGTAATATACGAAACTTAAAATCTTGATCTTCAAATTTACCAAATAATTCATTTATATAAAAATTTGAATAATACTAATATTTAGTTTTTGGTCAGATATTGCAGCTATCTTTTGACGGCAACCAATAATCTTTGTTGCTGACCGCGTGGTTCTGCGAAATTCTTATAAACTCTGTATTAATTGTGGTCATATGCATTCATGAACGGTAGAGTTTGAATAGCTACAATCCAAGAAAGTACAGTTGTCGCAAAAAAAAAATCAAAATAGGTGAAAGATTTTCAATTATGGTATAAATTCATTTGTTGGTAGTTTGGAGGATTAAAAGCATGACTCTTGCTTTCCAATTGGCTGCAATCAATCATGGCAAAAGAATATAAAATGAGGATATTACTAGTAAAGAAACATAAATATTTATGGATTTGGAAGAACCTTTTGCAGTCGGTACTGTTCGCTTCTAGGGGAAATGTTAACTTCGTCTTGCATAGCTGGCGAATTACATCCGCTCGAGCAGGTACAAAATTTAATGCAGACGCCCATAGCTTCAGACAGTGGCAAATGTTTCGGCGGCCAGGTTCAGAAATGGCTAAGCCGTTGTGTATGTTGACGCCCCGACAACAGGAATATGAGAATTCATCCCCAATAACCTCCAAGGCATACCGACAAAGAGACAAGCCCCCTGTGACATAGTTGCAGTCAACGCTATTTGCAGGGCTTGCTATAGTTAGAACAGCAAAAACCAGCACCAAAAACCGAATCCACAACGGCCAACCCACCAATGTTTTTGCCATTTTCCCAGTTTCTTGAACTTCCTAAGACTAAATCTGTTTCGCCCTTTCCTCGCTGCCGCCTGCCCTGAACAATGACCTAATCAAGCGGAGGAGATCTTGTGCTGTCTTGCAAGGCATGCTAAGATGACTGACGACTCATATATAGTGGTGTCAATGATCTTTAACAGTTTATAATAATAAATAGAAATTAAGATGGAAGATTGATTTTTCCGTTATAAGTAATTTTTTGAGAAGTCAAAGTAACTTCCCTCCCATAAATATACCCAAATTATGGTAAAACAAAAATTAGTTGATATTATTTTATTGATACAATAACACAAAGCCTAAATTAAAGGTGAATAAGAACTTCAAAATAATAGGGAGGGACTAAATAGAAAATGTTTTATTAGAAATATTATTGGGGATATCCTACGATATTGTAATATCTCTCAATCTTAGTAGAATATCTCAGAATATCTCCAATAAGAATAGCCAACCAAACCTATGACCGCTTAAAGCCTTGAATTGAATGAAAGAAGTTTTTGTTTTTTTTTTTTTTTCCCTCTTATAAGGAATGAGAAAGACGTTGGAATCGAGTAATCGGGATTGCAGCAGAAGACATTAGCGGAGAAAAATAAGGGAAAATAAATTATAGTATATGCAAATAAGGAGAGAGAGTAATATTAAATTTATCATCATCCATACTGATATCGGTAAAAAGGACAGAAAAGGGTAGCTTTTAATGCGGGAAACAATTTAAGAATAAATTAACTACAACGCAATTCTTGTAGGCTCATTACCAAATCTTACTCCAAAAATAAATTTAAACAATATCACCACCTCTATATCAAACATAATCACTCCATGATCTCCTCCGAGTAACTTTATAGGTCTCTCAAATTTGTCATATCAACCTCAAGGTTACACTCCGATTTCCATACTGATTGAATTAAGTAAATAAAGAAAGGTAATTCAAACATATATAAGACACTAGGGGAAAAGATTAGACTAATTGAAATATAGTTATTTTACTTTAAAAATTTTTAAAAAAAGATCTAATACTGTTAAAGCAACTGAGTTTCACGTTTTATAAGTTGCAAAAGATAAAAATGTATATTAATTTATCGGTTTGATTAAAAAAAGGTTAATTAAATTACTTAATCAGTCAAGAATAATTATTGTTTTATACATTGGAAACATAATAATATTAAATTTAGGAATATACTTCTATCCGATCAAATTGACTTGCTACTGATTGAACAGTGGTCGCTTTCGGAGATCATTTTTCTTTCGTTTGGTGTCGCCTTGCTTGCAAAGATTTGAATTTGACAACTAGTAACCTCCTTCTAGAAGAGAAAAAGGAAAAATGAAAAACCATCGGTGGCACCTAACTAAGTTAACTAATATAATATTTATTGTGTCGCAGTCTGCAATTGATTATTCTTCTTTACAAATTTAACCTGGGCATATTTTTGTAAAAGATAAATTTGAAATTAAAATTATAGATATTAAATTAAAAGGACATTCTTAAGATAAAAAAATATTAGGAAATTTTTTTTACAAATTACTCTTGTCATTATTTTGCCGTCTTTACTTTCGAATTATTTATTCTCACTGTAATATACTTGTAGTGTAGTTATTTATTTTTTTGATCCAATGATAACGCTGCATATGGTAGAATATAATTGCTATATTTGATCATGTATTAGAATGTTATTAGAGGATCCAAAATTGTATTGGATAAAGCATTTAAATTAAAATACATGCCTTTTTTCAATTAACATGAATTTTTCAATGATCGTGGAATTATTAGTTCTAAACTAAAATTGAACCAATACGTAGTATTGTCAAAATGGGCCAAAACCATTTAAATACGAGCTTATTTGGCCCTCTTCATTTAGGCCGTGGGTGGGAGAGGGCTTGATCGCCTTTTTTTTTTAAGTTAACTTTTAGTTTAGTATTTTAAAATTTTTGTTTTAGCTAATGAAGAAGAAAAATAAGAAATATCTTTATTAAAATTTTAAGTAATTCCACTAATATAATAGAGAATGAAGGACTTATTTTAATGGGCAAGTTTAGAAAAATAGTGCTTAAAATTTGTAAAAGTTAAATATTTTAAAAAATAAAAAAATAGCTAAAAGATCTTATATTTTAAAACGAAGAGAGTACAAAAGTTTCATAAAATTTCTGCCATCGGGCATCGACATATAATAATTTCTTTCGAAAAGAAAACTTATTTAATAAATCAACCATAAACCACTTCAATCAATATTCCATATTCCACTTAGTGTGTTTGAAGATTTGGCAACTTGACCGACTGGAAATGCATCTTAATCACATCTTATTCAACTAACAAGCTAAAAATGGAAGGTGACACAGATCCATAAACAAATTTAGCGACTAAAAGTTACTGCTTTTAATTCCAAAATTGGATTCTTATATATGACCAAAGAACATATTTGACCTGTTCTGTCATGTTCATCATATCTTTCTTAATTTACATCCTAACAGACAACAAATTTAATAAAGTACCTCTTATAAGTTGTTTAGATCATCATCAATTAACTTTGACCTCAACGACCATTCTACCTTTTGGTAATTCTCTTGAAGACTCTGGTTCTTCCCTGATTTAAAATGACACAATGATTAATTCATGAAATTAATTCGATCAATCTTAATCTTGTGCATGCTTTCTATTTTCTACTATATTTCTAACGTCTAAAAATATTTAACTTAATATTGAAACCTTTTTATAGTTAGAATAACATTGAATGTTTGAGATAAAGTAAAAATTTTAAAATACTTAATTAAAAGCTAAATTTAACAAAATAAAAAACTGGCCAAATAAGTCCGTATTTAAACGGGCCTGGATAAACTATGTCCATGTCCGTCCATTTATACGAATAAATGGGCCAGCCCGCGGGGTATGACTTGTTTTGACAGTGCTCGCCATTGATGATATTGGCTGTAGTAGAATGAAATTAGGGAAATTACAGAAGGTGGTCACCTTTGCCTTTGGAATCTTGAATGTACACCTTTGAGCACAAGGCAATTTGAGAGCTTTTCAATTTAATTTTATGTAAAACAAGTTAGAGCATGTAAGATTTGTTAAGTTCAAAGTTCTACTAAAAAATCTGGAGTTTATGGCTTTTATAGAATTTGAAAATCAGTTCAAACGGTTATAAAACGGCTAGTAACGGCTAGTTTCAAGAAAATTCGGACGACCGAATTCTGCGTTTCAGACGACCGAATTTTTCCTGCTGCATCCGAATCTTCTTCAGAATTTCTCTGGAAGAACAGTAGCAAACTTTTGCTACAAAATTCAGACGACCGAATTTTTTGTCCTGCGTTCGAATCTTCTTCCGAATTTTTCAAACTTTGTCAAAACATGTTCAAATCAATTCAAACAAGTTGGAAAACATTCTAGCCTTAAAGATAAGTCATTAAAGACCTTTTATGTACCAAAACCATTTATAAAAACTTGATAATTTAAGTAACTTCAAAACCATTGAAACCATTTAAATCAAGTTTTGTGCTCTCAATTGCAACTCATAGATTCCAAGGCTTAAGAGTGTAGGGTTTACAAATTTTACCTATTAACCACATTTAACCTACACTTCATGTCTTCAAAGCCTTCATTAATTTTGAACAAACTCTTCAATCTTTAATCACTTTGACATATTTGAGTTGTTCATGCATTGCTAGCTCCAAGGCAATGAGACTTCAAACTTCTTAATCCACAAATCCTATCACACAACATACAAGCATATTAGTCCTTATCAATGTTTGTCATTGATCAAAACTAATCAAACCTACATGATTTGCCTTTAGGGCTAACACAAAATATCCCATAAGCCCGGCATTCACAAACCTCTCCACTAATACGATAACCAAAATTTAACCTCAATTAGATAGGACTTTCACGCTTGTAACTTTAGGCTTAGTGAATGTTTAGGGTGCCAAACTAGAGGTAAGGAATTCAAATTCAAAGAAATGAGAGCTAAAGAGAAAGGAATAAGACATAAAACAAAAGTGATACCCTTATTAACCACAAGAAATATCACCATTCCCATATATTTGGCCACAAACTCCCATTCTCTACAAACTCCTCTCACTTTGGATTAAACCACTTGCAGACGTTATGCTTCAACCCATCACTTTTCCATCATCACCCAGCTTTGTCAACCCATAAATTTAACCTCAATCATGATAAAATTTACAATAAAAAAATGAAAATATATACACTATAAGGCATCAAGAAATGTAGGAAGCCTTCTCAATAAAGGACAAATATATAAATGTTTTTTCTCTGTTTTTTTTTTCGATTGAGGTATAATTCAATTCCTGATCATATAAGGTCATCTCAGCCCTCTCTCTCTCTCTTTTTTTTCTACCCATAAAGCTGATTTTCCTATCATCTTCCATTCCACCCTTTTGTTTCAATTTCCACAATACTCTTTGCCGACTTAAGGGAAAAAAGCATTTAGCTCTCACAAAGAAGGGTTAAATATAAAGAGTGGAGTTTAAAAGAAGGAAAAATCAAGAATATAGATTGGAAAATTTATGCATAAAGGCTTCAAGAAAGGGTACTACGGATAAAATAAAGAGCGGTGGCTAGAAAGGCTCAATCGGGACAAAGAAGGCCTATTACCATCATTTCAAGATCAAACTAAGGTTACTTACTTATTTTGTCTCAAGGCAAGTTTATGCGGGTTCTAGGGTAAAAGTTATGTTGAATTCTAAGGCCAATAACACAAGATTCAACTCCATAATCTTCACAACAAAAGCAAAGTAGAAATGTGCTTAAAAGATGAATTCCATACAAGCAAAGAATACAAGGGGTGCTTACTTAATATAAGTTTAAGGTACTAGTTATGACCTTTAAAATGCTTGTATAACTACTCTTTGAGAAAAGATTAAACATGCAAGTTTTAAAATACCTTGAAGATTCAAATAATAAAAACAAAAAAATTCAATGAAAAATCAAGAATATAGCTTATACTACTAAAGCCAACCCCCCCACACACACACACACACTTAGAAAAACATTGTCCGCAATGTTGGGAGAGAAACTCAACACCAAACAACCAAACAAAAAAACGGTGAAAAACATGGCTTGCAAAAGAAAATGAATGCAAACTAGAAATAATGACATAAGGAAAACAGAAGCATAAAAACATAGCAATAAAGGAAATAAATAAAAGGACAAAAATATACCGATGGTTCCTCTATTCGAGCCAGGGCCAACTCCTGGAAAAAGTTGTCACCAAAGCCCAGTGATATAAGCTTCCTGTCGTTGCATTGTGTGCACAAGTTACTCTTGATTCTGAAGAAGCGTTGCTTGAGACTTAACGAGGCCAGCACATTGTTGGCCCAAAAGTTGTTGTTGCTCAAGGATTTGTTGTTGGGCTATATGGAGTTCCTCGAGCTGTTCTTGGCGAGCGTGATCTGTCATGGAAAAGCGGCCCAATTGAATCTAAATTTCAGCAAAGGAAGTGCACATTTCGGCTTGAAAATATGCGGTGGAAGATGAGGCGATGTTAGGACGAGGTTGGGATACACTTTTTGGGTCCACATGCATGCCAGTCGTAGAGTAGCAACCTTGTTGAATTTCAGCGTCAACTTTATTGATCCAATTGGGTTAGTAGAATAGAAGCCAATGGAATGGGTGATTGATTAAGCAATTTATGGATAATATAAATATCCGAGCATTGAACCTCATTTAACCCACTCGCCCTAGGTATAACATTAAAAGCAAGCAAAAAAACACTAAATGAAGCCTAGGGGAAAGGGTATTGGCGTTAAAACCATAACTTGAACCCATTCTGCAATGTGTTAGATGTAATGCTCGCCAAGCGGTTGTAAAATTCCACTCCCGATTAGAAAGTACCTTTTTTTTATTGTCTATACGTACCCAATTCCCTTCATCAGGGATGTGAAGAAGTTCAGCAAGAAGGGTGCAAGTTATGACAATTTGTTGACCCTTAACCTGAGTATGACGAACCTTGCCAAATTTGTCAAATTTATCTCTAATATTAGCATTAAAATTCTTTGACAAGGACAGGGTAGTAAGTACCAGAAAGGTTAAGGATAGGCCCCCATCCTATGGCTTGAAATAAATTTGAAATATTAAACATCGCCTCTACCTTAGAGGAAAAGGTACGCTCAATGATCATGAAGTTTTGTTGACCGATGTTGATCATCGGTGAAACGAGTAGGATAGAGGTATGAAATAGTGGATGGAGATACTTGGGGTGATGATGAGGAAGGGCGGGCTCCCGAAGAGAAAGCCACATCCCTTGTGCGTTTAGGCTTTTTGGGCGGGGCTATAGTTTTCCTAGGCATGCTTTCTTTTCCAAATTCAACCGTTAGGAAAAAGTAGTCTACCAATATTATCATTAAAATTTAAAACAAAATCTAATTAACTCTTAATTATACTAAGTAACAAAATTAAATAAACTAACTACTAAATTAAAGAAAGAAGTATATAGTAAGCTAATAGAATGTAAAGGAGTGAAAAAAAATCACAAATTTAACAAGTAAATTTCATTGTGGCATTTCATCAAACACATGGTAGGCATAGAAGAAAACAAAAGAAAACACCAAAAATAGAGAAAAATTCTAGCCAACAACAAGAAAATTAGCAACACAATCACAATGTATGTTATTAAGAATAAAACATTTAACCATACAATAAGAAAAACTCAAGATTTCAAGATAAAAGGTTAGAGAAACCTAGTTGAGTTCTTGAAAGTTCTTCCAATTTGAAGCTACAAAGCTGACCCAAGAAGAAGAATCTTCAAGAATTAGAAGTAGAAAGATGATGTTGAATCAAATTGGAAGAACTATGTGAATGAATTATAATATGTTGATGAACTAAATTCTTGAATACTTGGATGGTTGTGAACCCTGGTTTTTTATCTATGTGAATGAATTATTTCCTTGGTTGATTGAGTTCAAATTTCTTGTGGATTATTTGTGGGTTTGATTGGTTGAATTGATTTTGTTGATAATTGATTCAAAATCTAAAAATTTTCACTTGGAATTGAGAAAGGAAGGGTTGAATTGATTTGGTTGATAATTGATTCATAATCTGAAAATTTTCACTTGGAATTGAGAAAGGAAGGGTGAAATAGAACATATACAAACAATGGGGATGATTTAGGTGACTAGAGATAGAAACCTCAACATCTTCTTGGTAATTATAGAAATCTAATTGGAAATTCACTAATCCAAATGCATTCTTAGGCTGAATTAGTTAGAAAGAGATTTCAACTAATTAATCTAAGGGTAGATGACTCTCATCTAGAGATAGAGAGAGCCCTAATATAGAAATTTCACCAAACATAAGAAAGGGACACATTCTTGGTAATTAGAGAAATCTAATTGGAAAGTCACCAATTTAAATGCACTCCTACGTTAAATTAGTTAGAATCAGATTTCAACTAATTAATCTAAGGGTAGAGAACTTTCGTCTAGATATAGTGCGAGTTCTATCATTGAAATTTCACCAAATATTAGAAGGGGAAACAAATCAACCAAGGAAATAATTCATTCATATTTATATTGGCCTTAGCAGTAGCTAGAAAAGGTCTTCCTAAGATCAAAGGAACCTCAATACTCTCATCCATGTCAAGTATCACAAAGTCAATAGGAAATATAAATTTATCAACTTTGACAAGCATATCTTGAACAATACCCCTAGGATGTCTAACTGAACCATCTACAAATTGAATACTCATCTTAGTTTGCTTTGGTTCACCTAGGCCTAATTGTTTGAAAACATTAAATGGCAGCAAGTTGATGCTAGCACCTAGGTCAACTAATGATTTATCAAAAGAAAGACTACCAATAGTGTAAGAAATATTAAAACTCTCTGGATCTTTTAGCTTTTGAGGTAGCTTTCCCTTGTTTTGTAGAATGGCAGAGCACTCCTCATTCAATGTTACCATTGAAAGTTCTCGAAGCCTCTTCCTTTACGAAAGGACATTCTTGAGGAACTTAGCATATCTCAGCATCTGTGAAAGAATTTCAAAAAATGGTAAGTTAATGTGCAATTGTTTGAATAGTTCAAGAAATTTACCAAGTTGCTCATCCTTTCTATATCTTAGAAATGCAATGGGATTTGGAATTCTAGGCTTGTACTGTGAAACCATCTTCTTCAAATGCTCTTCCTTCTTCTCAAGAACTGTTTCTTTAACTTGATTTTCACTTTCCCCCATGCCTTGGGATTCCACCTTACATTCCAAAGCATTTAATTTATTTTCACTTCCCAAAATCACCATATTCACATGTTCTCTCGGATTGGTAACTGTATTGCTAGGTAAACTGCCCATTTGTCTTTCCAAAACAAGCTTCGCCAATTGACCTATTTGATTTTCCAAATTGCGAATGGAAGCTTGTTGGTTCCTCAGGGATGTTTCTTGATTTTGGAACCGGGTATTGGTAGTCTCAATGAACTTTGTCATTAATTCTTCAAGGCTAGGCTTCACCGATTGTTGAAGAGGTGGATGAGGTTGAAGTTGATAAGGAAGAGGTATTTGGGGTTGGGAGTTTGACGAAACTTGGAAGCTGGAGGGATGAAATGGTCTTTGTTGCCCTTGGTTGCTCCATGAGAAGTTTGGATGATTTCGTGACCCTGGATTATAAGTATTACTATAAGGATTGTTGGGTTGCCTTCCTCTTCCAAGGAAATCCACATGCTCTATTGATGCATTAGAAGCCTCCATGATTTGGCACTCATGATTTGGATAACCACCTCCACAAAAATCACAAGCCATCATCACTTGGGAGGTTTGAGGTGACAAACTCAAGCTCTCAATCTTCTTGTTTAGTGCATCGAATTTAGCCTCCAAAGTCGTCATCATGCCTACGTTGTGTGTTCCACTAGGCTTGACTTTCGGTCTTGGATTCCCCCATTGGTAGTTGTTCATGGCAATGTTTTCAATGAGGTCTTGTAACTCTTCCAGTGTCTTCAAATTAGTGGTGCCTCCTGAAGAAGCATCAATGAGTTGCTTGGAAGGGAAATTTAATCCACTATGGAATTTCTGCATTTGCAGCCCCAAATGTAGACCATGATATGGACATTTCCTCAAGAGCTCCTTCTATCTCTCCCAAGAATCATATAAGCTATCACTCTCCATTTGTTGAAAAGAGAAGATGTCATTCCTTAGCTTGGATGTCCTTGCCAGAGTGAAACCTTTATATTGTTAGGATTACATTGAATATTTGAGCTAAAGTAAAATTTTAAAACACTAAATTAAAAGTGGACTTTAGCCAGAGAGAGAGAGAGAGAGAGAAGAAAGAAAAGCAAACCGCTGGCCAACCCACTCCAACCCATGGGCCAAATGGAGCAGGCTGATTAGGGTCGCATTTAAATGGGTCTGAACCTGATAGGTCCAAGCTCCTCTAATTAATGAGATATATATATTAATGTATTTTTTTTTTTTTTGTAATGGCCTTTGCCACTTGAGCACCATCTTTAATCTCTTGCAATCAGAATTTAAGTCTTGTGTCTAGCTTCTCCATTGTGCTAATATCATCGATCAAAGCATCCATTAGCTGCAATTCTTTCATGAGTTGAACTTGTTCTTTTAATTTACCTTGGAAAGTGGATTAGCTAGAACCAAATCTATTATGCTTTGAACCTCTCCACTAAACCCAAAATATGACATTGATGCCCATTTGCTTGACCATTAAACATCATATACTTTTGCTTCACTTCCCATATGCAATTATAATTATACCATTTTTTCTTTTTTACAAATATATAATCCATTCAACTTTTTTGAATCAAGAATGGACAACATATTATGACAAAATAGCAACTCTGATAAACTATTACAGGTTAAATTGGCATATTGATTACATTTATTTTAAATATTAGATGCATATTTTCCATAGTGTTCTTAATATGCTATGATTTTAATTACTCAATCACAGAAACTTAAGAAAATTACTTTAAAGGATTCATAGTACAAGGAAAAATTTTTATTCGTTGCATTCTATATTACTTTAAAATTATAAAAAGACCATAGCAATTGCATTTGTAAAATGAACTAAGTAGAAAATATATTTCCACATTCATATCAATATTTTGAAATAACAAATTTTCCTAATTCTTCTTTTCGAGAAATTTATCTACATAAGCATATCATAACGATATTTCTATGGTTAGCTTATTATCAACATCTCAATGGTACCATACTGTTTGAAACACGTCATACATTTCTATAATTAGAGGCAAAATCTAATGAATAAAAGTATAGAAAGGAGAAAAGATAAGCAGATACCTTTGAGTATGCAAGAGAGAATACATGACCACCTTATCTATGTATTCAAATGCCTTGGAAAAATCATTTGATTCAAAGAGACTCATAGCTGAGTCCAAAGCATTCTAAGACTGAAGCAATTGCGAAAGCTCTTTTTCTGCAACTGAATTTCCTGGTTTCATCACTAGAAACTTTTTACAGCTCCTCTCTACTTCCTCATATCTACATCAACCAAAAATTGCCTGAATCATATGAGAGCAGCAAAAATAGAGAAGAGTAGGTATTGGTGCAAGGAATTGTGGAAGCATGATTTTTCAAATATTTAAGATGCTATCATTGAAATCGATCTTTTTATGACCATAACCTACTATCCAGCAAAAGATCAAGTAGAAAAATACAAGCTATAGTGTTACAACAAAACAAAAGGAACACATCTTCTGACTCTGTCTATGCAAGTAGGGATTTACTATTGTATATCATAACCAACCAATATACACAATTTTGTTCTTTCTTATATTATTCTATTTTTTTATTTGAACATCTCATACTTATAATTCTCTTAACATAAATTTCGTTTCTCTTGTCTTTCAAGCAAAATTCTAACTAAAATCTAAATCCTACCCTAGGTTGAAGTTTGCTTCAACTGTTGTTGCACCAAGAAGTATCGGATCTTTTTTAATTGTTTTAGTCACTTCATCAATCAACACCTCATGATCAACACTCACTAAACTCTTGGCCTCTAAAAACTATTCCACCTAATATATTAGGAAAAAGAGATTATCGTTGAATATTTTGAAGCCATCCTATCTCCCCTTTTGGTAAAATAATTGAATATTAAAATGCATTATAACAACAAAAATATTTTTTGATTCTATGTCCTAGAGATAGGGCACAAACAGTTGAGTAGATCAAAATATTTTAAGAAATCCTTGACTTTTCAGAGTGATGATGCTCCACATTATAAAATTAGTTTGATTACGTTGATGAAAAAATCCATTTTTTTCTACTACATACTTGATCCAAAATTCTATTTTGTTTCTTTCTGTCCTGACATTTCAATGCTGATGAAAGAATGGATATGACTTTATTCTTGAGTTTATCACATTAGATATTATAGGCGTTGCAAATGCTATTAAGAGCATATGGTTGAACCAGAAAGACAAAGGAAGAATTAACCATATTTTACTTGTGTTATATGTGTTATAACCTGCTTTCTTGTCATGGCCTCACAATGCTTTCAGTGAAACATGAATTAAATCCTACTATTGTTTGCCAAATATCCTTGAACAAGTTGTTTCATGATTTAGTTTACAAGAACATGGTTTTATTTACTTTTGTAGTTTATTTTGCAATATCAATGTAGATATATTTCATATTCTTAATCTACTTTGTTTCCTTATAGTAAGTCTGAGAAATGGGCAAGAGGATTGTTCTATGATAAGAGCCAAGGAGATGATGGTTTACGTGCATAGAGACAAAGGTACTGTTACATTAGAATTTCTATAAAACCACTTGTACAAGTCAAGGAGTTAAATTGCAGCAAAGACAAAGACAACTTCATTTAATTGAAAATATCAAACACAATGATTCAATGGTTTATCACACATATCCTTAACTTCATCTGCTTATACTTCTTACTAATCCAATAATATAGTGTACTAAGAAATAGTTTAAATTGACCAATCTAAGAAAAGACTTAACCTTTCCCTATTTATTTTTACATTGTGTAGGCATGAACAAAGAGATACCCATATATCGTCTGCTTGAAAATATTTCATTAGATAGTTTGTTACAAGGATAATAGTGTATATATTTTAAAATTATTTAAATCTAAGTGAATTAATACCACTAATTCACCATCTTATTAGGAAAGCCCCCTATCACTGACTTTACCTGAAATAGAGAGATTTTATACCAACCATTAACAACTTACTCTTCAATTTTTACGAGATCGGTAAATAAAATCATATTTTTTGTTTTTACTATCTCATGGATTTCCAGGATAAGACAGTGTCGTAAAGTAGATATGGTGAGTCACTCATTCGTTAAGTTGAGAAATTCAAATGTTACAACATAGCATGGGATTCACAAGAACAAAGAAATACCCATATATCGTCTACTTGAAAATATTCCACCAGATAATTTGTTACAAGGATAATAGTGTATACATTTTAAAATTATTTAATTCTAAGTGCATTAATACCACTAATTCACCATAACTATAATTTGTTAAAATAATGGCCTAAATTGTAACATACATGAAATAATTTTGAAAATTAAAATCATATTTACATAGATATAATTGCAAGTTCACCATAAAAGAATCAACCAATTCAATTCTTTCAGATCATTAGTAAAATTACACAAGAATCCTCATCTCATATTCAAATGTGCATGTACTCTATTCTTTTTAAACAATTTCCCTTCTTTAATTTATTATTTGATTTGATCATTCCTTATAATGTTATATCTATCTACTTAATTTTTCTTAGATTTTTTTATTTTTAGTCTAAATGTCTAAAACACAAGAAACACAAATTACATAAAAAAATCAGTACATTACCAGCAAATAGAATATCAACATCAGGAATCAAACTTATGGTACTACGTACAAGGCAATCAGAGTTCTACGACAAAAGTAAAGAACTCAAAATCAAGAAAATGATCTTCCTTGACAATAAAGTAAGTTTCTAAAAATTATTTTTCAAGTATGCCATATCCTTAATGATTATGAAAAATTCTACTAACAATGTACATTTTTATAAATTGCAGGGGACAAGAATACATGCATAATGTTTGGAAATGTTATTCAACATTTCGATGGAATATTCACAAAAAATGAAACCTACATAATATCTAATGCAATAATTAGAGAAGTTAACAAAACATTCTTGAATGTGCATCCCAAAATAGAATTGGAGTTACAAATGAAAATGATCGCTACTGAAGCTAAAGATGTTGTCAACAAGGTACGAATCACATACGACTCCATCAACTTCGATCAATTAGACAACATCAATGAGGACAACACAACAGGTGATATTACTAAATTTGTAATTTTCTAAAGATAAATAAAGTTTGCAAAAAAAACTTTTCCACTTATTTTTTGCATAAGAAAATACTATAGGTTTACTTGCTGCACTTCATGACTATTAGTTGCCATTAATTGAGTATAGGTTTACTGCATAGACTATTTATTTATTGTAATTTATGTAACAGCATCTAATGTTAGGTCACTTTCAATATCATTCTCATCACTAGACAATGCATGATACCATAAGGAAAAATGGTCTGCATGAGAAGATATCCTCCTAGAGCTATAAAGTTTTTATCTTAAATATGTTTTTTCCATACACAATTCTCTTCAATTCTACTGATTTGTAATTTATTCTCATGTGACTCTCTTTGTTCTTTAATATAATATTTTATAAACAGGTCAAGCTAGGTTAACAAAAACCTCTATGTAGATATTCTAGGTTTTGTGCACAAAGTCAAGAATTGCTACCAAAAGGTGAAGTACCTAGAAGGATCTTCAGGAAGGGAAATTATCATCATGAATGACCGGTAAGACATGTATTCAAAAAACTCTAACTAAAAAGTATAAAAATAATATTCTAATAAAAAACAAATCCATGTTGGTAACAATCAATGTCACGATGTGGGATGATATGGCAATCAATTATGGGAATATATCAGGACTATATTAATATTTGAAGTAAGTCCCATATGCTTGCAGTCATCAACCTTACTAGATTCGTAAGACAATAATTATTACAAAACAATTTGTTGTGTCCTTTCAACCCAAAAAATAATTAAAAAAAGTACCTTCTAACATAATATTTATTTTTGTAGGTTCAAAAACTCAAAGGAAGCAAAAGATGTAGAGAAGCGGTTAATGGAAAAAAGAATTGAAGAAGTAGAAGAAGTAATCTTGACAAAGATCATCAACGAAATGGAATCCTTAATAGAGGTAAGAAAATCAAATTACCATAATCTAATGTGTGTTTTTTTAAAAAAATATTAGAAGAAAAAATGAAAAAATAAAAATAAAATCTGGCAAGAAAAATTATACTATTTCATAGCAACAATAGACAAGGTTGAGAATAGTTCACAACCATGGTATAATGCATGCAAGAATTGCTTAAGTTCAATTGCAAGAACTAATGAAGCAGTTGAATGTAGAAGTTGTCCAGAGACAATAGCAATACCGAGGTATGAATATTTTGAAAAAATTTACATATTATACCTATTAAATGTTCATGTTAAGCATGAAATTATAGGTACTTGATAAATCTCAATGTCATTCAAGGGAAAGATAGTGCAAAAGTAACACTATTTGAGGATGTTCCAAGTGTTGTCATTGGATGTTCAACAACTGAGTATATAGATTCTATTGAAAAGGTAACAAATTTTCGAAAAATGTTCAATTAAAATAATAAAATTTTTCACTTAGTGAAAATATCATATGCATTCACTTATGGACCTTTTCAGGGTGTAACATATCAAAACACTACAAAAAATGTTGAGTTTGAGTAGGGAAGAGTGCAAGTTTTTGGTCAAGATGAGTAGAAAAATAGAAGTACAAAATGGAAGATTTCAAGTCGTTGAAGCAATTCAACAGATAAATGAAACATCAACAAAGAAGTAGCAGCAGAAACACACCAAGAGAAATAAAACAATGTTTACACCAGGAAAAATCAAAGATAACACAAATGGAAAAGGAGACATATTCATGGAGGAGAACAAAGAGGAAAACAACTACTTCAACAAACCCAAAACCGAGAAGAAAAGGATGGACAAATTAGAGAAAGCCAATGACATCACAAAAGAGAAAGATGATGATGAAAAGATATCAACATATATCAAAAGAAGTAAGAGTGCCAACAAGAATGATGATACTCAATCAACACTTATCAAGAAAATCAAGAAAGAAAAAGTCTAAAATAATTAGAACTTCAAAGGACTCCCTTCCCTTATTAATTGAAATAATCATATGTTCTCTTCATTAAATAATTAGTACTTTATTGAGTATTAGGTAAGGTTATTTATGTTTTAGTAATCTTTTCATCCTTATTTACATCACAAAACTAGTTACATATTTTTTCATACAATGTATTGATTTGATCATTGAACTCTTTTCTTTTTCTTTGAACATAATCAGCTACTCAAAGTAAAACCACTTGCACAAGTCAAGGGGTTCCCTAATTTTTTCCACCCTAAAAACAAAATTAGCCTGAAACAATATTCATTTCATTTTCACCAAAAAAGCTGCTTATGAAATTTAATAGAAAGGAATATTATTTTAATATCACTGAATTATCTAATTTTTTCTACAAAAAAGAAAACACTCATGTAATTATATTACCTTTCTACTTGTGATCGAAGAACTTCTTTGTAAGTTCTCATCTCCCTTAAAGCAATGGCAAATTTAGTCAGATTAATGCCTAGAAATGCATAAGTAAACATCATCAGCACATCAATAAGCCTTAAATCGCCAAAAAATTATTAAATAATATTACTGGTAAGTAACTCTAGAATTGGAGAAATTTATGTGAGATAAGTTTCACTTGATCAAGATAAGTGGACACTTGGACTTAAGGTATCAATTATGAGTGTTCTATTTTCACACGGTTATCTAATTGAAAATATTCATGTCCAGTCAATTTACATTTTCCTATTTCAGTCTCAGACATCCCCATATCAAACCATGACAGATGTTTTAATTGATGGATATCCTTAAAAAAAATTACTTGGAGATAAAATATTACCATCCACAAGTGGCATTGGGATGACAACTAGAACAAATGATTCTGTCAAGTTTGAATTGCAGGTAACCAGAATCAGCTTCAAACCCGTAAGGCACAAAAATTCTCAAAACATAAAACAATAACAAGAGACAAGTGTAGAAAATAAGAAGGAATATAACTAATTCCTAGGAATTTGTTGATGAAAATACATGAGTACAACCAAATACTTTCAGAGATGAGCAACTATCCACAATCAGTCACAGTCCCAATGCTTCATCTGTCAAATTCCGACACCAAGGCAGATGCAAATTGTTCAACACTCTACTTGAATAGCGGATGGACTTAAGAATCCTTGGTTTGGGTAAGAGATACGGTTTGGATAGGTCTAATTTGAGAATTAGACTGATCAAAACCCAACAACAAATGCGGTGTTAGGATTGACACAGATCCACCTGACTTGATTGCTAAAAGAATTAAGAGCAAGAAGTCCACTTCCGCATTTTGAAAAAGTCACTTGCTTGCTTGCTGGATGCAGTATCCATCCTTCTCATCTGAGTTTTCCCTTTCACTATTTTTAGACTTCAAAAAGCAAGATGAAAAATCGATTTTTAAGGAATAAAGATCTTATTCTACAAAAGCTCAAAAGGAAACGGGCAAGAAGTTTCTAAAGCACAAGTAAAAGTCCATTCTTCATTAACTACCCTAACAACTTCAGCAATTTATCTGCTCATTAAGTTTGAGATTTTATGATGTTAGTTAAGAGTATTCTAGTAAACACAATTTAGAGATAAAATTTTCCTTATTTAAAGTGCTAAGTATACTCTCAATATAAAATTAAAAGTATTTTAAAACATTGAATTATCTGAATGAATTTTCATTTTAAAGAATATATATATATATATATATATATAATATCAAAGTATTTGATTTTTTAAGGAACTTATTTAAAAAATTGAGGCACAACAACTCAACTAAATAACAAGTATTAAAAAATATTACCTGAAAGACTTAAGGGGGTGAATTAGGTCTTTGGCTAATTATCGAAATCTTTTTCTTATTTACAAATCCTTTGCCTTAATAAAAGCTCTTCTTTAACTTCACAAACTTCAAGTTTGTATGTGTTTGATTGTTAAGACAAGATCATCGAACAATAAGACCACAACCAATCAATCAACAACTATGAACAAATAATAATAACACAAGCATGTAAACAAGTAAAACTATAAGAAATTAAACACACGATTTATAGTGGTTCGATCTCTCCAAGATCTACATCCACTACCTTGAGTTTTCACTCAAGGATTTCAACCAATCCACTATATGCTCAATTTCAACAATTACATAAGAGGCTCACCACACAATGGTTTTACACTCACAACCTCTTTTAGTAATTATACAAACAAGGTTCACCCTTCCACAAGGGTTTTATATCTAAAGGCAACCTAAAGACCAATATAATCAAAGGCTCACCCACAAACGGGTTTTACACCACAACCTTGATTAATCTAGTCTATGGCTCACCCTAACACAAAAGGGTTTTATGTCACAAGATAACCTTGCAATGAGCTAGTAGAAAAACAGAATTAAAATGAAGAATGGAGTTTGGATATTACCAACACTTCTTGGTGGATAATTACAATTGCTAGCACCACTTCACCTTTGCCTTTGGAATCTTGAATGTACACCTTTGAGCACAAGGCAATTTGAGAGCTTTTCAATTTAATTTGATGTAAAACAAGTTAGAACATGTAAGATTTGTTAAGTTCAAAGTTCTCTTTGAAAATCAGTTCAAACAGCCATAAAACGGCTAGTAACGGTTAGTAACAGTATTTACTATTCATGTGAACAGTGTCACTGTTCATGTACTGTTCACAAAAGTTCGGACATCTAAACTTGGTCTCATGCGTCCGAACGTGCGTCCGAAATTCTCTGGAAAAATAATAATAATGTTTATTGAACAGTGTTTACTGTTCATAATACAGAATTTGCTCTTCACAGCGTAGGGAAAGTTCGGACGTCTGAACTTTGCCCTATGCGTCCGAACTTTGCATCCGAACTTTTAAAACTTTGTCAAAATATATCCAAATCATTTCGAACAAGTTGGAAAACATTCTAGCCTTAAAGATAAGTTATTAAAGACATTTTAAGTGCAAAAATTATTTATGAAAACTTGATAATTTTGGTAAGTTCAAAACCATTGAAACCATTTAAATCAAATTTTGTGCTCTCAATTGCAACTCATAGATTCCAAGGCTTAAGAGTGTAGGGTTTACAAAGTTTACCTATTAACCACTTGTAACCTATACTTCATGTCTTCAAAGCCTTCATTCATCTTGAACAACTCTTCAATCTTCAATCACTTTGGCATACTTGAGTTGTTCTTGCATTTCTAGTTCCAAGGCAATGAGACTTGCTTCCTTCTCAATCCAAAAATCCTATCACACAATATACAAGCATTTTAGTCCTTATCAATGTTTGTCCTTAATCAAAACTAATCAAACCTACATGATTTGCTCTTAGGGCTAACAATCTCCCCCTTTTTGATAATGACAAATTTTGATGCAAAATGTGATGGATTTAAACAATGTAGTTCAAAGAAGCATTGATGTCATTGATGAATAATAACCAATTCAGCACATTGACATGCAAAAGACTCAATATGAGCCTATGACCCAACCAACCTCCATTTGCCTCCTTCCTTCCAACTACTAGGATAGAAGATATAGCATTTAAGCATTTAGAAAAGATTCTAAGAGAGGTTTTAAAGGTTGTAAATGTTTAACAATGCTCCCCCTTAGATTGTGGTCATTTTTCAACAACTTTGGACTTGAGATGCTAAGCATCCGAATTCTGACATATCAAGTCCAAACTTTAAAATAAGTAAAATGAAAGCTGCAAATTTTGTAAATTAGCTTTCCTAAGGTTGTTCAAACATATTGGAAGAGATTAAAACATATTTGAATCAATTTGAACAACAAAAAAACACTTTTTGGTAATAAAGTGTGGATGCATCCGAATTTCAGAACATGCATCCGAATTTTGAAGTTTCAAGTCCAAACTTTAAAATATGTGAGATAAATGATGTAATATTTGAAAATAAGCCTTCCTAAGGTTTTTAAAACATAGTAGAAGAGATTAAAACATGTTTGAATCAATTTGAACAACAAAAGAGCACATTTTGGCAACAAAATATGCATGCATCCGAATTTCAGAACATGCATCCGAATTTTTAATCCTTGCATCCGAATTTTTAAATCTTAAGTCCAAACTGCAATAAATTCAATATAATGAATGTTAAAGTGAAACAAAGTGTTCCTAAGGTTGTTCAAACATAATGGAAGAGATTAAAACATATTTGGATCAACTTGAACAACAAAAGAGCACGTTTTGGCAACAAAATATGCATGCATCCGAATTTCTGAAACATGCATCCGAATTTTTAAACCTTGCATCCGAATTTTTAAATCATGCATCCAAATTTTAAGCTTTCAATTCCAAACTGTAAAATATGTGAGATAACAACTTTTATTTTGAAAATAAGCTTTTCTAAGATTGTTCAAATATGATAAGAAGGATTAAGATAATTTTCAAACAATTTGAACAACAGGAAAAACATTTTTGACAAGAAGATCTTGATGCATCCGAATTTTAAGTCCAAATTTTTGTCAACAAGTTTGAAAAGGTGATTTTGCATTTTCAAATGAACTATAGAAGTACTCAAATATGTATAGCCACAATAACACTCAATTTAGCTTTGCAAAACTACAAAACTCATGTATTTAATTGTTTTCATGATGTAACTTAAAGTCATAGGTCAAGTCAAGAATCATGATGAAAAATGTCACAATCTCAACTCAACCATTTTCAAAATCTCAGAAAACATTCTCAATTTAAATTTCAAATGCAACCATATATTTGCACAATACACATTTATTTTACATTTCAACCTATAGCACTCATACATATCACATTTACAGCAAGCACATTACAATACAACAAGCACATAGCATATTTTGCAGTCAACATTCTTTCTCCCCATTGCCACTGCTATTTCACATTTTCACACATTTCACTGCTATTTCACATTTTCACACATTTTGTCATCACATTTCTTCTCCCCCTTTTGTCATCAATCAAAGACGGGGTTAATGAAAATGAGACAGCATGTATTACATATAAGCAGTATTATGATCAACTCTCATTTAGTAATTTAGCAATATATTGACCAACTCTCATAAACAGTATATCTCTAGTCAAATAATTAGTATCCTAACAGCAATAATCATTATGTAGCCTCTCAACAATAATAAATCAAATTATTCTCCCCCTTTTTAGCAACGATTAAACTTGGGGTAAGAATACTTGGACAACAAAAGTGAAACAAAAGAAGCTCTTATCACAAAGATTTCACATATTGAGCTTCAAAACATTATAATGACTAGAAAGACACAAGTAAATTTCAATATTAAAGCATAACTTGTTCATCAATGCTTAGTCTTGGATGCGCTTCATGGTCTTCACTTCCAAATTTGTTTGTTATGATGGTCATGTCTCCTTAATATCTATATGATGGGGTCCTTCATTTGTTGATTTCTTGCTTGTGTAGTTCTGCTTTGGAAAGCTACCAATCGAGAGGATCTTGGATCTTCTTTCTTTGAACCACATTTTCTTCCTCATTTGGCTAAAGGAAATTGGTGATGGATTTGTGATATGACTTTGTTAAACTCCCTTCACCTCCTTCTTCTTGCTTGTTCTCTTGACCTTTACCTCTTTGTTTTTCATTCTCATGCTCTTCTTCTTCTTGGGATGCTTCACTGCCTTTTCCTTCATCTTTTGTCTTCTTCTTTAGCAACAAATTGATAGCCATCTCAATTTTCACTGTCATTACTATCATCCTTATTGCTGCCATCTCCACTCATATTATCTTCTTGATCTTCTTCATTTTCCTCTTTCTCATCTTCTTTCTTTTCTTCTTCTTTGGCTTTATAGGAACTTGCACCATTTAGAACCACTTGAAAAATCATTCTCAAGTCTTCTTCCATACTCTTAACTCTAGCTTCTAAACCATCAAATTTGCCAAGAATCATTGGAGCAAAGGACTTGAAGAATTTGTCCATCTTTTTCATTTCCTTTACATGGTTGTTCAATGCCTCTTGAAACACCTTGGCAACTATGGTATTACCTCTAGTGAGATTATCACCTTCAACTTATTTTCCTTCAATGGAGGATACCTCTTCAAATGGTCTTCTTTTTGTGAGGATTTGCTCCCCCTCACTTGGTGACTCATGCTTCTTATTGATTTTCCTTTCTCTAGCAAGGATTTCCTCTTCATCCTCTTCTTCTTCTTCATTTTATTCTTCCTCCTTCTCTTCATCATCGCTAGCATCTCTTCTATCACCCCTTAGAGGAGTTTCTCTTTAGTGAGTTGTTGGTGTAGACTTCTTCACTCTTTATTGGTAGACTACTAGAAGACAATTGCATTTGGAGATACTTGAAAATTCCTGTTAATAACCTTTCATACGACAATGCCTTATGCTCGGTTCTTCTAACTGCCATTATATTCTTTAGCACTATATATCCAAAATTCATTTTTCTTTTCTTAAGCATAGCTAGCACAATTACAGCATACATATTATCAACAGAAGATTTGTGCCCAATGTATGCTATAATCAAGGTAGTAAGCATGTGATGTAAAATTCTTTTACTAGCATCAAAAAGATTTTATCTCTCTCTCCTTTCTAGACTTGAGGCTTCTACCATGTATATAGGTATTCTCAATTCTTTCATGTGAGTATAACTCACGTATAAAGCAATGTCCCCTGGAAGAATAATGTCTAAACCCAACATCCTCAACATCACAAATTCTATTCAGCAATGCATTATCAATCTCAAAAACCAATTTGTGATATTCTTGAAGAATATCACTGGATAGCTTTATTACCAACTTGCTTAACTCTTTCTTCCTTAATATTTGCTTAAACTTCATAAACTAAGAAAGGTAATAGCATTCATCAAACACTAGCAAACTAGCCCATCTCACATCATTTAAAAAATGAGAGTATATTACCCATTTTGGATAGTTTGATGACATCCACCTTGTGGCTTGGATTTGTCTTATGGTTCCTTTTTGTCCAATCATCAATTTCAGTAGCAGCCTCCACTGTGACAAATCTATCCAGCCATGACATGCTTTGCAAAACATGAACCTTCCTTGGTTCATTGATCACTGATCCTGCTCTTTCTTTGGCTTTTCCCTTTCCTTTTCCCATGCTAGGCATCTTTGTCCTCACCTGAAGCTACAACACTTGAATACACTTATTAGTTATTGAATTTTGAAATCCCTAGGATTCTTCTAATATTGGTTAAACCTTTTTCGGCTAATGGCATAGTAAGAATATCATTAATTTGTTCATTAGTTCAAACATGCTTTAAACAAATATTGCCCTTAGTAGAATGATCTCTAATGAGATGAAGTTTGATCTCTATATGCTTTGTCCTAGTTTGTTGAATAGTATGATGATCAAATTTATTGCATTAGTGTTATCACATAACATATCCACACATTTGAAACATATACCATAATCACTTAGAGTATCAATAAGGTAATAGGGAATGTGTTTAATAGCAATCAAATGAAACTCTCTAGGACAAGATAAAATCTAGCACACAAGCACATGACAAACATAATATTGGCTCTACTTGCTGTCAAATAGAGTTGACTACTCCTATGAAACCTTTTTATTCTTGTCAAACATAATTGATAAATTTATGAAAGTGCTTATACCTTAACATGATTCATGAAAGTGCCATCCTTGGTTTGCATGATTTGTAGGCCAAGAAAGAAATTGAGTTTTCCTATCATGCTCATTTCAAATTTACTTTGCATCAACTTGGAAAACACATCACAAAGTGAAGTATTAGAAGCACCAAAAGTTGTATCATATATTTGGACAAGTTATAGATCTTTGTTGCATGAGAAATTTATAAAGAGGGTAGTTTCAATTTTCCTCTTGAAAATCCTTTTGAAAGAAGGAAACTACTCAATCTTTCACAATAAATTCTAGGAGCTGGTTTTAAACCATTCAAAACTTAGGATAGTTTGAAAATATGGTTAGGAAACTTTTCATGAGCAAAACCGGTGATTATTCCACATAAATTACTTCCTCAATAAAACCATTTAGAAAAGTACTTTTGACATTCATTTGAAATAACTTAAAGCAAGTACAAGTCAAAAGTATTCTTATGAACTCAAGTCTACATTCGGAACAAAGGTTTCATCATAATCAATTCCTTCTTCTTGATTGAATCCTTAGACAACAAGTCTAACCTTGTTTCTAACAACTTCTCTGGATTCAATAAGTTTATTTCTAAAAACCATTTAGTACCAATAATGGAATGATCATGAGATTTAGGAAAAAATTTGTATTTTTCAAATATATTTATTTCCTCTTGCATAGCAATAATCCAAAAATCATCACACAATGCATCATCAATACTTTTAGGCTCATATGCAATAAAAGAATAAAGTTAGCAATAATCCAAAAATCATCACACAATGCATCATCAATACTTTTAGGCTCATATGCAATAAAAGAATAAAGTTATTGATAAAGTACCGCCTTATATTTTTTACTCCTTGGGAGATATCATCAATGATTTGCTCCTTAGGGTGGCCTCTTGGATATCTTAAGTTCTTTGAGAGCTTTTGGTCACCACTAGGTTGGTCATCTTGATTTTGCTCAATCATTTCTTCCTCATTGGTATGATCCTTCAAAGTTGGTGCTTGAAGATGGGTTTGATAGTCATTCATCGATGTACCTAAATCATCTTCATCTCTTCTTTCCAAATAAATGTAAGATTCATCCAAACAAACATGAATGGTTTCCTCATCATATAAGGTTCTTTTCATTATAAACTCTATATGCCTTTTCGTTAGAAGAATAGCTAAGAGATATACCAATATCCGGTTTTCTATCAAATTTAAGTAAGTTATCACAAGAATTTAAGATAAGACATTTATAACCAAGAATTTTAAAATATGCAATTTGAGACGTTTTATAAAAGAGAATTCAAAAGATGTTTTTCTTCAAAATGATCTTAAAAGAATTCTATTTATAATAACATGTGGTGTTTAAGGCTTTGGCCCAAAAATATTTTTGAAGAAGAATTTTCACAAAGCATAGACCTAGCCAATTTCTGCAAAGTTCAAAATTTTCTTTCAATAACACCATTTTATTGTGGAGTTTTTGCAATTGAAACAATTATATGAAAAACAGAATTAAAATGAAGAATGGAGTTTGGATATTACCAACACTTCTTGGTGGATAATTACAATTGCTAGCACCACTTCACCTTTGCCTTTGGAATCTTGAATGTACACCTTTGAGCACAAGGCAATTTGAGAGCTTTTCAATTTAATTTGATATAAAACAAGTTAGAACATGTAGGATTTGTTAAGTTCAAAGTTCTCTTCAAAAATATGAAGTTTATGGCTTTTATAGAATTTGAAAATCAGTTTAAACAGCTATAAAACGGCTAGTAACAGTAATTAATGTTCATGTGAACAGTGTCACTGCGTCCGAACGTGCGTTCGAATTTCTCTGAAAAAATAGTACTACTGTTCATTGAACAGTGTTTACTGTTCATAATACAGAATTTGCTCTTCACAGCGTAGGGAAAGTTCGGACGTCTGAACTTTGCCCTATGCGTCCGAACTTTGCATCCGAACTTTTAAAACTTTGTCAAAATATATCCAAATCATTTCGAACAAGTTGGAAAACATTCTAGCCTTAAAGATAAGTTATTAAAGACATTTTAAGTGCAAAAATTATTTATGAAAACTTGATAATTTTGGTAAGTTCAAAACCATTGAAACCATTTAAATCAAATTTTGTGCTCTCAATTGCAACTCATAGATTCCAAGGCTTAAGAGTGTAGGGTTTACAAAGTTTACCTATTAACCACTTGTAACCTACACTTCATGTATTCAAAGCATTCATTCATCTTGAACAAACTCTTCAATCTTCAATCACTTTGGCATATTTGAGTTGTTCTTGCATTTCTAGCTCCAAGGCAATGAGACTTGCTTCCTTCTCAATCAAAAAATCCTATCACACAATATACAAGTATTTTAGTCCTTATCAATGTTTGTCCTTAATCAAAACTAATCAAACCTACATGATTTGCCCTTAGGGCTAACATTACCCATTAAAAAATTAAAGTATTAATTAAAAACTTTACAAAATTAATAATTTAAAAAGAAAAACGATTAAAATACTTCATGATTAAACTATACATATTTTAGAGATTATTAAAAAACTAGAAAGTTCCAAAATGTCAAGTTTGCATGCAGCGCACGTGACACTTTCTAATTCATCAAAGTGGCCGTCTATAGAAAATGTGGCCAATGAGGTGCCAACTATAAAGAAAAAGACCAAAACCAAAATGTGCACTGACTTCAGGTATCTCGACTTGGCCCGTTCCAAAGATGAATACCTAAGCCTAATAGCAGTTTTCTTGATCAATACAGCCATAGGTTAATCCATAACTTCTTTTATGGATTGTAATTCTGGGTAATATAATAGTTACTAGAGAGCCATGAACTACATCTTTTATGGCTTAAAATGATCAATTTTGGAGGTTTACATGGACAACATAATTGTCAAAGTTGACGACTTCTAATAGCATTTGGTTAGTCTTTGATTGACTTTTGATAAAAAGAAGAAATGTAATCTCAAACTAAATCTGGCTAAGTGCAACCGTGGTACCTGAATAGGAAAGTTCTTGGGACTTCTTGTGCATAAACGTGGGATATACATGGATGCGAATAAAGGTAAAGCCACTATCGATGCTAAATCACCTGTCAGTAAGAAAAGAGTTGGACCCAAGGAAAATTCTGGTAGAAAGCCCAAAACCTGAAGTGCATGATGGGCTTTGGAACGATGCAAATCCAAATATGGGAAGTTTCACAACGCAAGCGCATGATCCATAATAAGATTTGAATGGGCCGAGATAAATACAAATAGAACAAAAGATTTCAGATAACGAACAAATTGATTTTAGAAGATTCGACAAGGGGATAATAGGACTCTGTGGCTGCAAAAAGAAGAAGAAAATTGAAAACAGACATGAATTCTCTCCAGCAAACATGAAAAATGCAGCCTTTTTATTAGAGTATTTTTCCAGATTTTAGCTTTAATTTTTAGTGTAGGCGATTTCTTAGTAATTTTTTATATTAATTTCGATAATATTAGTTTATTGATTAAAATCTTCTTGTGCTTTGCAAGGTATGCCAAGAACCCACATTTGTTTTTGTTTCAAATTACAATTTCTAATTTTTTAAAAATTTTTCCATAAAGTGAGTGGTACGCTTAGTTGAATGTTTGTCAATAGAATTTTTTAACCCAGGAACAATAATGTGGAATCAAAGAAGAGTTTTTTTTTTTTTAAGAGTGATCATCCTCCATAGCCAAAGGTAATTTTAAGTTTCAAGAACGAAGAAAGTTTTTTAAAGTAAGGCTTTATATGCTGAATTTGATATTCTGTTAACTTTGAAATATATACCAAAAATTTTTAATTAAAATATACCCAGTATAAATTAATTAAAAATTAATTTTGACGCACTCCACATTTCGTTAAAAATGAGTAGATTTATCTTGATACATTAGTAACTTGTTGGCATTCAATAGTTACTTATATACTAATAAAAAATGCACATGTAAATAAAATAGTCATCTCAATACATGATAGAATCGTATTATTTTTGTAGTTTCATTTACATGTATATTTTTTATTGTAAATAAGTAACTATTTCGACGCCAACAAAATACTAGCCTATCAAGAAAAAACTACTGATTAAAAATAGGTTAATTATAATAATCTACCCTTAGGTTTGGGAGATGTTGCACTTGGTCGCACTTGTTCGAAAATGTGCATATATAGTACAATCGTTAGCATCCGTTGAAATATGCTAACGTCAATGACATAAAATGACATTTTTACCCCCTATTCTAACTTTTGAATTTTAGTAATAGGAGTTATTACATTTTAGTCCCAACGAATAATTGAATTGACTACTTTTCTTTCATTTTTTAACCCAATTTTTTTGGAAAAACAAATAAAAGTCAACCAAATCTTTTAAAACACTCTTTACCGATCCTTTTTTTCACCTCTAAATCTTTTTTACCTCCTCTTTCATTAGAAACCGCTCATCCTAACTCGTGCCACCACTAGGATCATCGTTAATGATCTTCATCTATTTTCCACATTTAGCATAATTTCTCAAATCAAATCTTAAGCATTGTAAATTATGTAGGTTAGTCAAAGATAGAGGTTGAAGAAAATAATAGATGAGAGACAGGTTTTATAAAGATGAAGGAGGTCAGGAGAAACATAAAGAAAGAAAGGAACAGAAAATCTTGTATGAAGGAATTCTTTTTTTTTTTATTTGAAGAATTTGTTCAAGTTTTTTACCCTTTTCCCGTCATTTGACATTTTAGATAATGATCTAATATATTGAGGGTAAAGAAGTTAATTCATTTGTTGATTGATGGTTAATGAATCATAATAGTATAATTTTGAAGAAGTGGGAAATGTCCCCAAGTTAATGATAGTAATATGCAATTAATGCATTTCACAAATTTGAAATTACAAGAAAAAGATAAGGGCAATATTGACATTTGACTAATAATTAAAAGCTCATTTGCTCAGTAATCAGTTGACTAGCAGCCAATGGACATATGTGTGGGTGTTCATCAGTTTGGTTTGGAGAAAATTTAATTTTTTTATTTAAAGAAAATTAAAATTTTACATTTTTTTAAAATCAAACAAAATCTAATTTACTTTCAAACTGAATTTTCTCCAAAGTAAAATATTTTGAGTTGGAGAAAATTCAGTTTGGAGAAAAATAAAAAATATAAAATTAATAATTTGAATTTTAAAATAACATTTATTATACTCTAACTTATTTTAAGTTATCAATCTTCAAGTAGTATTTGTGAAAATTTACAAAATTAGTATTTTAAAATTTTAAAATAATCTTAATTAAAATATAATTTATTTTAAATTATTAGTCTCAAATAATGTTTGTGAAAATATATTAAAATTAAGTATTTTAAATTTTAAAATAACATTAATCAATATCTAACATAACAAGGGTTATTAATTTTTAATTATATTTAATTATTAACTTGAAAAAATTAGTTTTTTTTGTTTAGCTTAGTCTAAATCTAAACCGAACTGAATTTTAATTTAAAAATAAAAATTTAAAATTTTTTAAAATTGAAATTTTAAAAAATTAAAATAAAATTTAATTTGATTTAATTTTATTAATTTTTTTTAAAATAATGCCACTCTAACAGTAGAGGCTTATTTTAGAACAAGTGGGGCTAAATTGCTACAACTCCGGAACCTAAGGGCAGTTAATTGCAATAAACCCCCTTAAAAATATTCGTTCTTTTTTTTTTTTGCTGCTTTAAGAAAAACAAGAAAATTCGTTCCCTATCAAACGTAAGAAATTGTACGACATTTTCCTCTTCTTCCAGATTTCATATATTATTCAAACACAGACAACTCTCCTTCAAATACCCATTAAAACTTCTGTGATTCATTCCTTTTCCTCCTTCTCATTCTCATTCTTCTCTCTCCAACTCCCAGATCTCTCTCTATACATTTCTTTGTATCTATTCATCTATCTATCTATATATATTTGTATCTATATTAGGGGTGTTGGATTTGGATCCGGCAATATTTTATCGAATTTGAAAGGTGAAAATGGAGGGCAATGGAGGAAATGAGGAGAATGACTTCCCATCATCAGAAGGTAGGGGAGTAGGAGGACGCAGGTATGCTCCGGTGGTGGCCCACGACAATGATCGCGCGGTCGTTGAAATGTCTTCTCTTGAATCCGCAGCCGCCGCATCTTCTTCCTCTTCTCCGTTCTCCAGCCACAATCCTCCGTATTTACCGTATCTTTCATCTCTTTTTTTTTGAGCGATTTTAACTTTGAGCAATGTAGTAGCTAATTGCGAACGTGGATATGCTGTTGTTTTGGTGTTCATCAGTATTTGTTATCTTGCCTATTGGGTTTTGTACTAAATCAAGATTCGGTATTTGATTAAGTATGTTTTGCAAAATTCAGCTGCTTTTCAGTGTACGTGTGTTTGTCTTGGATAAGGGTGGAGAGATAAAGAGTTTAAAGATTGGCGGGGAGCGTTTGTTATGGATCATAATTGCTTTGGTACCTGGGATGCACTGAGAATGAAACTTAGATAACCTGATCAATTTTAGTTTATAGATAATAGACGGTGATTAGGAGCTTAATTTTGGATACTTTTCATGATTCCCCTAAGGCCAATGGATCCAAGATCCCATTTGCAGTTTAAGTAGAACTTGGAGCCATATATGTATGAACAAAGTTGCAATCTTAATTATTTGTTTATTTTTCCATTTTTGGGTTGAGGATGTCAAGATGAAGCATAGAGTGGAAGAATTTGGGTAAATTACTTGGTCGTAACTTTAAATTAAGTAGAGGGGCAAGATATGGAAGAACTTAACAAATAGTAACTATCGGAAGTCTATGTTGGAAGAAGATACAATGACAAGAAGAATGAACAATCTAGTGGCACGTATGAATAAACTGGAAATCTTGCTGGTGCTTTCTCTCTATTTTGCCTCTTTTCTTGATCTGGTGCAGTATTGTATTGATAGTTTTGGTAAGTCCGTTACCCTGGGGGGAGCAGTGAGTTGGGACGTGAATTATGGTTGTTAATACTTGATTGTCAAGGTAGAACTATTACATGGGAGCACTTTTCATTGTAAGGTTACAGGTTCCTCAGGGATCATTTTATTAAAGCTTGGAAAACTCTTTAGCAAGGTTTGAGGTTGATGGCCTTTGATTGTCAAATATGTAGTAGATGACTGAACGGACAGTGCCTATCAATCTAAGCTTGGTTGTTCTGAGGAAGAGAATTAAATAATTTGGACTTTTGCTTGCTTTGATATCATGCTCATGTTTACCTCACCTAAAAGCTAAAATTGTTGGAAAAAGGACACTTAGATCCTCCTAGGACTATGAAAGATTGCATAAGGTTGACTCTCTAGTGCTTCTAAGATGGAGGTTCAATGTCAGTTGTTTTCTTTTATTGGGGTATTCTCTTCCTGTTTACATTTTGTAGATCATTGTTGATCCACAGTTTTTCCTGCCATTGTGAACTCCTGAAACTTAATAAACTTTCATTTTAGATTTTAAATCATATATTGAATAGTCAACAGCAGGGTCCTTTTTATAGGATTTCTGGTTTTGTTTTTTGTACTGCTAACAACCCAAAATGCTTAATTAATAAAGGGATATCACAGTCTTTGTTTGCAAACTTATTTATGTAATACTTCTTTAGAAATTTGCAATGTTAATTATGCAGAAATGATCAAGAAGAAAACAAAGAAATTGCAGCCAGAATGTAAAAGCAGCTAACTCTTCAGAGAGCTTCTATTTTGGTTCCACATGTGACTGTAAAAACTGGAAGTCATTTTTCAGTTCGGGGCATGTGGGTATTATTAGAAAAAAAGAAAAAGAAAAATGGAAGGCCAAATGAGTTTCGTTTGGCTATTATTTGTGCAAGATAGGGTTTAGGTCTTATGACAGTAATTGAATACGAGATCTGTATGATTATGAATCTGTTTTCACTGATTATATAGTAGCTATATGGATTCTTTAGAGAATACAAGTATGATTTAGCTTTTCTTGTTCATTCACATTTCAGGTTTTAGTGTTCATTATTGTTAATTAGTATGTGCTGCTGCAGGAAAATTAAAGTCAGCAAGCAGCCGAACATGGCTTCTGAAGAAAGAGAAGGATCACTAGCCCCTCATGAAGGTGTAAATGGCTCCCAGACAGAATCCAAACTGGAACTGTTTGGTTTTGATTCACTCGTAAATATTTTAGGTCTTAAGAGGTACTGGGTACTTAGTTCTTCTATCCTAATCTGCTCACAGTTTGCTTGCTAATGACATCTCAAATTTTGCATTTCCATGGATTCTTCTAAGGCTTTTATTTGAATACTTCTCTGATGTACGCTTTGTTATTCCAGTATGGCAGGGGATCCCATTCCTGCACCCTCTAGTCCCAGAGATGGAGATGATGCAACTACAAATCTTGGACGCCCCAGGGTACTTGCTCGCTTTCTTAGTTTCTACAAGACTTCCTTGATTTTATGTATATAATGCAATTTTCGCTTTTTATGATTGACATATTGCTAGATTATTATTGCTCATGAAAATATTTTCATTGCTTCAAGTACCTGTTTTAGTAGAGCGCAAGTACCTGTTTCAGGTACGCCACTCTAAGAACCTTAGGTTGATTGGAAAACCCACTTGAAATGAAAATTGAGTCATCTTTCACAAACCATTGGATGATAAACAATCAAAGACCCAAGAATTGAACATAAACAGTCAAGGAAGATTAACTACTTGGTTGAAATCAAATAGAAATTCAACTCTCATCTCTGAAAGAAGAAGAGAAGAAATCCCTAGGTTCTCTAACTAAAACATTAAGTCGCCATCAAGAATGTTCATCTGTCATGTTAGCCCATCAGAAGGGTATTTATACATCACATTAGTACAAGATGATTAACAGAACAAAAAATAAGTTTAAGGGCGTTCAATCTACTTTATTGCATACCAAATGGACTTAAAAATACTTAGCAAGGCTAAACTAGGGGGAATATTATGAAAAAACATTTAAAAGAATGGCCTGGACTCGGGCTTGACCTGCCTGGTTATGGTTTTTGCTCCAAACTGGGTACTTTAATAGCTATTTTGGCCTCCATTTCACTTGGAATCCATCCTTCAATGACATGTTTTTGGGTGTCATGTGACCTTCAAAATGTCTTCACAACATGTTGAATCTTGCCTTGAACTGTTGGTACCTTCCGCATGTGGAATGACTTACAACTCTTGCCATGAAGTTCTTCACTCTCTTCAAGTTTTATCCTTGAAGCTAAACCACTGCAAGCTTGCCCTTGTTTATGGCTCCCATTGCTCATGTCACAAGATGTCCTTAAATCAAGTCTGTTCGGCAGACTTATAGTTGACACAAGGATGGATGTATTATAGAACTTATCAGGCTAACATGTAAAAATGAAGAAATGGAAATAACTGTCAGCCTAGTGGAACATGGAAAATTGACCTAAAACTTTGTTAGTTTCCCTGAAACCCAAGGATAGATGACACATCAGTTATTCCTAAGGAAATGAAGAAAAAAAGAAAAAACAAAGAAATGGGTGACACAAAAAAGTGGATACTATTTGATTATGCTGCAATCTTTTACTGTATCTGGAGAGTGTTCCATTTTCTAAGGGTTAGTAAAGTTGATTGACTGCAAAAAAGAAGGCAAGAACAAGAGGGAAGGAAGGAAGGAAGGAAAGGATGAAAGAAAGAAAAGGTCCTAACAGGACTGCATTTGTATGTATAACTGGTGGATGCATATGCCTAGTGTACATCTTTGTTCCACTTTATTTGCTTCTATCACCAACTTGTGCATGTTGCATGACCTTTGCTGGCTTCTGGTATTCAGAAATTGAATTTAAATAAAAGAAAGATTAGTTCATGAATTAGTGACAATTTAACCTAATGTAAACAAAATTTTGATTCTAACTGGTATGATTGATGTTAATCATGAATTAGTAAAGTTGATTGACTGCAAAAAAGAAGACAAGAACAAGAGGGAAGCAAGGAAGGAAGGAAAGAATGAAAGAAAGAAAAGGTCCTAACAGGACTGCATTTGTATGTATAACTGGTGGATGCATATGCCTAGAGTACATCTTTGTTCCAATTTATTTGCTTCTATCACCAACTTGTGCATGTTGCATGACCTTTGCTGGCTTCTGGTATTCAGAAATTGAATTTAAATAAAAGAAAGATTAGTTCATGAATTAGTGAAAAATTTAACCTAATGTAAACAAAATTTTGATTCTAACTGGTATGATTTATGTTAATCATGTAGCCAGTAACTTAAGAATGCAGTGATAATAAAGTCATGATTGACTGCACTTAACATCTCTAGGGTTTCTGTTCCTTGGATCTTAAGTATCATAACTTGACCTAAGCTTTGTATGTATTTTTTTGTAAATGATCAGTTATGGGTGCTTCTCAGCATAGTTTTACCTTATTATCAAGTTTTTATTTCTTTCTTTTAGCAGCTAATGTATTCCGACTTCTTGAGTAATCAAGTTGCTGATCAAGGCATGATTATGGTGTGTTTTTGTTTTCACTTCAGTTACTAGTCCAGTCTTTGATTTGGGTTCCTTCCTGCAGGATACTGGTGTCAAACTGGGGACGTTGATGGGAGTGTTCATCCCATGCTTGCAAAACATATTGGGAATTATATATTATATCAGATTTTCATGGTAAATCTCATATTGGCATTTGACTAGATATTTTGGAAATTTTATTATTTAGGCATAAATTATTTTTTTAATGAGTCTCTGAAGATAAATAGCAAATAAACATATACTTAGACCTGCATAAATATCTCTCTGTCAGGTTAAACTGATCCTTGAAGAAAGTTGATTTAAGGCAGAAAGCTTAGCATTTTTAAATGCCTGCTAAAAATGTTTTACAGCTTCCTAGTTTGTGGTAAAAATTGGAATTGAAACTAAAATTGTCTTCCTTTTCCTCACTCGTTTTTGAGCCCATTAGAAACCTTTTGCCACTGATCATGTTTTAGGTGTAGCTCACCCTTGGTGGTGTCAAACAAAACCTTCGAGTAGGAAAATGCCATTCTTTGTTTAGCCCAAGTGAGTGGCTGAGACCTCTGTTTCAGCGCAGCTGCGTACTAGAGCTGTCGTTTGCATAGCCTAAACCCTCTCAACCCACACAGTCATTTTGCTTCTTTGACCATTTGTTTGTGATAGATGATCATCAGGAGATGTGGCTTTAGTTCTTGGAAAGTATTTTAGAAAGCAATATCTTAGTGGGAGATTGAATGGCAGATTGTGTGAATAATTGTAGTGGACTGAATTTAAGGTGGATGAGAATTTTCTTATTAGTGCAGTGGAAGAGCAAAGAGAGGGAAAAGAAGGTTTAATATAATCTGTGTTGTAGTATACTGCGTGCTATAAGATTAAGGACCTGAGTTGTATGCCTTTCTAGTATGTTGTGCATTGGTTTTACTCTTTATTTCTGTTCATCAGAGGGAAAGTGAGACAGTTACTCCATATGTGAATTTAATTTGCAAAGAAATTTAAGCAAGAAGGAATGCATGAGAGCTACCAAATTGCAAATAATAAAGACAAGCATGATAAAGTATTCATGCTGTAAAGAAAGAAAGGGGCATCGAAAATTTTGGGAAATTTCTAATCAATGGAGAAGAAAAATAAGGAAAGAAAAAAACCTTTATGAGGGTAGTTATGAAGCTATTTTTTGAGAAGAAAGAGACTTTACTTTTTGAAGTAACAGGGAAGTGGAAGTTATTTGTTGAGGAATTCATGAGTAAGAATAGTTGGAATAAAATATATGCTTCTCTTGCAGGAAAGGTTACGAAGCCTTTCTTCTGTGTTAGCAAATTATCTGAAGTAGAAAAAATTAAAAGGAAAATTCATTTATGATAAGCAGGGCATCATGTTTCTCTAGGAGAAGATAGAAAGCTTAAAGGGATGTTAAGAGAAATAATAAGCAACTGAGTATGAGTTGTCTTTTTCTTTTTAATCTTTCACTTGTATCCATTTTCTGCAGATGCAGTTTGGCAACTTTCTGCAATATTTTGCAGTTTCTAGCGCTACATTTTCTCATGTCCCTTCTCCAAGCTAGCCATCTAGATACATTTGTGATTACACTTTTGAAAATGTATCAGAATATGAGTTACAGATGACCTATTTCTCCTTTATAGGATATTGACAATCAATGGCAAAATGTAAATATCCTTAGAGAATTTTTCTCTCCACCCCCTTTGCAAGACTAAATCGAAAGTAGAACTTTGAAAGTAAACTGTACCTTAAGTGGCTGAGTATTCTTTCTTTTTTTTTTCCCTTCAGAGAAGGGGGGGGGGGGATCACTTCTCTAAGACTCTGTACATTCTCTATAATCATAAGAAATCTCATATGAATTTATTGCAGCATGGAGGTCTAATTTGTTTGAGGCAAGTGAGAAGGGGAAATTGGAAAGTTAAATATGTTTAACAGTTTTTTCTTGTTCATTTTTTGGAATTATTTATTATTTACTTTGATACTGGCAAATGAGTCTCCCCCCTTCATGCCTCAAGCAGAACACAGTCAAAGGGATCTGAATATTTATTCTTTTCTTTGATAAGTAGTAAACATGGTCAAGAAAGAGCTTTCATATCATCTGCAACAAAAATAATTATTTTAGTCACATTTTTTCATTTGTTCATTTTTTCTTCGGAGGATTGCAGGATTGTGGGTATGGCTGGAATTGGGGAGTCATTGCTTCTAGTTGCCTTCTGTGGTTTGTGTACTTTCCTGACTACGATTTCACTGAGTGCTATTGCAACTAATGGTGCAATGAAGGTAAATAGATTAATTTTCACTCTGATGAAAATTAAGCAAATGGTTTCTCAAAACCAGGAGATGGTTATTCTTAGGATTAAACTCTATTTAACGTATATTCCTATCTAATTACCAGAATAATAAATATCTCTGTTGCAACATGGGTATCTCCATTTGATGTGGCTCAAAATTTGTGAGGATTTAACCATGTATATTTCTAATTTTACTCTTCCTTGGATGGAGGCTAAACTGTTGAAATATGGAAAGTGAAAGCTATATGGGCTTCAGTTATCCATTCATGATCCACTAAGTTAAGACAATAGTTAAGGGTAACGCTCGAAATTCATCAATAAGAATATTCAATTTAACAAACTGAACATTTATTTTGGAATTATTTAGCTGCCGTTGGCTACTTACATCATTACTTCATCTTTCTTGTGGTAAGTGTTATAACTAATTTATCTAAGCACTATAATCTAGGGTGGAGGACCTTACTATCTAATTGGTCGAGCATTGGGTCCAGAAGTTGGAGTTAGCATAGGCCTGTGTTTTTTCCTGGGGAATGCAGTAGCAGGAGCTATGTGAGTTTATTTCGATCATCTCAACATTGTATTGTTCTTTTTCATCAACCTTAGTTGCTTGATGACATTGACATTGCTAATAGTGGTTATTAGTGTACATGTATTTTTGTTTGGTAAACTCTTCAATGATCTGAACAATGTCATAAGAGTTGTAATCCAAGTTGTTTCTCTAGTTGGTTTAGTTGGTAAATTGATTCTTCGATACTACGATGCTGATATACATACAATTGCTGTTTGTAATAGGTATGTATTGGGAGCTGTAGAGACCTTCCTGGATGCTGTACCTGGTGCTGGGATTTTCAGAGGTAGTGTCTGAAGTGGTTTTGTTGCCGCTTAAAGTTTTCTTTTGTGTTTGACGGACTCCCTGTGACCGTTATGTCCATTGATTAGCTGTGAACAAATTTGTAACTTTTGTTATTATGAGATGAATCACCTCATGTACTTGTGTTTGTAATGTGTCAAAGTATTGCTATATCTCTCCTTCCTGAATTATGAATAAGGCTGTATTTAGACTAGCTCTTTTCCGCATTCTCGAAAACAAAAATTTCACTTTGGGTCTCACATTTATCTCCAAACAACTCAATCTTGTGAAAACTGAGACAAAAATTTTCAAAAACAAACCTAATCCATTAACTCTCTGTTCTGATTGCTGGTGTTGACAGTTTGACAGAATAATGTTCATTGCACAATGTATCTATATTTTAATCTTGGCTCTCAATTTGATTTTTTCCTCATTTTTTAAATGCAGAAACTGTCACTAGAGTTAATGGTACAGAAGTTGCACAGCCGATTACAACTGCAAATTTGCATGACCTGCAGGTTTATGGAGTTATAGTGACGATTGTTCTTTGTTTCATCGTCTTTGGTGGCGTGAAAATAATCAATCGGGTTGCACCAGCTTTTTTAATTCCTGTGGTGGTCTCATTATTCTGCATATTCATTGGGATATTCTTGGCAAGGAAGGACTATCCTGCAGGTATGTCTTTTACGTTCTGTTTGTGTCTTGGCTTAGTTATAAGTGCTTACATTTTTTTAACAAGTTGCTTGCGAATTATAGCATACTGATTATGGTCTATCACTGCTTATTTCTATCCACATAATATGGCATATGTTTTGCCAGTGCACCAAGTAGGGGTACCATGATTGGTAAATTCATTTAGGGCCAAGACGGACAAATTTGGATTGGACTTACAACTATTTTGACAAAGGATTGGCTTCCCATTCAAATCCCCAATTTTTGTTTTAGCACTAATTATTGTCTTTGTAAGTAATTATCTAAATGGTTCTTAAAGGAATCTCTTTTGGATTCTGTCTAACTGTGGCACTTAGTAGATTCCTGTTAAAGACACTTTATGGAAATAAACATTCTTTGTTTCTGTTTTTTTGAAAAGGTATTTTCTTCAAACCAGTGTGGTTCAGAGATCACTATTTTAAAAGGAAATTATACAGATACTCAGTAAGACATATTCTATTCATAGTATACATTCAAAGGATATTTTTACAAGTTGAAGTCCAAAGTTTCTAGCTAGAGACCGAGATTGATCTATCCTGCTGAAATTAATCTATGGTAAGTTATTTCTACCTGTTCTATTTATGATAAGTTTGTATCCATGCAAAATGGTTCCTGTTATGTGACGCAAAAATTTGCATAACCAACACCACAACATGGTTTCACTTTTAACATTTAAAAACATTCATAATGAAGACTGGCGTAAGGTAATCCCGCATTGCACAGAAATAGACTAATAGAGATGTCTGTTTTTCCTTATAAAATTCCAATGGGATAAGAAATTGCTAAATCCCTTTATATTTTGTACTTTGTTTTCCTTTCCACTGTTTGCTTGCTTTTCTTACATTAACCAGACCTGCACATGTTTCTATTCTATCTCCCTACCAACCTTTCCATTCTTGTCAATAAGTAGCTTTAAATTCTTTCATGTTCTATCAGAGAATCATGATGCCATTCCCATGGAAAATTGTCTTTTTAGCTTAAGTTTCCCACAGTTTGATACTCTATTGATTATGCAATATAATAGTTGGCGTTGTTTAACTAAAGAAGAATAAAGTAGTGATGATGATAAACACCAGTTTGCTGATCAATCAATTTATGCTAATTTTTGTCTGTTGTTTGTTATCTCAAAATGATTCTGTTCTATATCATGGATATACTTCCATCATCAAATATATTTTCTGTGAATGGTGTAGGCTTTGATGAACATCCTAAGGAATGATTTAGGTCATTTCTTTCTGTCAGTGATGTCCAATGTCCAGATCAGATACAAAATATGCATCAAGGATATTCCTAGCCAAAGATTCTGTGGATTTTTCTTTTGTTTTTGCATGAAATATTGTTGATCGTCCCTGAAGTTGCAACTTTTTGAGGAACTATTTCATTAACTCATTGCTGACCGCTGAATTTGTTAATACACTGACTTGAAGTAGTTGACTAAACAAATGTAGAAAAATTGTTTTTGGTTCAATAAGTTATTGGCACCTTGGATAAAATTATCTGAAAATGCTTCAAAATGGAGGCTGCATTATTATTCTTCCATCTATTTTTCTCGAGAGTCACTCTTGCACTGATGAAAATGTTTTGTTGCTTTTTATGGAACAGAAGGAATCACAGGCTTGAGTTCAAAATCTTTCAAAGAGAACTGGGGTTCGGATTACCAAACCACCAATAATGCTGGAATTCCAGATCCTGACGGGAAACAATATTGGAATTTCAAGTATGGCTTGCAAAAAGCTCCATCTGTTTTTGCCTCTGCTTCTGCTCTACTCTAATCATATGTAATCATCTGTTGTTTGGATGTTCTAACTTATATAACTTTACTCTGGCCAGTGCATTGGTAGGTCTCTTTTTCCCTGCTGTGACAGGGATCATGGCTGGTTCAAATCGTTCTGCCTCGTTGAAGGACACTCAGCGTTCTATTCCAATTGGGACCTTAGCTGCAACTTTGGCAACTTCTGGTTTATATCTGTGCACTGTGCTATTTTTTGGAGCTTTTGCAACCAGAGAGAAACTTTTAACAGACAGGTATTAGTTGTCATGATGAACCCTTGACATCACCAAAAAATGCTTATTAGTTATTAATTCTGCATTCTGTACGCCTGCTGATTATTTTACTGGTATGCTGCTAACCAAATATCTAGGATGTAATTCGGCTACTCCATTCCTCTCACTTTGAGGTTCTGGTACAAACTACATAGCCTATTTACTAATAGGTGACTTGGTCAACTTGGTTTCATCTGATTAGAAAATGTTTTTTCTTCCTGGTTAGCATATTTTCAGCTCTCTGGCATTTCATTCTCACTAGAGATTCCTGATGTTATGATTTGTTTCTAGCATAATCAATTAGGATACAGCTTAAGTATGAAACATAGTTTAATGGAAAGGTGCCTAGGTGACTCTTGGCCTTAATAGGGCATGTGTCATCGCCTTAGGCAAACTACTCTGCTACATGCTGTAGTTCAATTTCCAACTTCACTGCCTTAAGTTTTCCACCCTGTCATATGCCTTTCATAACATTTGCTGAAACCCAAAATCCTAAGACCATCTGCTTGATTTGGTTCATCTTGGCAGCCATTTTCCTTCCATTTTCTAATAGATAATGCACTTTCACAAAGTATAAATTCAGTAGTTTTATTTATTTACTTTTTGGTGACCTCCCAGGGGAGTGGGTGGGTAGGGTAAACCAAATGTGGTGGTGGAGTTCTGTATGGACCAATTCCAGTTTATTGGAAAATAAATCAAAATACATCTGAAAAAAAAAAGGGGAAGGGGGGGGGGTGGCATAAACTTTCCTCTTAAGAAGTCCCACATGCGACTGTGAGGGGGTTTGACTGGACTACCCGTTAATTGATAAACTAAATGAAATACAACTGAAGGGGAGCATAAAACCTTACCTCTTAAGAACTGGAACATACTCCACCGTGCAACAGTTACAGAAAAAGAGAAAAGCCGGAAACAATTGGATACAATCCACTATGTACAGTGGCATAAAGAAAAGAAAAACAATCTAAAAGAGTTATGCCACTTTATTCTCAAAGTTGACCGTTATCGATTATGACTTCATCATTATCAATTTTCACTGCACCATGTTTTGATTGTCGGATATCAATTACCACCGTTCCCTTTCTTCAATGTGTAGTCTGTCCTCATAATCAATTGTTGCCATCTGGAACCTGACATCACACTTCGTAAGGCTGAAATGAATCTGCTTCTCATGGCTATCTCTTGGAACGTAATATAGGAACCTGAGCAACATCCTAATTACGAAGGCCTTGAATGAACCATGGCAAGTTAGAAAAATTTTAAAATTTTTTAAAAGAATAATCCACAGAAGAATTACAACTAAGTCGGGTAGCATCAGATATAGAGTTCCCTTCTTGATAAACATCCATGAGTATGAAAGTAGAAGCTAACTTGAAAATATGCTGAATAAGCTTAATGAGTCTCCATATTGAAGGTAGAAATTCTCTATAAATTGAGCTGTTGATAGATAATACTGCTGATGCTTTATGGCCTTGTTGGAAAGAGTGGTTGCCCTACATTGACTTGACCTCTTTTTCTAATCTCTGGTCTTACATGTTTATGCAGGTTACTTACTGCAACTGTTGCATGGCCATTTCCAGCATTAATTTATATTGGCATCATTCTCTCAACCTTAGGAGCAGCACTTCAGAGCCTGACTGGTGCCCCACGCCTGCTTGCAGCAATAGCCAATGATGACATTTTACCTGTTCTAAAGTACTCCAGGGTGGCAGATGGAAATGAACCTCACATTGCTACACTCTTTACTGCCTTCCTCTGTGTTGGATGCGTTGTGATTGGAAATCTTGATCTTATCACGCCAACGATAACCATGTTTTACCTTCTATGCTATGCGGGTGTGAACCTATCTTGTTTTCTTCTGGATCTTTTGGATGCTCCTAGCTGGCGGCCCCGCTGGAAATTTCACCATTGGAGCCTTTCTCTTGTTGGGGCATTACTATGTATTGGTACGTTCTATCAGTACTCCTACTTCGTTTAATTTCCTCCTTTTTGTTAGTTTAGCTAGCAGAAGGTATTTATATGGCTTGAGCTATGCAATAAAGTATTTATCATTGCCTGTTTATTGGTTTTTAATCTTCCGTGATGTTATATGGATGGATGCACCAGACTGTCAGAGAACCTGGGAAATGTATGGTCTTTTAGCAATGTGTTTAAAATATGAAGTAAACAGACTCTGTGAATTAGCCCAATCAATAAACGTTCAGTTCTGAATAAAAATAACATGTTAGCCAAAGATTTATGGTTTGAGCTGGGAAGGGATACATGATCACAATTCCTGTTTGTGCTTGGTTTTATATCTTCTGTGTTTGCATGGATTTGCTTCTTGTTCTGTTCCTTTTCTCTTTTCCATTCTGCTTTCTCTTTTCTGAAATGTGAAGTTAAGCCTTGTTAGTTTTAATTCATGCATATTGGAAGAACACATATGCTTTTAATTGTGCGACTACTTCTCCATTCTCTGCACCATGATCTGATATTTACCATTTGTTTTTGTTCTTCTGCAGTTATTATGTTTCTGATTTCTTGGGCATTCACTGTGGTGTCACTGGCCCTGGCAACCCTTATATATTATTATGTGAGCGTCAAGGGCAAAGCAGGGAATTGGGGTGATGGTTTCAAGAGCGCATATTTTCAACTGGCTCTTCGCAGTCTGCGATCTTTAGGAGGTGATTTTTTATTCTCTAGTAGGATAGGAAAAAAGTTGTGGCAACTATTATATCCCTATATATAGCTTTAACCTTTGCATCATTGTCAGTTTTATTCTGCTTTCAGTTTTGATACATCAAGTTGAAGCTGTTCTCCGTTTCCTTGTAATGATGAAATGCGAATTCTAGATAATAAGAGTGATGTACCACTTGGCATTAAATTGGCTTAACTTTGTTTGAAAAACAGGCACTAAAGTGATTTTGGGTAATAATCTGTTTTGCGGAGATTGGAAATGAATTTGGGCCATTTCCTGTGAGGGTCATATGAGAAATTTTGAGCACATTACTAGTTGGTAAAATCTTGGATTTTCAGCATATAAGATCCGTTATATCCCAAGTGAAGTATTCTAATATTAATGGGCATTTAAAACGCTTGTCTTCAATATGGTTATTGATTAACAAAATTGTTGCCATGAATGGTTTATATGCTAACCAAGTACTAACGTTACTTGCGTAGCAGATCTGGGACTAAAGTCTCAAAAGATTTCTTGGAATCATGAAAATGTTTTAGCAATTTTGCTTCTGCATATTGTTTGATGAGATATTTTGAAATTTATATTTTCTACTTTTCTTCCTTGATGGGGTAATGGAATGGAGCAGATTTCCTTATTCTTTACGTATAGATCTAAATATACTATAGATTTTGCTTGAAGTTTCCTTCAGTGTAGTTTAGAAGTCGAATATCAAGGTCTTGAAGTTTTCCTGCTATTATCTAGCTCATATTTAATTAATTTCTCCATTCCACTCTTCTGGGAGTTTTGGCTGAGTTGGAAAATCTTAATGGCGGTATAGCAACATGTTTTTTTTTTGTTCATATTGTAAACAATATATAGGTTTGATTTGTTATTCAGTTCAAGTAGACTGCAATGTATGCTTAGTTTTCTATTCTTTAGATCCCCCTTTTTAGTGGATACCGGTGCTTCTTGACTAAGAATTTATTTTTTTTAAGTGCTGGAGAATGTGCAACATTTTGGTTCTATATCTTATGCATCAGTAGTTTCAGATCTTTTAATCTGTAAACTACTTTTAACATAAGTTTTACTTCTTTGCTTCTAAAAGATGAGGTAGAATGAGCAGTGTCTCTGGGTCCTCCTCCGTCTTGAAAGATATTGCTATAACTAAACCATATTGATGTTCAATTTAACTGTAATATTATTGTTTCAAAAATTTGGAAATTATGGAGCAGAGTAAGTATGAAATCCGATAATACTTCATATTTATTATATCGAAAGTAAAGTTGAATGCAGTAATTGTGAATGAAAGTTTCCCAAGACTAGTATTTCACTGCAGTTCTCGCTAATGCTCTACACTAAATTATCATTTTCAGTATGGTTGTAATGATATTGATAATTATCTTGCATCTATTTCCATTGCATAGCAGGAGTTCAACCCACCTCTGCACCAGCATGATTAGAATGAGGATTTCCAATTAGTGTTAGTTACCACCAATGGTTTTTGCACGGGTCTTACTGTTTTTCCCCCCTTCTAATTAATATCTTTTCGTACATGCAGCTGACCAGGTACATCCGAAGAACTGGTACCCTATACCACTCGTATTCTGCAGGCCATGGGGTAGGCTTCCCGAGAATGTACCTTGCCATCCAAAACTTGCAGATTTTGCCAACTGCATGAAGAAAAAGGGCAGGGGAATGTCCATTTTTGTGTCTATAATTGATGGAGATTACCATGAGTGTGCTGCAGATGCCAAGGCTGCCTGCAAGCTGCTTAGTACCTATATTGACTACAAACAATGCGAAGGAGTAGCGGAGATAGTAGTTGCTCCCAGTATGTCTGATGGCTTCCGAGGTATTGTTCAGACAATGGGTCTTGGCAATCTCAAACCTAATATTGTTGTCATGCGGTATCCAGAGATATGGAGGCGTGAAAACTTAACTGAAATTCCTGCTACTTTTATTGATATTATAAATGACTGCATTGTCGCGAACAAGGCTGTTGTTATTGTCAAGGGCCTTGATGAGTGGCCTAATGAGTACCAAAGACAATATGGTAGCATTGATTTATACTGGATTGTGAAAGATGGCGGTCTCATGCTTCTACTCTCCCAGCTCCTGCTTACCAAAGAAAGCTTTGAGAACTGTAAGATTCAAGTCTTTTGTATTGCTGAGGAGGATTCTGATGCGGAGGGACTCAAAGCTGATGTGAAAAAGTTTCTTTATGATCTCCGAATGCAAGCTGAAGTGATTGTAATCTCAATGAAGTCATGGGATCCGAAAGCAGAGCAGCAAGATGAATCGTATGAGGCATTCATTGGCGCCCAGCAGAGAATAGCTAACTACATGGCACAGATAAAGGAGAATGCTCACAAGGAAGGCACTAATCTAATGGCTGATGGAAAGCCTGTTGTTGTCAATGAACAGCAGGTTGAGAAATTTCTCTACACCACTTTGAAACTGAACTCAACAATACTGAAATATTCAAGAATGGCTGCTGTTGTGCTTGTAAGTCTGCCTCCCCCACCTCTCAACCACCCAGCATATTTCTACATGGAGTATATGGACCTATTGGTGGAAAACGTGCCTAGGCTTTTGATAGTACGAGGATATCATCGAGATGTCGTCACTTTGTTCACATAGTTTATGGTAGATTGTGCTTCCATTTGCTAATCTACACATTTTTTCTTCTTCCTTATATGTTTTTCATAGGCTATTGCTTTAAAATATATGATTTAGCTTAGTTTTTTTCATTTGATTTCAATTTTCTGTTGTCTTTATCCTAGGACCAGGGAGCATTTGTAGTTAATTACATTATTCATTCTTTTTAACCCATCATGATATAGAAAATTTTGATGTGCTGATATACTTACGATCTAATTTGTTCTTTCTATAATTCTGTTGGAGAACATTTCTTGTTTCACCAGGCCATCTCGTCTCCAAGACTTGTGAAAATGAAGTGTCTAGTGAGTTACAGTCAAGATTATTACTCCCTTTGCCTGAAATTGATTTTCTACATTTCTATACAAAATAAATATGAATGTTGATGTTTAATTCTTGATAGAATTACTCTATTTAATTTTAGAGTAAATTACTCTATTGAATAGAATTCCTCCACTTAATTTGTCTTTTTAACTTTATAAAATTGATAATTTCAGTAAGTTCCTTAATCTGTTTGAAACATAAAACTTCAATAATAATAATAATACTATGTATGAAACATAAATCTTGCAAACTACTTGATAACATGGATAAACTTCCCTTTGTCTCTTCATACGTACAGCCAATTATCTTGTACGAAAATGCTCGGTCATGTTTTATTTTTAAGAAGAGATGTATAAACAAAGAATGTGCGTCTAATTCGCAAAGCCATAACAATAGGCTTGAATTCATCAAAAAGAATTAAATAAAAAAGAATGGAATGCTGCATATACTCTTAGGACACGGTCCCTCTCAGAATAAGCATCAAAATACCAATGTCTTAATGCAAAAAACAAACTTAGTTTGAGCATTCTTGAGATAAACATGAGGTTAAGAAACAGTACCAAAATATTAAAAAAAGAACTTGAGGAAAGCATTAAACAGAATATGTTCAAAAGATCTAACCTATATAAGACCTACAATATTTTTTTTTTAACAGAAGATGACATTTTCTCCCTTTAGGACCATGGAGTCCTCTACTTCCATCCCCTTCTCTTATCCATCGAGAAGAATCGGCCCTTTCTGAATCCTTGTTTGCCTTTCTTCTTAGTTCCTGCACTTTCATGTTCCGTTATGCCTCTAATACGTACGGGCGCCAAGCTATGCACGTAAGGCATAACAAGTTCCTGGATGTCCGATATGGTCTCTAGCCTTCTCTTGGTGTATTGGTACTCATGGAGGCAATTTGAGATGAATAAGAAAAATGTCTTGGATTCAGGTGCATATGCAATAACCTTAAAAGGAAGTTGTGGTCTTGCTTCCATTGTAATGGGAACTATCAAGGAAACATCCTCACTCAATGTCCTAAATTGTTCACCGTCCTCGAGCCTCCATTTGAATTCCTGTTCGTCATTCTTCTCCAGAGTCCATTCTGGAAAAATGTCTGTGATTTCGTGGCAATAGCAATGAAGCTTTAGTTCTGATTTCCACAAACGCCTACCGAGGGTAGCTGGTGGAGCCTCGATTAACTGGAAGCTTGCTTGCTGCTTGTGCACAATGTTAAGATGGCACACGAGAATATGGCCTTCCAGACAATCCCAGTAAAGGCTTCCGTTGAAGAAAACCTTTGAAGCTATGTGGAGCCGATCATTTAGAGGCGGAAACTTTTCATAGAACACCTTCCATTCAACAGTTTCAGACGACCATATAGATAACCCGGGACTTCGGCAGGGATCCCCAGGTTTTGGCCTCAACAAGCACACAACTTTGTAGCTAAAGTGGCTCTGGTTACTGCAGTAATCAGCCATTAGTGCATAGAAATGCCTCTGGCAAGATACCCGAGGATGGGGATGTGGAAGGGCCAACTTTTCTTGTGTCAAAGGATTGCAGATGAAGCAAGTTTTAACCTTAGCCAGCCGATTGTAGTCATGCAAAGCAGAAGCCCATTACATGAATAAAAAATTTCCACATTCTCACGATTCCTTTGTCGCTTCAAGAATTGCAAAGAAGGATCACGAAGCCCACCAGCCTCCGGTTCAATTAACAACCACGCCATTTCCCCATCTCCCAGCAAGAAAAACCCCGTAATGCCATTCCCAGCAATGACTTCACGGTTGCGAGAATGCTTAGCTACAAAATGCGATTCTTTAATCAAATTGCAGAAACTCTTGGATACAAGTCTGAATTTGATCAGAGTTAGAGGAGCCAAACGAGAAAAGATCTCACAAAGAAGCTCGGTTGCTTCAATGGTGAAGCTATTCTCTTCTTCAGCAGCGGCATCATCTTTGCTTCTGCGGCGGCACAAGGAATGCCGTGAATTCATCCCAACAGAGCAATGGCAAGACTAACCTAAACTGGAAATGGCTGCGGAATGAGGGAGATGATCTATAATGCTCCTGGGAGTGGCCAAATTGATCTTTGAACCCATATTATGGGTTTATGGTATATTTGTACTTACATGTCTTGTTCATATCATATGGTGCTTCAAATGTTATCTACTGCTTCTGTCCGATATTAAAATTTTAATAAATATTAAGAAGAGTGATTTAATTACAGATATATTATTATCATATTTTAATTAATTCAAAAAAAAAAAAAATCGTGGCGGAACTCATATGTTATTATAGTTTAAATCCCTTAATTTAGAGAGTCAAGAGATTAGTGGCGAATTATTATGTTAGTAGAGTTTGAATCCTTAAAGAGGTTAGTAGTAAAAGTTTAGATAATGTATATCAGAGTGTAATTAGATAGGGTTTGATTTTGATATTTTTGTTTAAGTTTCATAAAAGTTAAATTGTATGTGAGAGGAGATGTGGATCCATACTTGAAATTTTGAGTTTGGTTTTGAAACCAGATGTTGTCCAAGTTAAGCATTAATCTCTCCGTCTAGAATTTAATATTTTGTTTTGACTTAACACAAAAATTAAAGGAGGGATTTTGACTATAAATAAATTATTATATTATTCTTATTAATTAATGATAATAGCAGTGGAATCCATATGTTAGGAAAGCTTAGTTGCTTAAATCAAGTGAAATCAAATAAGTCAGTGTGGTGAGACTATTATATATATTAATAGAGTTTAATTTACTTAAATATTAAATATAAGAGTGTAGATATTTAATTCTGGATATCCTAAAAAAGATATATTGATATTCAATTTTATATGGAAGGAGCACGATTTTAAAAAGAAAATCAACATTCAATTTCAAATTGGAGAAGTATTTTAGAGATTTGGTAGTTATTTTAGATGCTAGTCATATTTTTATAGATAATTGGTTGCTCAAGCGACTTGTCAATACAACATACTCATTACTCCACCGTTTTTTTCCTTTTTTTATTTGTAATTTTTTTTGTTCTTATTCAAAAAAAATTATCACTTATTCGCTCTATTTTAGGGCAACTTTGAGTTAGTTTGTATTTCGTTAATTAATTACTTTGATAATAAACTAATATTATTGTTATTCAAATACATCTTTATATCTTACCCTACTAATCTAGATATAGAAAATTTTGTTTGTCTTTATTTTTGTAGTTTGTGATGATTTAACAAAATAACAAGTCTTTTTTGCCTCCCCCGCCACACAGTTTGCTCTCTCCATTTGGCCCCTTAAGGTTCATTCCTGCGTCAGCCCAGAATCATGGTATTGGATAAACAAGTTTATGCGTTCCAAGCGATAGGATATAATTCCGGCTGGTGTTCCATTTAAAGAAGTTTGTAGAAGGGTTGCAGAGATTTCTGAAGCACCTGAAATGTCTAAGGGTGGTTTTTACCCTTTCTTTGTAAATATTTGTTTACTTAATATAAATAAGATCCACTTTCCAGGAGAAATAGGTACAGCATGGAAGACATTGCAGATAGAATGGCATGCGGTTGAATATGATATGCCGTGTATCTTTGCTAGATAATTATGTGTGACTATCGTATTCATGGGAGTTGGATAGAAAGAGGTATTTGCATTCAGGAGTGGAGAAGGTACCAAAGAATCAATAGCAGAAAAGGTACTTTCCAAAGTAGCATCCCAAACCTAAACACATCTTATATATATATTTTTATAAAATTAAAAATTAAAAATTTAAATTTGAACGCTATCCAAATGGAGCCTCAACCAAATGCCTCCTATGGCAATTCTTGGATAGCTTGAAGGGGGATGAGCTTCTGGAAAAGAATATTCTTGTGTTTAAAGTTTTTATTGCATGCGTCTTATGATTATTTAATATATTGCATGCGTCTTTGTTAAAGAAATTGTCAGAATTTCTTTTTTTAAAATTTTTTGGCTATTAAGTATTTATTTACATTTATATAATACATAAATTATATAATTTACTATAATTAGTATAATATTGACTGACAAATACCATTATTATGTCAAATACTGTCTAATTGAGTTAGAATATGTATCGTTTGATATTTATTTTTTAAATTTGAAAAAATGTATCTAATATTTTAATTTATATTTTCATAAATTTATTTGTAGTTAAGTTTATGCAACCTTATTCTGAATTTAGACTCAAGTTAACTTTTTTAATTAAATGTTATGTGCTGCTTATTTAATATCTATATCGTTAATTTATATTTAGATTGTATTGATTGATGAGTATTTCATTACTATGGTATTATTATGATATTATCAATTACTGTTATTATCAATTATTATAGTATTAATAATATCATATTTTAATTTTTTATATGAAATTATATATTACTAAAAATGTAGTATTTTTATTTTAAATTCAATGTCATGTGATGTTTAATATTTCTAAATATATTATTATTTCACATCCACTTTTATTTAGATGTATCAGTTATTAGGAATTTATGGGTTGAGATTTGAATATTTACAAATTAAATTAAGTTAAATGTAATTTAGTATATAATTTTTTGTTAATTTTGTATATAAATTTTGTATAGCATCGATGTTCAACATTTTTTGAAATTGTCGCCGGCATAACATGTGCTCGAATTAGAAAATGCATCAGCCAGGACCTGTATCAATCTAGGTTCCTGATCAATCATGATAATGATCGGGGGCAATTTCTATCAAATATATCATGAACACAATGGAGCACCTAACTCTACCTATTTAAAATTAATTATTACACACACAGACGCGAATAAAATTTTACATATATTTTTAGCAAAGGAACGTTATCTATAACTAAAATACGTAGAAATTATAACGTACATGTTAATCTTATATTTCGTATCTATTATCAACACAAATGGATATGCACGAGCATGTGTACATGAATCTGGATGAGCGAAAATACAGTCACTCAAAATTTCGGCCCCTGACTCAACTCCGTGCCAATGGATGTATCCATAATCAGTAAACAACTTGAACAGTTATTGAACCACTACCCGACTTGTCATATTCGCCACCTTTAATTTGTGTTTAGCATTGTATACAGTCTCTACACACAACATATGTTATTCATATTATCAAAAATTTTTATTACACTTATATAAAAGTACCAGTAAGGGGCATTAATAAGATGTTACTGATACACTTACCTAACGACTGTTCTCGGGTTCTCTCGCTTCAAATGATATAATATATGTTTAGGCTAAATATGACATTTGCTCATTTGCTCCATCATTCTTAACTCTCACTCCGTCATTCGCACAGCTAATTTATGATTGTGTCGAATTCTGAGCTCATGATTGTGCTTGCAGTATATCACCTCAAGACTTCACGTTCCTTGGTAATGAATGCTCTTTATCTATGAGTTTCAGTGGACAGTGACACCTTTTCGTACCTTTAGGCTTTCACTCTGTATTAACCATTAGTGCATAATTTTTTATTAAAACATAAATTGTTTCATATTTTTTGTAATAATTCTAATAATTATTTATATAATAACATGTATTAATTTTTTGGCACTTTTTTGAAAGAGAAATTGACATTGCCACTAACAAAAGGACTCTTGCTTGCGCTATTAAAAGTATATTTTTAATGACATTTAAAACTAATTTTTTTAAAAAATATATTCTCTTTATACACTTATTTTTTGAGAAGTAATATATATTATGTGCAAAACACGAGCTTTATGCTTGTATCTGTGTGTGTATATATATATAAAACACTTTTACTCTCTCCTTCTCTAAAACTTTCAAGACCTCAATCTTATTTTATGAAATTTTGAACTTTTTAATTAGTTTGAAACTGCTTGATTGGTTCACTAGATTTTTTGTTTAATAAATTAATTAAAAATTTGTCCTTATCTTCTCCCTTTATTTTGTCACACTCTCTCATTATCTTATCCCACTCTCCTAACCAACCGCCACTACTCTTCTATTCCAATTATGTAACTACTCTTTCATAACTTTATTAGCTAATCAACGTATAGAGACAAAAGACTTCTCACTTTTTTACATTCTCCTCTTCCTACATCTGATTTTCAGTTTCTCTTCTCTTACTCTATTCTCGCCCTAGGTTGTAAGCCTCTGGTCTTCTCTCTCTAAGGCATTTTTTTCACTTTTTATCTACATATATATTTTTTGTTTTATTATTTCATCTAATGATTCGTTTTCTCTATTATTTTGTTTTTTCCCTCCTTTGTTACTTTCAGCAAAATCTACCTTATAAATTTCGTCAAAAGTTTATACTTTATGAATTTTGATTTTTTAAAATTGGATTAAGGTTTACAACAAGTGATGCTGTCAAGCGGCATTCTCAAAACCCCAGCAAATGAAGCAAGATTTGTGAGTTTAATTTTTTTTCATGAATAAGTGGAGGATTTAAATCTCTTCTCCTACAATATAAGAGAATCCTATATTGTAGGCAAGTTAGTGTAATTACAATATATATATATATATATATATATATATATATATATATATATATATATATATATATATATATATATCAAACCTCTTTAATTTTTAAAGAAATCCCATGTTTTACAAAAGGATAAGAAAAATGGGCTATTTTGTTTAATTCTAGGTATAGCCCAGAAATCAGAATGTGCATTTCCTTCCTTTTTTTTTTTTTACTTTTGCTTTTCTCTTTTGTTAGAAGTCATTTTTCTTTTTTGTCTCTTCAAGGAAAAATTAGTGAAAAAATTTTCTTTTCCATTTTTTAGACATAAGAAAAATGGATAAAAGGAAAAAGAAGCCATTTGATCAAAACAACATCATTTGCATTTGAAAAGAAAAGGGAAAAAGAACAAATCCAGTGAAACAGAAAGGAAAAAATCACTCTCACTCATTCTTCCCCAAAAACCCATAACTAAACAAAAAACACTTGAAGACTACTGCAAGCTCTTTCATTTCAAATCTTCTTGGTTTATGGTTTTGTGGGATCTTTCTTTTTCCCTTTTTTCTGTTAAACTTTCTCTAAAAGCCAAGGGTGTAAGCAGCAAAGGACAGAAACAGAAAGCTGTTAGCGGAGCATCTTTTTCCTTCCTTTCTCTTGCTGCTTTTATTCTTCAGGAAAAAGATTTGTTTCTGTTTCGTTTGAACATGACCATTTGCGGATGAAATCTATTTATTTTCCAATTTTTTTAAACGTGAATGATGATATTTGTTATACTTTCAGTTTGATTATATATAAGTTATCTATTTTATTTGGGATATCTACCTGTGGGCAATCTTCGTGAACCAGATGGTGGCACAGCAGCAGGGAAGGGGAAGGGTCACATAGAGGGTTAAATTTTTTGCTGGTCTTGGAGTCTTCAATCATCTCCAGTTCACACGACAATATGCATAAAAAAAACATCAATCTTAGGAGAGAAGAAGATTATGGTACACTTACTATACATCATGTCTCACAATAGCAAGTAATTTCCTCAGGGATTCTATTACTTTTTTTTATACAAAGAGCTCATAATTATCTCGGTAAGTGATTTTTTTTTTCTTTTTGATTTTTATAAATTATTATTTAAAGTTTTAATTATTTCACCATTTGTGATGGTAGATCGTGGTATTTCTTACTCAATTCTCTACTCACATAAATTTGTTTCATAGTTTACTGACCATGTAATTAAAAATAAAAATTTTAAAAAACAATATTCTTCATTGTTGTAATTTTTTTATAATGTTTTAATAATTGTAATTAGAAATAAAAAGTTCAATACATGTTCATAGTACTATTACTATCAAATGGGTCTGGCCGCCTCTTAAATGGGACGGAGCAGGTTGGCCATTTTTCTTGTGGGCTAGGAAACCCTCAACTTATATCCATCCGTGCTAGACCTGCTAGCCTAGTCTCTCTCTTTTTTAATTAAATTTTATACTATCTTTTTTTCTCTTTTTCTCTCTATCATATATAAGAAATATAAATTTATGATTGAGATAGAAAGAATCTTTGGCCAATCACTAATATTTTAAAATAAAATATGATCATTAATTATAATATATATCATTCATAATATGAATAAATTTATATAAAAATATTTAAAATAAAATTAAATTAATTAGCTTAATTATGAGTATGATTAGAATATGTAATGTAGGCAAATTCAGTATCAAGATTGTCATACATTTTTAAAATATTTCTAATACAAAAATAAAAAAAAAGAGTTTGACCAACTCCAACCAAATTGGAATTTAAACAGGTTTAGGAAACTAAACCTAAATTCGTGTATATTACGGGTCGGCCAAGTTTTTTCGCTCGTTTTGCCATCAATAGATAGCATGGATTTTTACGCATAGTAATATATATAGTAGCATATTTACATACTTTCTTGTCTTTCTCTATCGATTTCGCTTACGTTAATCTTGAATCTTGGGCATATATCATGGGTCGTCATAAAGACAAAGTCGAGTTGGGTCACTGGTTAGAGGAAGAAGAAGAAGAAAATTTTGATGAAGGAAGCAGCAGCCTTTCCCAAAGGGACGATGATGCTAACGCTGAAGAAGAAGAAGAAGGAGAAGAAGGAGAAGAAGACGACGACGACGATGAAGACAATTCCTTTACCATTGGAAATCGCCCCGCAAAAAGCGAGCTTCTTGATGAAATTTTTTCTCGTTTGCCTCCTCCAAGTCTGTTCAAATTCAGGATTGTCTCTAAGAGCTTCTGCGACTATATAAAGAACCCAAATTTCGCAGCTATGCATTCTCGTAATTGTAAATCTATCGCTGGGAAGGGGATTACAGGGATTTTCTTTCAGGGTGAATGGGGGGACATTTTGACCCGTCGTCTTTATAGACAAAGGTACGGAATAGAATATTTTCTGGTCGAATCAGAAGCAGGTGGGGTTCCTGATCCTTCTTTTCAATTCTTGAAGCAGCAGAAAGATGATAAGGTGGCAATTCTTGATTCTTGCAATGGCCTTGCTCTTTGCATGGCTATAGCCGCCAATAAGGCAAAAACTTTCTTTGTCTGCAATCCTTTGACAAAAGAAAAATTGGCTCTTCCCAATCCCCGTTTATCGTCCGGTAGGCTTTTCTATGCATTAATGGCTGATTACTCGAGTAACGGGAGGTATCTTAAGTACAAAGTTGTATGTATGTGGAGACCAAAACTTAGTGATCAATGCCAAAGTCCTAAATTGGCAATATTATCGTCCGAAAAAGGTGAATGGAAGGTGTTTGATGAAGCGTTTCCACCGCTGAATGGTCTGTTTGAAGTGGCTTCCAAGGTTTACTTCAATGGAAGCCTTTACTGGGATTGTCTGGAAGGCTACATTCTTGTGTGCCATCTTAACAGTGTAGGTAAACAGCAAGCAAGCTATCAGCTAATAAAGGCACCACAGGCACCTCTTGGCAGGTCTTTGTGGAAATCGGAGGACAAACTTCATTGTTATTGCCATGGATTTTAAGATAAGTTTCTAGAATGGACAATGGAGATCAATGACCAACGTAACTTCGAATGGAAGATTGAGGACGGTAAACAATTCAACACGTTGTGTGAGGACGTTTCTGAATTTCGGGCAAAGAACAGGTTAGGTGTTGGAATGGGGGCAAAACCACAGGTTCGGTTTAATGTAATCGCGTATGCTCCTAAACGCAAGACCATTTTTTTACGTTTCTCGAATTGCGTCTATACGTACCAATTCCCCGAAAGAAGGCTAGTAGTCTTGTCCCCGTCTCGAGAAACTGTTGTGCCTTATGTGCATAACTTGGTTCCTATCTGCATCGGGGCTGTTGGGCATGATGAAAATGCAAAAGGTAAGAAGAAAGCCATGAAAGGTAAGAACCAGTTTCCAGAAAGGCAGGATTCCGAAGAGTTGGAAGATATGCATGTGAACAAAGTAAAGATGAGAAGTGGACGGAAGAAAAATCGGTTGAGTTTCTGAAGGTAGCACATCCTTTGATCTTTTGATCAAGGAATTATCATGTATTGGATGTTTCTCTGCAGAAAATATAGTTTTAGTTGCTTTAGTGCTTTTCCCTTCATGTTGGAAGCTTAGTAGAGAGAGTGAGAACCTTATCTGTTGAACATGTTCTAGATGCTCTTTTGAGTTATATTTAAAATATTTTAGTCTTTTTCACTTCATGGTTGGACAAAAGCCTATTGGTTAGTATATTATTAGCGTCATTTTTATATTTAATTTTTTATACTATATGTAATACAAAAAATACTTATTTGATTTCATGAATGGTTTCATGAATGGCTTTTGAGTTTATATATATAGAGATTTGTCTGCCGAACGCTTATTTGATTTGAAACATATGGACATTCAATCAAACAAAGGAACTGCATAAAGTGCAAGCACTGGCAAATTGGATCTGCCCAACTAAATGTGAGAGACCAAGTAGCTGAACTAGATGTTTTCCTCTAGTAATTATTCTATTTGTATTAAAATATAAAGTCTTTTAAATATTTTGTATAAATTAAAGAAGAAAAACTGAGAAGATTTTTCTTATTATATCTTTAACTAATTTTACTTATATAATAAAGAATGTGAGAATTAAATTTTGGTATGAGTAAATATTCTTAAAAATAATATTTAAAATTTATAAAATGTTAAATATTTTGAAAAAAAATAAGGTTAACAATCCTTATATTTTAAAAGAGAGAGTATAATGCATGCAAAAGGCAAACAAAACAGGCAAATAGGATCCGCCCAACTAAAAGAAATTAACTTTTGATGAGCTGAATTTGCTCAACCTGTGTTGATTCCTCTTGTCTGCGGCATATTCTTATAGGCTTGCGAGACAAAAGTTTGTTTCAATACTACATACAAAGACGGAACAACGGGGTACGGCGGCTGTCCTGATAATTTTTTTAAAAATATTTTATGTATATTAATTTTTAGTCTTTTAATTATATTTTTTTTCACAGAAAAACTGCCTCCACAATATTTAAAAAATTCTTTTATGTGTTATGAAATTAATATTATTATGAATGTATATTATCAGAATTATAGAGATACACCAACTATCCAAAAGATATATAGTATAGTTCTATAATATTTTTTATTAGTGATAGGATTTATCTTTGATTATCCTTTACCTCTTCTGATTGGGATGTACTCCTAAACCCTATAAATAGGCCTCTAGACTAAGGTGTTGGATTCACTTATGTATTGATTGATTTACTCTCAGAGAATCAATAAAACTCTTATGTTCTTTCTCTCTATTTTCTCTATAGTTTTCTCATATTCTTTATATTATAGTTTTTTTATTAAGTTCTTTACATTAGTATTACGATTTCGTTGAATCGACGGCTACTACGTGCCAATAAATTTATAACATTATACAAATTTTTGTCTTTTTAAAGTTAATATTTTGATTCTATCTATGATTACATGGTTTCGAAATTTTATTATTATTATTATTATTATTATTATTACTACTTTATTGTGAAAAATACATACCCAAATACCCATGAGTCATGAATTTAAAGATCCAAACAGAATCATTCTTTTATTATTGAACTTTTTGGAAAAAAAATTAGGCTATAACTAAAGATCCCTCATCCTACGTCAAAACCATGAAGATGAAGATGAAGACGTACGAAGAAGACCAAGGAGATGAGAGTGAGCTCGATAATTCTATCGTTGAAAATTCATGTTCGATCCCAATTTCGCGGCACTCATAATTCTGCTGGTTGTAGTCTGCAGCTTCGTTCTTGTACTGATATAGATTCTGCTGTTCATTCAACTCATCAAAATTCTCATTATATTGCTCTCTTCCTCTTCCTCTTCCTCGTTCTCGTCCTCATTCTCGCGCTCATCGTCAGCGTCGTTCTCCTCTTCCGGCACTATTAACTCAGCCGTCGTCCCCATATTTCTGTCAAAGCTGTCAATTACATCACTAACTTCGAAATTTCCGGTTACAGGCACGATTTGACTGCACAAGCCAACTCCTAGTTCTTCAACTCTTGTGCAGAATACAGTAATATATCTCTCCTTTTTAATCACCCTCTTATTATTTAATAAAATATTTCTAAATATTTATTTTTTATTAGAAATATTTTTAATATATTATATATTATTAATTAAATACTAAAATTATTTTATATTATTTTTAAATATTTATATTTAATATAAATAAATTTTAATATAAAAATTCTTATTCAGTCAAAATGTGTCAAAAAAATAAGACAAAAGAAGTATATCTTAATTACAAAATTCAAAATATGAGAAAACTAAAAAAAATCTTTGTAGTAATTGAAACTTGTTATGAAATTAATATTGTGGATGTCTATTATCTGATATCAAAGAGGTAATCTATTATCAGAGTAATAAAGATACTCCAACTATCTAGAAGATAGATGGAAGAGTTCTATCATATTTTCTATTAGTGATAGGATTTGTCTTCTGATTACCTTCTATTTCTTCTTATTGAGATGAACCCCTGAACCCTATAAATAGGGCTTTAGACTGATGTATTGGACACACTCATTCATTGATTGATTTACTCTTAGAGAATCAATAAAGCTCTTGTGTTCTTTTCTTCTTTCTCTCTATAATTTTTCCTATTCTCTACATTATAGTTTCTTTATTAAATTCTCTATATTAGTATTACGATTTCGTTGTGCCGACGACGACTGCGTGCCAACAAATTCATAACACGTTATCAGCACGAGTCTCTGACACCAAAGTTGAGAGCTTAATCAAGAAAAAAACGAGGTATTCTTTTCTACCTTTGAATTCATATGGCAAAATTTTTCAAAACTCGTTTTTTTTCTCTCTTGATATTTATAGAACAAACTATATGTCATATACACTAGATGCTCAAATTTATTGAGATGTAATGAGTCTGGCAGACACCATTATTGAAAATAATGCATCATCATCTCAAAATCGTATAAACGCCATGATTTTTCTCCGCCATAATTTCTATGAAGATCTAAAGGCGGAGTATGTTACCATGAAAGATTCACTTATTTTATGAAAGGATCTAAAAGAAAGATTTGACCACCAGAAGATAGTCATTCTATCAAAAGTACAATTTATTTTAAATATGTAAGTAAATGCATTAGAACTAATGGTTATGACCCTGGAAGAGGTCGTAATCTTGCTCAAAGCCGTGAACATAGACGCAGATATGATAAGAATAATCCATATAATCATGGCGATCAGAATATATATGCATCTAGATATATTGGGTCCTGAAGACATCATTTAAGAAATACAAAGCATCAAAGCCACTTGATTACTAGCAAATTGTGAATGAAATATATAATCACCAGAAGATGATTGTTATATAAATGCTAGTTATGATTTGTTATAAGTGTGCCTACAGTATTTTATGTCTATTCCCTGAAGCGAATGACATTAGAAATTATAATATATTTATGTATGAGATTTTGGTTGCAACTAGCAGAAATATACTTTGTTCTTATACTATATGAATGATTCATTAAATTCCCAGTGAATAGATACTCACCAGAAGTGAGAAAATAATGAGAAGGAAAAAGGGAAAGTAAGAATTTTAACATGTTATTGATGTAAGATGAAAATTTGTCACGAACATGTAGTACGTCAAACATGTTATGAATATCTATTAATTATTGATATTACTTTACTTCCCTGAATTATGCTATTGATAGTAATGATGCTTGTGTCGATAATATTGATATGACACATGTAGCCAATTCTTTTGAATATCCAAAAAGAGTTTTTAGCATTTTAAATGTCAATCAAAATTTTGAATTATTAAATTACTACTTTTCTATTTTATCATCTTGTGATTATTATTGAAAAGTGTTCATACTATAGACTTATATTTTAGTATTTATATATTATTTTAGTTTGTTTTGGATCAAGAATGGTGAAGATACAAATTTGTCTAAACAATATTTGTTATTTATTTAGATAAAATTTAAAATATATGTCCGAAGTATAAATGGTAATACAAAGTTCCAGAAGAACTAGTTGATCAATAACTCTAGAAGAGTTAATTGATTAAAAACTCCAGAAGAGCTGCATGATCTTCACCTAATGGTCAATTGTTGTAATGCATCATTCTCCATATAGTCTCGTAAAACTTTTGAACATTGATTATATTATCAGTATATCGAGACATTGGATGAATGAACTTTTGAGGCATATGCATTACCATTATGACATAAAATATATGTCAATTATATATACTACTATTCATCTCTCCTTCTTTATATTGCATAGAATTATAAAATTGAGATGCAATATTGAGTAAACTTGAAGTTTACTGATAAATAATTTATTAGTTGGCATGACCGGTTGGACCATCCTAGATCATTAAAATACGAAAAATGATTATGAATTTATTATGGAACCAGAAGTTTCCTAATATGACGAATTTATAAGTGCTACTTGTTTTATTTAAAAGTTACCAGTATCACTTGGGGTTGAATGTGTTATTTTGGGATGAATTGGAGAAATTATTAGTTGATGCATCAACAATAGTCATATGTATATTCTTGTTTTTGCAACCTGTAGTTTGCACAATTTATTGATAATGAGCTCATGTTTTAACATTCTTCCAAAGACATAATTTGTCCTAATAATACTGGTTGTATTGAGATAAATATTGAACATCCTGCAGAATGTTCATAACTATTAGCACTTATTTCGTATTTTGCCAACACATTTTAATTCTCCTCATAGTAATTGGTTTGTGGTAAAAAACTAAATATATCTCATCCTAAATTTAGAGATGCACTATATATGTTGCTCCACCACAAAGGTAATGAGATAAGTTCTCAAAGATATTATTAAATATGTTGGGAGCAAATCTCAAGGGAGAGATTCGTATTTTGTTAATTTTGAGTATGTTGCCCCAACATAAAGAGGAGAAAGCATGAGGCTGGATAAATATATAAGTAAGTGTCTCATCTTAATCTTCTATTTTGATCCTCATAGAAGATACCTTGAACCAGAAGTTCAAAGGATAATTTATATAGCCAGGTATATTAATTGACCAACATCCAGCAAAGAATGCTCCTATTATATTTGATATCCCTGAAGGATAATCTACCACTACAAATAAATTTGAGACACAACTGAAATGTGGTAGATAAGTCAGTTCCAAGAATATAAACTCCTCAATGGAGCAAAGACTTAAGATGGTCATATATGTTAAGTCGATGAGATTTAAATTCTAGCAGAATTTTTTTCCCAAACATGATTGATATATTATTTTCAGAAAAAATTCAGGTACATGAAAAGTTTGACAAATGATGAGATCTCAATATGATTGGGAAATACTGGAACTGAACGAGTATATGACATCAATGATATTAATACGCATAATATATTGATTCAGAATGAGGATTTCTAAATTGATGTCTGCAGACTCTAAATGATAAAGTTTGCATGAGAAATATGAAAAGTTTGAACTATTCACAAGTACACTTAAAGTGTACATATATTCTCAGTAGGAATTATACACCTGAAGTGTAATCTCAAAGAGATAACAATTAATATTTGCTTATAAAATGTGAACTACGAAAGTGAATATTTGCCATGAGTTATGGTGTACGATTCTTTGTAAGACCTGGCATTGATAACGAAGAAATATATTTCTATAATAGTGCATGATAACACTTAATATGTGTTTATCTTTGTTATCATTAGATAATGATACATATATTTGAAGTCCCTGATGGACTCGATATGCTTGAAGCATATAATTGTTCCTGTAGAACATAATGAGATTGTCTTAGTGATTTTTATTAAAAGAATGATCGAGTATGTCCATATATGTAGAAATTATATACTTAGTTGTACTTGCTATCGGAATATATAATTATTGTACAATCTATTGATTGGCCTAGTGTTCCCCACATTAAGGGGAGAAAATCATCAATTAAAAGAGAATTTCATTTATGACTTTTATTATATTGATCTATGCACAAGTATTAATGAACTGAAAGTTCAAAATGTTGTTTATTTGCACAAAATTGCATATTGATTATTTGTCTGACTCCTGTAGAGTTAGTCAATATAATATCCAACTTATAGATATTCTTATTTGCATAGATGTCCCAGCATGACAAATATATAAATTATATAATCATATAATTTTGATACATGCCTGAAGCGTGATTGATCTCTTGATAAAATCCTCAAAAGAGAAAATGATTTGATGATCAAGTTATTTTTCCTGAAGAATTTAGAGGAGCAAGTATTATTATCAATATTGGACATCCTGAAGATGTTTCACATGGACATAGCACATCAATGGTCATTGGGTTATTATTGTGAGATCCTTTATATCTATTAAAGGATATTGAAGAACTCTTCGGTCCTGAAGTACCATAACTCTACAATTTAGAGTATGAATACACTTGTCTACGTGCAAGTAGATATCTATTGTAGTTCTTCTCTACCCAATGAATTTTGAGATGGCATAAAGCTTGCCTATTGATATCTCCTTGAGATAGTTTATCTCGAATATTAAGAAAATCCAACCCCTGTTGAGATGAATATGCAAGGTATAAGTTATCTATATGATCCACAAAACCATGCATTTATAGGCATGTGTTGATTATAACAGCCACATCTTCAACTCATGTTGAAGAAATAGAAATTTATGATGTTGGTTAAGAATATGTGTGATCATGATTAATGTATTCAAGATAAATCTATATCCTCTAAAAAGGAATGCCAACTATATTGTTGGATGATAATAGAGTTTGAAATTTGTCTAAATAGATACTATAAAGTATATTTTTACTCACGAGCTCCAGAAGAGATGTGATATTGATGTGTAATGAATTTGATCATTTGATCATTTGGCAAATCTATTCACTAAGACCTTACCAATTGCAACATTTGATTGGAAAATATTGGTTAAGAAATCTCAAAACATTATCTCATCAGGGGGAGTAAATATGGCATAAAGAGTAGTGTACTCTTTTTCCTTCACTAGAGTTTTTCCCACTGGGTTTTTTTATCTAGTAAGGCTTTAACGAGGCATACTCTTATGCAATGGACATCCAAGGGGGAGTGTTATGAAATTAATATTGTGAATGCCCATTATCTAATATCAAAGAGGTAATATATTATCAGAGTAATATATTTCATTCTCCTTTCAGTTCGAGGACAGCTTTGTAGGGATTGTTCAGGAATGAAAACGACTTGAGAAAATGAGTGTTGAGGAGCGCCAAACAAAGCTAGAAGCAAAGAGGCAAAGGAAAGACATTGTTGAAGCACACGATATTCCCGCTTGCATGGAGGTACTTAATGTAATGATTTCAGGTACCTCAGCTTCAGAGAGTACAACACAATTGCAGACACGTTCACAATGAGGGAAGAGGTGTGGCAGTAGACTTGGATGTTCATGCCAAATAACAACAGGAAATAGCATATCGAACATCGGATCATGAATTGGCCTACCAACGATAAATAAGTAAACAATAATATTTGTAGTTCTTGAGCCTTTAGTCCACTTTGGGGTTGCCAGGAATTGTGGTTTAGCGCTTGTTAAAGTGATTAAATGTGTGGTTGTACTAAATGGAACATTTGCTTGTTAAGATTAAATCAATCACTATTCTAACTATGAATCACTCTTCTCTCTTTCGCTATGTTTCATACACACATATTAAAAACTGGTTATGGTCCAAAATCATAGCCATTAAATGGGTAGTGAATTTAGTTAGAGATAGACATATTATAATTGATTGATAAATAGTATGTAACGGGCGTTTGGATTGATTACACAAGATGTGCCTGCGAAAATGACTTTGACAAAGGCCTTCTTGTGTAACACTTTTATATTCAATTGACATATTGCATCTATATTACATGATCTTTCAGGACCATATTGCATCCAACAGTGTTTCAAACGAACTGCAAGTAACCTATCTGTATCTTACCTGCTTGAGATACTAATTCAAAAGCAAAGTCATTAGTGATCCTCGGTCGTTCATGTCTCTTTCTACCTGTACGATTGTTTCTCACTCCCAAAATGCTACATGCAGTCTTAGTTGAGCCAACTGTAGATTTGGTCTTCTCGTCATTTGACAGGCCACTAACCAACAGTCCATTAGTTTTGGGGAGAAGGTAAGTCCAGTTCTGAACTATCAATTTTTCAAAAAAATAATGAGCAGAGGGTAGTGTGATACTTGTTACCGAATGGAGATACCTAGCCATGAATGGGTATACCTGTCACGATTTCGTTACTAGCAAAGTACAATGTACCTTCATTTGTTAGGAATGAAGCAACTTTATGGAGGAGGTTGCATATTATTTACTTCAAGTCCTAAAATATTTTGCAATCACTTTTACAAGTTTAATATTGGAAGGGTTAGATACCAGTAGAAATCTCTCACTCTATTTCAAATAGTTAGATTGTGACTTGATTACTGCATAGGTCATACTAGAATTATTTTTAGCTTAGAAGGAAATCAAATTACCTGAAACATAGATGCAATTGTCTCATTTTCTTCTTTACTACAGAATCGGTGAATACAATACATGTCTACATGCTCAATTCTGGAGCCATACCACTACAAGAAATTGCGCTTTTTGCGACGGACAAATCCGTCGCAAATCCGTCGCTAATTTTAATTAGCGACAGAAATGGCACTCGCTAAAAACCTCATCGCAAATTGCGATCGAAACGTATTTTCCTCACAATTAGCGACGGAGTTTGCGACGAAAATTTAATTTAAAATTAAAAAATTATGTTTTCCGTCGCTAATCCCTCGCAAAATAGCGACGGATTCTGCGACGGAAAAAATAATTTTTAATAAAAAAATAAACTTCGGTCGCTAATCCCTCGCACATTAGCGACGGATTTGCGAGGGATTAGTGACCGAGTTTTTTTAAATTAAAAATTATTTTTTCCGTCGCAGAATCTGTCGCTTATTTGCGAGGGATTAGCGACGGAAAAAATAATTTTTTAAATTTTAAATTAATATTCCGTCGCAAAATCCGTCGCTAACTAGTGACGGATTAGCGACAGATATTTATTTCCAAATTAATTTAAATTTTAATATTCCGTCGCTAACTTTAATTAAAAAATCCTTATACCGTCGCAAATCCGTTGCTAATTTATTAAATTTTTTTAAAAATTTAATAATTATATTAAAATTTGCTGTAAAAATTCAAAATTAAAATTTTATAACCTCCTGTACATGAATAAATATAAAGCCAATGCTCATAGAAAATACAAACGATAAATAAAATTTTTGTAAAATATGAATTGTGAAATAAAGTTATACATAAAGTTATACATATCAAATAAAATATCTGTAATATATTAATTTGCCATCACGGCAGATCCCGGAGTCGGAGCTGAGTGCGGTGGCGGAGGCGGTGAAGAATCTGTTGGGCCATGGGGAGGAGGATGGTCATCCGGTGGGTCAACTGTGTATTCATTGTCATCCTCATCATCCGTATTATCATTGTCACCAACAGACGAAGGCGAAGGCAGATTCAGAGTTTCTGACAAGAACGAAAAGTACTGTGCCATAGTCTTTTGCACGTTATGCTACTTCTTCTCAACTTTTCACCGCATCCTTGTCTCGTCATCCAACTTCTTCTCAACTTTTCGCCGCATCCTTGTCTCGTCATCCAACTTCTTCTGTAGCTGGATAACAATGTGGGACGAGAAAGAAGGCGCTTCCTCAGTAGAAGAATGATTCAACCCCCGTTTTGCCTTCGATCCCTTAGAGCCTAGTCCGAAGACGCGATTCTTCTTGAATCCTCCCACAACCTCAAGGAATAGTGACTTGTCGTCAGGCAGTTGTCGAGAAGTCATAGAACATTCGAACTCTGGCTGAGAAGAATGCTCCTTAATTGCGATAACATTATCCTGCAGAAATAGAAAAGAAAAAACGGTGTATAAATATCAACAACTATAATTGCAATTTTATAAGCGTAAGAGAATGTTAATTCATACCAAAGTTTGTCGTGACTTATCATTGACAAACTCGCCATGCTTTGGCCCTTTTTGAAAAGTATGAAGTTTCTTAAATAACTCCACATAACGAAAGTCACCACCTTTTTCTTTCCGCTATAATTACAACATAATAATACAAATTATTATTTTTTGTAAAAACTATGTAAGAACAAGTTTAAAGAATGTGAAATAACGACATGTACCATCCGATTCTTATGCTCTGTAAAAGATATAGACCCGCCTGTGTGAGATGGGCCACTGGCAACAGCTCTATTCCGTTTAGCTGCAGAAGATACGCGTTGAAATCTCTCAGTTATCCACTCATGTAGCATCTGCTCCCAAAATTCAGGTGAAATCCAATTTGGACACTTTTGTTTAGCGCGTGCCTTGCTTAACTGATCAGAAAGGCGCTTGCGACATTTCTTGTTCCAAATTTCCCGTATCTGAACGCTATGCTCTGGGAGCCACCTAAAGCGACTCTGCAAAAGCATTAGATAAAACGTCTTCGGTTTAGGGTATTATGATCATTATATTAACACCTACCTCTAGAATATAAAAAGAATGAAAATTATTTATTTTATCACTTACAGTCCATAAATCAAATCACATGTTCCTAACATCTACAGGAATATCAGCAAATCTGGCGTAGGGCACAGTGTAATGGCATTGAAATATCAGTGCTATCTCTCTAACAGCATCCATCGATGGTGAGAAAATATTTCATAAAGACGAATGTCAATAAAAATTATTTCGTAGATTATTTAACACGTTCACAATCTGATATATTTTACATGTTCGAGAAATAGGCTTCGTAAACAAAAATTCAAAGATGATAAAAAGCTTTAGCGGTTAAAAAATACACTTCTCATTTCTTCATAGTTTTGATGTGTACCAAGTCAAAAAATATAAATAGTTTCTACTTACCTGTCACCGTCAGGTGAAATCAAAATGCGCGTATCTGAGACATCGGCTCCTTGCGCAGATGCAGCTGTGGAAGGTATCGATGTAGGCGTCCGCTCCGGTATGGGTGAGTTTGGAGAGTGTGAAGGTAGCAACCTACGGACATGCGAACCTGGAATTGGGGACGGAGTCCGATCATCCCTAGACTCCAGCTGCTCCGGAACTGTTCCGCCGGTAGACATAATCTAAACATATATAACAGCAAACAAGTTAGAGTGTAAGTATAATAATACAAAATAAGTGCTAATGAAATTGTAAAACGTTAGCTCACGTTTGAAAGAAACCAATCCTATTCATTCTCTTCATTATCTAATAAATCATCATCCAGATCATCATCGGTGGAAGAATCTGTATCCGAATTAACTTGTTCTGCATTCACATCCTTATTTTTTTGTGTTCCTAATTCTTGAATATCTACTATTTCACCTTCTCCTTATTCATTTGCAAGTCCACCAATCGTCTCATCATCAATGGCTACATTAACCGCCATGGAGTCGTGGACCTCCTCTTGATATGGTCGATCCACTGTAGGTGCGTCAATTATGTGACGAGCCTTTACTTTACAAACAATTATCCAATCAGACTTGTTCTTCTTATAGCCTGGGTAGCGCGCATAATATACTTGATTGGCTTGCTGAGCTAACACAAATGGGTCGAACTTTGGGTACTTCCTCCTGCAGTTGATGTCTACTATTCTAAATTGTGGATGTACTTTCACACCCTTATTAATAGTTATATCAAACCAATCACATTTGAACAAGATAACCTTCTGACAAGGAGACCCAGGAAATTGCACCTCAATGATCTCCTTTAAAATTCCATTATAGTCTCTCATATTCTCATCCCCGCTTTTAACGCAAACTCCATTATTGGCGGTTTTCTTTCCCATTTCGTAATCAGCCGTGTGAAATCTAAAACCATTTATGAAATACCCATGGAAAGACTTCACCTGCCTCGAAGGACCCCAAGCCAAGCTTCTAAGATTTTTGTCACTCATGTGATTATCAGGATGGTTAACCTATAGCAAAACTACATGTTAGCAAATTTTAGAAGCAGTAATTCATTAGGTACTAAATAAAAGGGACAAGTGGAAGAATTACATAATTTCTAAACCATGCCGGAAAGTCATCTTCTAATCTCCTGTCAACTTCCGTATCTGTTATATGTGGTGCAACACCTTGCAATTCACTCTTGAATTTACTACACAATAATCATATCGGCTTGAATTAGTCTATAACATTTCATGTAATCTTCAAGATTTATGTAGTAGTAATTTAAGCAAACCTACGTAATAAATGGTTGCAACTCCTCCCAATTGAGAAAGATATAAATCGTAGCTGCCTTATGTTCCTCTGATGTTAGATATCTAGTGTGAACTTGGCCGATCACCCTCCCTGAAGTCTTGCATATTGACAAACTAAGGCCATGTAAGTTTTGTTCGTTAACACCTTCATCATTTCGAGCAGTAGTTGTATACCTTGTCTGCACGTGAGGTTCAAAATAATAGGAGAAAAATGTCGATGCTTCTTCAATTAAGTAAGCATTGCAAATAGATTCTTCAACCATTGCCTTATTTTTAACCTTCCTTTTCAGGCGATACAAGAACCTGAAATTTCAATAAAAAGAGCAATATATTATCTTACACGTCCATTATAGCAAAAGAGCACAAAACATCGTCAGACAAATATTTACCTCTCAAATGGATACATCCATCGGTACTGAACCGGGCCAGCAACCCTGGCTTCATAGGGTAGGTGAATCATAAGATGCTCCATTACGTCAAAGAACCCCGGCGGAAAAACTTTTTCTAACTTACAAACCAGGACTATAATTTCTTTCTCCCATTCACTCATACGAGAAACCGATATTTTAGGAGAACACAAGTCACGATAGAAAATGCTTAACTCCGTCACAATGTTCCATATTGGAATCGGAAGAAATTCTCTGAACGCAATTGGAATTAATCTCTCCATAAATACATGACAATCATGCGATTTCATCCCTGATATTTTTAGCTCTTTCATATCAACGCATCTTCCCAAGTTAGAAGCATATCCATCAGGCAATCGAAGCTCCTTCACCCAGTCGAGAATAATTCTCTTTCGTTCTGGTTTAAGCGAATATTTAGAATGTGAAATGGAAACTTTATTCTTACCAACACTAATAACGTGTAACTCAGGTCTGTCACAATATACTTCAACATCACGTCGAGCCTTTACGTTATCTTTTGATTTACCTTTCACATCCATTACAGTGTTAAACACGTTATTGAAGACATTTTTCTCATTATGCATCACGTCAACATTATGACGAATCAGATTAGTCTTCCAATATGGCAAATCTTATAAGATGCTCCTTTTAGCCCAATTGTGGTAGATGTCTCTGCCCGCATCTCTCCCAACTTCTGTTGCAGTGTCCACTATCTTGGGCAAATTGCACACCCTTTGCCACATGTCATTTCCAGTTGCTCGCCTTATGGGTGCAGAAGACTCTCGGCCCCTATCTTTTCGGAAAGACTTTGTATCCTTCCGGTACGGGTGCTCGGAGGGAAAGAATCACCGGTGACAATCGAACCAAGATTGTTTCGAGCCGTTCTGTAGCTGGAACGATTTTGTAAGCTCCATACAATAAGGACATGCTAATCTTCCTGTTGTACTCCATCCACTTAGCATGCCATAAGTAGGAAAGTCGTTAATAGTCCACATAAGTGCTGCACGCATTTGAAAATTATTTTTCTTCGAAATGTCGTATGTATGAACACCATTGCACCATAACTGTAACAATTCATCTACCAAAGGTTGTAGATAAACATCAATTTTCTGTTTCGGGTTCTTTAGCCCTGGGACAATTACTGTCAGGAACATTACAGGATCTTTCATACACATCCAAGGCGGCAAATTGTAAGGAGTAACAATAACTGGCCAACTAGAATACTGCTTTCCCGACATCCCAAAAGGAGAAAACCCATCGGTGCATAGACCAAGACGAACATTTCGAACTTCCTTAGCGAATTCTGGATATGTCCGATCAAAGTGGTGCCAAGCTTCACAATCTCTTGGATGGCTCATAACTCCCGGCTCTGACTGACTCTCTGCATGCCACCTCATATGTTCAGCTGTCGTTTTGGATGCAAATAGTCTTTGGAGTCTTGGTATTAAAGGAAGATAATACATCTTTTTGAAAGGAACATCTTTATGTTGTTTATTCTTTCCGATCTTCTTATTCGGCATATATCGGGCATGACCACAGAGTTTACAGTCTTTTTGATCTATATCATCTTTCCAATAAAGCATACAACTATTTGGACAAACGTCCAACTTCTGAACAGGCAAGCCAAGTTCGGAGACAATCTTCTTTGTCTGATAATAGTCATCTGGAAGCTTATTATTATTTTGCAAGACCTCCTTCATCAGTTGCATCACTTGATTAAAACACCACTCTGAAATGTTATTATCTGATTTAATATTTAACATTCGAGAAATAACCGACAACAACGAGTGCTTTGTGCATCCCTCCCCTATAGGAGTGTCAGCCGCTTCCAGCATATCATAAAATCTCTTAGCTTCCGCATTAGGCGGTTCCTCACAGTCAACACTTGACCGAGGGTGTATTGGAAAGTCTCCACCAAATCCATCAATGACCATCTGCTGCAATTGATTCCCTGAGGTCGGGCGAGCCGAGGTACCGACTACTGTGGACGGACGTTTCCCCCTCATCATATCCTCGCCATGACTTGTCCAACAATAGTAATCCGAGACAAAACCAAACATATACAAGTGCATCTCCACCTCATCGGGAGATACATGAGCCCTATTTTTACATTTTGCACATGGACATCTTAGTCACGACGTCCAACCTTTGGACAAACAATAGGAAATAAAACTTTTTACCCCTTGTTCATATTCTATTGTAATCCCTTTTATCCCTTGCACGTGCCTCCTATACATCCAACTACGATCATCCATCTACATTAAGCAGCATTGACTTAATAAACACATAGACTCAACCAACCTGCAACTAAATGAACATAATGTTGTAAATGATCTAAACCACCATATATTTGCATTGACTCTCACTTAGACAAAGATTTTTTATTTTTTTAAGTTTTTTATCAATATTTTTTATTTTTTATAAATAAAAAGCTATACATACTATCTAAAAACAGAAGAAGGGGTATAAATAATTTTGTCTTTGAGTTAAATCTAAGTACAAATGTCGTTCACGCCCCAAAATACTTGTAAAAAAGTTATTCTTAAAATAAATTTTTTATTTTTAACAAATGCAATAAGCAAAAGTCATTTTAAAAAAGCATATATAGAGTAACTTTTCAAGAAATTTTTTATTTTATTTTAGTTAAAATTATAAATTAATAAGTAATTGACAATACTTAAAAAATAATTTTTGACTTAAATGGTTCTGACCTAAATTTTGACTTAAAAGCACCATAAATGGTGCTGAAATTTGATTCAAATATGAAATAATGTACTCTAATTGAGCAATACTAAAAACGATAGACATATCATGGAAGCGTCAATGTAGGGAAAAGATAAACAACAAACAAATAAAATAAGTGGTCTATTAACTTTAATTCTATGCAATTTAAGAGGGCAGATCATTTGCCAAAATCAAGTGGGGCACAAAACATTGGACAATATGGCCCACTCCATGTACCAAAATTCAGGCAATCGTTCATGAAGGGAACATGCTCCTCTAGGTCCCCACATATCCAACATCTTGATAAAATTAAAGGAATAAATTAAAAGAATCCGAGACTTGTCCAATTTTTTGAGCAGTTACAGTTTTGTCATTTTCTGTGCACATGGGTCATCCAGAATGCCAAGAATAATCCCATTTCCATAAAGCAACATAAATGTATATACATCATTAGCATGAATCAGATTATTCCTCTCCTTCCCCTTCCTCGGACAAGCTTCAATGGGTAGGAAGATTTTCCCCAGAACTCAGCCAAGCTTCATATAATGCAAATATTCAAGAGGGGACAACACAGTGTATTCCTCTCCTTCCCCTTCCTCAGACAAGCTTCATACGGTAGGAAGATACAAGCAGACTGAATATACAAGGATGCTAACACAAAATTCTTAGCTGCAGACTGAATATACAAGGATCAAATTTTTTCGATCAAGGAAATAATTCTAACCACACTAAACTCTCACATGCCATAACCGATACTTCTGTTAAACTCCAAATGTACTATCCTCAAATATGTAATTTCCTCTCTGTTAAACTCCAGGTTGTCCCCTTTTGCTTCCTCTAACATAGATTGACAGTGAACAACAGACAATACCCAACAAGAGCAGAAACAGTAGCTAAGAAGCTAACAGTGCGGCGATGGCTAGTGGATTGCACATTGCAAAGAAAAGCAACAAGAAAACCGCATCAAATCCTTGTTTTGTTATTTGAAAGGGCAACCAAGTTCGAATAGCATAAAATCGCAGCAAATCCCTCTGATGCAAACCTAACACTATGCTCTTCAAAAAACACACAGAATGCCAAGATTAGCTAGATAATTTACCTCTTCGTCGCAGAGGTGGCCGAATTAATCTTCAGCGCGGCGGTGTCGGAGCTCCTTTAACAGTTCGGCGATCGCCTCCTTTCCTCAACAGTACACCGGGAAGGAAGGGTTTTTTTGGGTGAAAGCTGTTCAAAGAACTCACAGTTCTTGCTGCCTGAAGAGCACCAAATTCAACAACAAAACGCATTTAAAACAAGCGTACATCAGCAATAGTTGATGATGCGTTCTTAATGGCATTAATGGCTAAATACATAAGAACAATTAGAACGCATTCCTCTGATGCGTTTTAATTTCTCCCTCGCTAATCCCTAGCTAATTAGCGAGGGATTAGTGACGGAAAATTAAAATTTTAAATATAAATAATTTTCTAATAATCCAACCACTATTCCCTCACTAATTAGCGAGGGATTAGCGACAGAAAATTAAAATTTTAAATATAAATAATTTCCTAATAATCCAACCACTATTCCCTCGCTAATCCCTCGCTAATTAGGAGGGATTAGTAACGGAAAATTTAAAAATCAGATAAAATGTCACCATAAATTTTTTTTAAGCTTATTTAAATTTTTTTGCACGAGTAATACAGAATAAAACATGTTGTGAATTAAAAAGAACAATCTATGAAGAATGATTAATAATTTAACAAATTTAACCAAGTATATAAATAGCTACTCTAAATAAATTCAATTACCGTAACAAAATATAGTAATTAAAGCAATCAACAATGAATGTTATAAATAATATGATATGTTAACTCACAGCCACATATCTTATATGTAATACATTATATTCTTCCTTTTACATAAATAATATATATCACATGTACATATTAACTTTACAAAATACAATCATACAATATTATTAAAACAATTTATTTTTATTTAGAATAAATATTTATAATACATAAACATATAAGAAGAAATTTATATGTCCCTGATACATAAACATAAACATACAATATTATTAAAACGATTTATAAGCTAATCCCAAGTGTGAAAAAAATCTTTACAAAAAATATAGCAAAGTTCCCTCGCTAATCCCTCGCTAATTAGCGATGTATTAGCGACGGAAGTGAAATTTAAGCATTTTAAAATAAAGTTTTAAAATTAAAATAACCGTCCCTCGCTAATCTCTCGCTAATTAACGAGGGATTAGCGACAGAAGTGAAAATTAAGAACTAAAAAATAAAGTTTTAAAATTAAAATAACCGTCCCTCGCTAATCCTTCGCTAATTAGCGAGGGATTTAGTTAGGAATAAAAAAGTTTACTTTTAAAATTAAAACAAAATATCCTTCGCTAATCCCTCGCTAATTAGCGAGGGATTAGCGAGGGATTAATTTAAGAATTTAAAATCTTATTTTTAATATTAAAACTACATGTCCCTCGCTAAATTCCTCGCTAATTAGCCAGGGATTAGCGAGGGATTGTATTTAAGAATTTAAATATTTATTTTTAAAATTAAAACTGCATTTCTCTCGCTAATCCCACGCTAATTAGCGAGGGATTAGCGAGGGAATAATTTAAAAATTTAAAATTTTATTTTTAAAATTAAAAATACATGTCCCTCGCTAAATCCCTCCCTAATTAGCGAGGGATTGTATTTAAGAATTTAAATATTTATTTTTGAAATTAAAACTGCATTTCCCTCGCTAATCCCTCGCTAATTAGCGAGGGATTCGCGAGGGATTAATTTAAGAATTTTATTTTTAAAATTAAAACTACATGTCCCTCGCTAAATCCTTCGCTAATTAGCGAGGGATTGTATTTAAGAATTTAAATATTTATTTTTAAAATTAAAACTACATTTCCCGCTAATCCCTCGCTAATTAGCGAGGGATTTATTTAAGAATTTAAGATTTTTTTTTTAAATTAAAACTGCATTTCCCTCACTAAATCCCATGCTAATGAGCGAGGGATTAGCGAGGGATTGTATTTAAGAATTTAAATATTTATTTTTAAAATTAAAACTGCGTGTCCCTCGCTAATCCCTCGCTGAACATGCATCCGAATTTTTATGTTTCAAGTCCAAACTGGAAAATATGTGAGATGAAGACTTTGATTTTTGAAAATAAGTTTTCCGAAGGTTGTTCAAATATGATAGAAAAGATTAAGATAATTTTCAAACAACTTGAACAACAGAAAAATCAGTTTTGGCAAAACAGTTTGGATGCATCCGAACTTTTGGTTTGCATCCAAACTTCAAGTACAAACTTTAAAATTCTATCTTCACATATTATAAATCTTCTAGTTTAAAGTTTAAATACACCAATACAGTTAAATATGCCATAAAATAAATTTTCAGTGTATCACATACTCATATTAGCACACACATTCATCATATTTAACACAAAATTTAGCATATTTAACACAAAATTTAGCACAAAACAGCCATTATGCATAACACACATCATGCACATCATGCAGATTTCAGCACATTCATTGCAGCCATCATTTCCAGCATTCTTCTCCCCTTTTGTCATCAATCAAAGATGGGGTAAATGAAAATGAGATCGACAATTACCAAATGAAGCTCTCAACTCTAAGGTTTCATCATTGAGCTTCATAAAAAAAACTATTACATGGCAATAAAAATGATAAAGCGCAGAAAATTAAAGTGCAAAAATAGAAAGAGAATAGAAAACAACTAGTAAATGTTCATAAAAAAAATAAATGAAGAGAAGAGTGAATGTATGCTTAGTCTTTGGATGTTGATGGAGAGTCCTTTCTCGGTTTCTTCTTGACAAAGAACATGTTTGACTCTTCCATGGCCAAATGCTTTGGGATCGATGGAGTCACTATTTCAGCTCTCGCAATTTGACTTCCTCTTGACTCGACTCCAGTTTGCTGCAATCCTTGATCTCCTCTTTGAGATTCCATGACTTGCTCATTGTCATTCCCTTGATCACCATCATCATCTTCATTATTACTGTCACTTTCTTCTTCATCTTTCTTGCTATCTTCATCATACTCATCATCCTTTTTCTCTTGTGTTCTAGAATTCCCTTCATTACTTTGAGGATTTCTTGTCAACATTTCCTCAATGTGCTTGACTCTATTCTCCAAACTATCCAGCTTTCCAAGCACCATAGGAGCAAATGTTTCAAAAAATTTATACATTTTCTCCATTTCTTTCATGTGGTAGTTTAGTGCTTCTTGAATTTCAGCACTGATTCCTTCTCTAGTAGTAGGATGTGATTGTGAAGTTGGCTCTTCTTCAAAGAGTCTTCTTTTGGAGGGATGCTGCTGCCCTTCACTTGTTGAATCATGTCTTTTCTTGGTCTTCATTTTCCTTGCCCATGTTTCTGCCTCATCTTCTTCTTCTTCTTCAATTTTCTCACTTTCCTCTACTTCAACTCTCCTTGGAGGAGTCTCTCTTTTAGTTCTCCATACTCCCTCATCATCCAGGGTCAATTGCATCCTTTTGAGAGAATCATTTGTATAAATTTGGCCTCTTTTAAAATTCTGCCCTCTAGCAGGAATTCTAACTTGAAAATGCTTGAAGATTCTAGTCAAAAGTCTTCCATATGGTAGAGCCTTGTTTTCAGTCTTTCTAGCTCCAAACATGTGCTTCAATGCCATATATCCAAAGTTCAATCTTCTATGCTCATGTAAAGCTAGCATAATCACCATACGAATATTTCCCACAAATGTTTTGTGTCCAAAATTAGGGATTATCATGGTTGTAATCATATGATGTATAACTCTTACACTTGCATCTAAAACCTTAACTTCCCTTTCCTTAATGGTTCTAAACTTTCTACCATTTGTGAAAGCTTCTTCAAATCTAGCATTTGTAAACAGTTCTCGTTCATGGAAATGTTGCCCCATAGAATAATATTTAGCACCAACATCACTTACATTACAGATTCTATTCAACAATGCATCATTGAATTCAAAATCTATTTGAGATACTCTAGATGAATACCACTCATTAACATTTTCTCCTTCATATTCTATTATTTCTTCTTTCAGATTTGCATAGAATTCATACACAAGAGAAGGATAATATTCTTCATCAACATTCAACAGATTACTCCACCCAATATCACCAAATAAAGATAGGACATTACCCATATTTGTGAGCTTTTCAAAATCAACTCTGTTTCCAGGGATGATTTTCCTTGATTTCTTGTTCCAATCTTCAAATTCTGATGCAGCTTTAATTGAGATGAACTTGTCTGCACAAGAGGATGATTGATGAACCCTAATTCTTCTTGGTTCATGATGAGTTCATCCTCCTTCACTGGCCTTTACCTTCCCTTTTCCTTTTTCAACATTGGCTCCTTTTGTTCTCGCCATTTTGATTTTCAATTGGTACAGAAAAGCAGTGAGTTTTGAGAAGTATCTAAGGTTAGGAATTCAAAAATTCAAGTGTTTTGATGTGAAAATGGTGAAATCACAGAGGTATTTATGTTTGGACGCGAGTGGATAGAGAGAAATTTTGAAAAGGAGAGAGTTCGGATGTTTAAATTATGTAAATAACGGCTAGTCGGTTTCTTAAAAACCCTTGTAATCGCAAAGTTCAGACGACCAAACTTTTTGGTATGCGTCCGAACTTGCGTCCGAACTTCTCTGTTTCTCCAGTTTCAGAAAGTTCGGACGTCCGAACTTTCTGTCAAGCGTCCGAACTTTTCTGTCCAGAAAATTCCATCAAAGTTTGGATTTCCATTTTCACTCAATGCATCCAAATTTTTCCTGCTTTTGTCACACTTAAACAAACATATTAGTAATTGAATTTTGCAATTCCTAAAAGTCTTCTTAAATAACTAAACCTTTCCTCAGCCAAAGGCTTTGTGAATATATCAGCAATTTGATCATTTGTATTTATATATTCTAAACATATATCCTTTTTAGCAACATGATCACGAATGAAATGATGTTTTATTTCTATATGCTTAGTCCTAGAATGTTGAATGGGATTTATGCTTAGATTGATTGCACTAGTATTATCACACAATATAGGTACACAATCAAATTTAAGACCATAATGAAGTAAGGTGTGTTGCATCCATAACAATTGTGCACAACAACTACCTGCAGCTATGTATTCAGCTTCTGCAGTGGATAAAGACACACAAGCTTGCTTTTTACTAAACCAAGATACAAGACAACTACCAAGAAATTGACAATGACCACTTGTACTTTTATGTTCAATTTTGCATCCAGCATAATCAGCATCAGAGTATCCAATAAGTTCAAAAGATGAAGTTTTTGAAAACCAAAGGCCATAGTCATGTGTATCAATCAAATACCGAAAAATACGTTTGACAGAAATTAGATTAGATTCTTTAGGACATGATTGGAATCTAGCACACAAGCATACAGCAAACATAATATCTGGTCTACTAGCTGTGAGATAGAGTAAACTTCCAATCATACCTCTATATAATTTTTCATCAATATTTTTACCTTTTTCATCTTTGTCAAGTTTAGTTGATGAACTCATTGGAGTACCTATTCCTTTTGCTTGATCCATTCCAAATCTTTTCAATAGCTCCTTGGTATACTTAGCTTGATTGATGAAGACTCCATCCTTGGTTTGTTTAATTTGCAGCCCAAGGAAGAAGTTTAATTCTCCCATCATGCTCATCTCAAATTCATTTTGCATTGATTTGGCAAAATATTCACAGAGAGATGTATTAGTAGCACCAAGTATAATATCATCAACATAAATTTGCACAATTAAAATATCATTTTTAAATGATGTTTTTATGAAAAGAGTTGTGTCAACTTTTCCTTTTGTAAAGCCTTTTGAAAGAAGAAAACCACTTAATCTTTCATACCAAGCTCTTGGGGCTTGTTTCAATCCATATAGAGCTTTGGTTAATTTGTAAACATGATTTGAAAAATTTTCATGAATAAAACCAGGAGGTTGTTCTACATAAACCTCTTCTTCAATAACACCATTTAGAAAAGAACTTTTGACATCCATTTGAAATAGTTTAAAACCTTTAAGACAAGCAAAAGCCAAAAGCATTCTTATAGACTCTAATCTGGCCACTGGAGCAAAAGTCTCATCATAGTCAATGCCTTCTTCTTGATTGAAGCCTTGAGCAACAAGTCTAGCTTTATTTCTAACAACTTCTCCTAGTTCATTTAACTTATTTCTAAAAACCCACTTTGTACCAATAACAGAATGATTATGAGGTCTATGAACAAGAGTCCAAACATTAATTCTCTCAAATTGATTTAACTCTTCTTCCATAGCAATAATCCAGAAATTATCACACAATGCATCATCAATATTTTTTTGGTTCAATATGAGACAAAAGGGTAAAATTAACAATAAAGTACGCCTTGTTTTAACTCCTTGGTAGACATCACCAATGATTTACTCTTTAGGATGACCTCTTGCATATGTGATATCCTTTGGAAGTTCTTGATTACTGCTTGATTGACCATCTTGTTCTTGCTCCATTTTTTCTTCTTCTTTGGCATAATCTTCCATTGTGGGTACTTGGTGTTGAGTTTGATTTTCAACCATTGAGGAGCCTGCATCATCTTCATTTCTTCTTTGAAGATAAATGTTGGATTCATCAAAGGTTACATGAATAGATTCTTCAACACACAATGTCCTTTTATTATAGACCCTATATGCCTTTTTATTTGATGAATAACCAAGAAATATTCCTTCATCTGATTTTCTATCAAACTTACCAAGATAGTTACTAGTGTTTAAGATGAAACACTTACAACCAAAAACTTTAAAGTAGACAATTGATGGAGTTTTATCAAATAGAAGTTCAAAAGGTGTTTTTCTTATAAAAGGTCTTAGCAAAACTCTATTCATGACATAACAGGTTGTATTTACAGTTTCAGCCCAAAAATATTTAGGTAGTGAATTTTCACAAAGCATTGATCTAGCCATTTCTTGTAAGGTTCTGTTTTTCCTCTCAACAACACCATTTTGTTGAGGTGTTTTGGCAGCTGAAAAATTGTGAGTAATTCCATACTCATCACAAAATTTTGTAAAATATTGATTACAGAATTCTCTTCCATTATCACTTCTAATAGAAATTAGTTTGCAATCAAGAGAAGTTTGAACCTTTTTAAAAAGTTTTGAAAATTCATAAAACGTTTCATCTTTTTGTGCTAAGAAAATTACCCGTGCAAATCTTGAAAAATCATCAACAATCACATAAGCATAGCTTTTACCACCAAGACTAGTAGTCCTCATAGGTCCAAATAAATCCATGTGAACTAGTTCAAGAGGTTTTGAGGTAGAAACCATTTTCTTTGGTTTAAAAGATATTTTTGATTGTTTTCCATATTGACAAGCATCACAAAGATGAGTTTTGTCAAAATGCAATTTTGGTAATCCTCTAACTAGCTCTTGTGTAGAAAGTTTGTTCAATAAATCCATGCTTACATGTCCTAATCTTCTATGCCATAAAAATCCATCATTGTCATGAATGGCAAGACATTTAATATCATTAGTAATAAGCTCATCAAGATACAGCACATATACATTACCAACTCTTTTAGCAACAAAAATAGTTTTGTTACTTGCACTGTCAAGAATAGTACAAGTATCACATTTAAACTCTACTTTGCATCTATTGTCACATAATTGATTAATACTAAGTAAATTATACTTTAAACCTTCAATAAGTAAAACTTGCTTGATAAGAGGGAAAGAACCTTTACCAATGTTACCTATTCCAAGTATTTTCCCTTTCTTCTTATCTCCAAATGTGACAAAACTTTCACTTGTAGTTTGAAGCTCACTAACAAATGATGCATTTCCAGTCATATGCCTTGAGCAGCCACTATCAAGGAACCATTTTGTGGCACTTGATCTTGAGGCAAATTGTACATACACCAAATTGGAAAGAGTGATTTTTGGTACCCATATCTTCTTGGGTCCAAGGGGGTTAGTAATAGTTCCTTTGACTTTTCAAATGGTCTTAGCACCATTTTCTATCTTTCTTTTTATAAAACATCTAGAAACCTTGTGTCCATGCTTACCACAATATGTGCAACAAATATGTGACCTAGAATGAGAAAATTCTTTAACAACAGACTTTTTCTGTTTTGGAGCAAAGCAATCATGTGTAAAACCAAGACCATATTTTACAAATGAAGATCTTTGATAACCAAGTAATTTATTTAAATTTTCTCTTTCATTTGTAAATATCTCAATGCATAAAGTTAGATCATTAACCTTCCTTTTTAAAAGCTCATGATCTTTTATCATTAATTCAAGAGAAATAATTCTTGTACAAAGCTTCTTGTTTTCAAAAGATATGTTTTGTATGGTTGAATTCAAAATTTCTTTTTCAATGGTAAGACAACTAATGGTTTCAAGAAGTTTACCATTTTCAACACGGAATTTTGAATTTTCATTGGATAAGTCATTGATTTTGAATTTCATTTCTTTATTTCTTTTTGAAGCCTTTTTCAGTTCTTCATATAGTTCTACAATTAAATCACTGGAATCAATATCATCATCACATACATTTGAAATGAAATGTGAATATTGTACCTCTTCATCAATGGCCATAAAGCATATGTTGGCCTTTTCTTCACTGTTATTCTCACTCTCTTGTTGATCCCACGTTCCAGCTAATCCTTTACCTTTCTTGACAGATTTCTTTCTGTTTTTGTTGTCTCTTTCCCTTTCCAACACTTTAGGACAGTCAGCAACAAGATGCTCTGTACTTTTGCATTCAAAGCATTGTGGTTTGTAGGATGAGGATTGTCTACCCTTTTTGACTGGTTTTCTTCCTTTCTTGAGGAATTTCTTTTTGTAGAATCTTTTGAACTTCCTTACTGCCATTGCAATCTCTTCTTCTCCACTGTTTCCTCCTTCTTCTTCACTTGAAGACTGTTCTTGTTCACTCAAGTGATTTGAGGACTTGAGTACCACTCATTTTCTTCCTTTTTCTTCATCCTCCTTGTCATTTAGCCGTTTCATCTTCATTTCATGAGTTAGTAGAGATCCAATGAGCTCTTCGAGTGGAAGAGTCTTCAAGTCCTTGGATTCCTCAATAGCAAGTGTCTTAGGCTGCCAAGATTTTGGTAGAGCATCTAAAATCTTTCTGTTTTGCTCTCCAATTGTATAACTTTTACCATAAGCTTTCAAGCCATTAAAAATGTTAGTAAATCTTGTAAACATATCACTAACATTTTCACCTTGTTTTATGGTAAACAGTTCATAATCTCTAACAAGCATGGCAAGTTTAGATTCTTTAACTTGATTAGTACCTTCATGTGTAATTTGGAGTAATCTCCACATGTCATGGGCAGAATCACATCCACTAACTCTATTGTATTCAGTAACATCTAAAGCATAACTTAATATATTCATGGCCTGATAATTTAAAGTCATTTTCTTAGAATCATGCTCATCAAATTCATCAGTGGACTTGGGTTCTGAGGTTATTCCATCAGCTCTCATTTTTATTGGGACATAAGGATCTTTCTCTATTATATTCCACAAATCAAAATTGATAGAACAAATATAAATTTTAACTCTAGATTTTCAGAAAGTGAAATACCTAAGAGGGGGTTGAATTAGGTATTTGGCTAATTTTTGCAAACTTAAGATTTTTACGCTTTTAGATCAAGAACAGATTATGTAAGCTAATTAGAGACAATTTAAAGTAAAGCAATGAAGAAAGCAATAGCAAAGAACTCAAGCAATTTATAGTGGTTCGATCCTCAAGATCTACGTCCACTACCTTAAGCTCACACTTAAGGATTTCAAACATTCTACTATTAGCTCAGGTTTACAGATTACAAGAGAGGCTCACCACACTATGGTTTTACACTCACAACCTCTTCTAGTAACTTTTACAATGCAAGGCTCACCAAACTCAATGGTTTTATATCTCAAACAACCTTGAATCACAACTTCAAGGATCACCCTTATCTAAAGGATTTTATGTTATCAAGATAACCTTGCTAGAGCTAATAGAACAACACAAATTGATAGATAAAGAAGAGTGTATAGATGTTACCACTTGTTGGTAGATGTTTACACAATGTTGTACCTTCACACTTTGATGCCTTTTGAATAATCAATTGAATGCACAAGATAAGAGAGCTTTGAAGTTTGCTAAAAGCTTTTGGAAGTTCATAAAGATTCAAGAGTTACAAAAATTCTGAAGTTTATAGCTTTTATAGATGTGAAAAATCAAATGCAACAGCTATAAAACGGCTAGTAACGGCTAGTAACAGTAAAGTTCGGACGTCCAAACTTTTTGTTATGCGTCCGAACTTGCGTCCGAATTTTACTATGCCAAGCTGTCTGGAAAAGTTCGGACGTCCGAACTTTTCCTTATGCTTCTGAACTTCTCTGAAAAAATAGTGACCATGCTATTAGAGAAAGTTTGGACGTCCGAACTTTACTCCATGCGTCCGAACTTGTGTCCGAACTTCTCTGGAAACACAGTAACCATTTCCAGAGTTTGGATGTCCAAACTTGCATCCAAACTTTTCAAATTCAATCAAATCATCTGAAAATCATTGTTGTTATCATTGAAAACCATTTGCAAGAATGGACACATCATTTTGGCACTTTTAAACACAAAAACCATTACAAAAACACTTTGATCATACAAGATCTTTTCAAGTTCATTTGAGATTTTAAAAACATACTTGTTATCACAAAGTTTATTAAAAACCATTTCAAAATAAGTTTTGTGCTCTCTCATGCATTCAAATGAAACCAAGACATACAAGTGTAGAGTTTACATAATAATGTATCTATTTTAATAATTCTACACTCTAAGTCTTCAATGCCTTCAATCATTTTGAACATACTCTTCAAATCTTCAATCACATTTGGGATATTGAGATGTTCTTGCATTTTAGCTTCAAGGCAATAAGACTTCATGCTTCTCAAGTTATCAATCCTATCACTCAATCATACAAACACATTAGTCCTCATCAATATTTGTCATTATTCAAAACTAATCATAATTACATGATTTGCCCTTAGGGCTAACAGAAAGAACACATTGAGTTGTGATTATCAGTATAAGGAATAGACGAAGAAGTGGGTCCTATGCCACTTGATCAATTTTAAAGACATGATAGTCAGAGCAGAAGAGTTTCCAGGGAAATCGTTGCCACCAGGATGGCGCACTTGCCCTACTATATCTTCCACTGTTACTTTCTAGGAGAAGGTTCTCCAAGCTCTAAACTATAGGCTACATTTGCTTGTTAAGTGGATCAAATATCCAAAATGTGGAGGCGCTTAAATCCTGATGAAGGAACAAGCGCTGGCAGCGGAGAAGAGTGACTATTGTTGTTCCCCCGTCTACAGTAGACGAGGTTCAGTCATATTGTAACTTGATTTTTATATTCATATTTGCCTTTTTAGCCAAATTAAGGACAATGTTGCAAGTAAAGTATGGGGTATTGTTTAAGTAAGTAGGGGGTAATCCCTTACTTTGATAATTTATGCAGGGCTAATTTTATATGGTATTTAATGTTTATTATAATGGTTTCAGAAAAGGAACCAAAAAAGGTGATATGCTTGACCTTTAACTGATGGAAACTGTTTGGACAAACATGCTTCAAGGTTTCCCATTCCAAACAAGAGCCATAGGTAAGTTGTTCACTAGACTACAGAAGCACACTATTTGCTAAAATATGTGCATAGAACTTCATTATCAAATTTTTTCAAACCATTTTTCTCATACACACCCTAATGAGTGTCTAACAAAAGCCTTGGACTTATAGTTTCATTTGGAATTTTTTTTATCTTCGCACTGTACAACTTACTTCATTTTCGATAGAGGCAAAATAAAAGAGTAGTTTGATTTGACCTAGAGATGATGGTTGTAGGCCTTCCTAGAATGTTTCAGCCTTTCAAGCGAACCTATTATCACATCTTTAGTTCCCTTTTTTAGCCTACGTGAAAATATGAAGTTCTTTTCTTTGTAAAGAAATTGATATTTACGTGCCCTTACAATTGTCTGAGCTAAATGGATGTATTCATTTGGGGATGGGCATGGAATATTACCTATGGAAATGTTTTGGAGTCCCAATGAATCGTAATTCATATCCCTTCCAAGTGTGTATTGATACGGAATAGAAAATAAGGTCGTTAATTGGGAACAAATCAAGTTGTTTTAGTTGGAAAGAAAAAAAATAAATGACCGATTTAAATGAAAAAATGATAAAAAAATATAAGAAGAAACCCTAGTTGAAACATGCATTTGTCAATGAAATGAGTGTGGAAAGTTTGTGCAGATGATAGGTAAATATCATCTAGTTCTTGGAGGTCATTGAATTAAGCATTGAATGGTTAATCGTCTTCATACACCATTTGGGAATGTCAATCAAACTTAAACAACCTTTAAAGGGGTCATGAGCCGTTCAGCCTTACAGGTTTTGAAGTGTTAGTGCAACAGTTTTTTATGTGGTTGTGATTGATTCATTAATTAACTACATGTCCTTCGTTTGGCAACTAATGCTGCCCTACTGTAACAATAAAATCCTACCTAACCTCAGTTGAGTCAAGCTATCAATATTTGTGGAGAGATGGTATGGATTGTAAGCCTATGGAGTACAATTTTCATTAATTTGTCTTTGAATCGGAGTTCTTGGTTATTGTTAACATGCTTAATATATGGATATTCACACACACCAAAAACAGTTCTTGCTTTGATTGATTCTATTTTATGTGAGCTTCACTTTTGTTGATAGCTATGGATAGCTATAGTTGCACTATGAAGAAGCTATTTTTAGCAAAACATGTATATTTTCATTATGTACAAATCAATGTCGATGGTTTGCTGTTTTTGTTCCTTTTTGCTTGAAGGAATGTTGTGTTATTGATTAAGGACATGCAATGAGCCATTGAATGGGTAGGGATTGCAATTAGAAGGTATTCAAATATCATGTGGTGAAAGAGCTACAATTGCTTGATTTTTAGTAGGATTTGTTTAATTTGTGTAGTTTTTCTTACACACTCCGATTTTCAATGATATGATGAAAAGGGCAAAATCAAATACATGCGAAAAGTAACGCAAGAGGATAATGATAGTCGAAACTGGAGAATTCAGGAAAGAAGAAACAATATGGATTCCCCCAAAATGGTGCCTCTAGGAGGCCAATTATTACCACCAACTTATTAGCATTCCACACGAAGTGACTTTTAGTAGGCTCTAGGGGCATGGGGAGACGATAAATTGGGTGAGACAAATATGGTGGGGTTCTCCATTTTGCTGATAATTTTGACTGTCTCTAAACTAGTTTGAAGTTTTTCTGATATATTCAACACAACCTAGCTATGTGAATAGGGTGTGGTAAGCTATCGATACTATGTTGTAGCTTCTGATCCTATCATATTCTGCCGCACATTCAGATTGAAGCCAACTTTACGAATGTGGAAAATTGTTTGAACTTCTTCCTTATTCACGACCATGCAGTTATGTACTGTGAGTTTCTCTCTTTCAATATAAGGGGAGGGTGTAATCAGTAGTCGTCGCTATTCCATTTACAAATATTCAACATGCTTCCCACAACCTAATCCCAACCTGAACAAACTCCATTCAACAGAGAGAGATTCAAAACTATTTACTTTGCGACTGTACTAAAAGTTGCATTACTATTGATACTTGGATGGTCGAAGTGTTGCAATGGAATTCATTGTAGATTTTAAGTTTACATTGGAATACACATTATTCCTATTATTTGTTTAATAGACTTCTTCCCCATGTATTGCATATGGATTGCAGTTCCTAAACACTAGGGTCCTGCATTCCCTCTTACCAAAAACTCACAATTTCAATATCCTTAACATAGAAAAACTCAATTTCAAACACAATACAAATACACGTGAGTAAACATGTTCATGGTTGAGTGTTAATTCAAGTTGATGATATATTCTTTTTGTTTTAAATAGGGATTAAAAGGTTCAAAATCTCCTTATGAATTATTACTTATTAGACATAAAAGTATAACAAGTACTTTACCCTTTTCACTGTTTGACTATTTTGAACCTGGGAACTACAGTTATGCATATTTGTCAATTTATAGCACAAACATCCGAGAAGAAATGGGTTCTAATCCAAATTGGAGACAAGAAATGGGTGGTTCTCAGTGCACCTAACAAGGGCAACTTTGACCGAGCTGAGTTGTATATTCTATTGTCTGTTTTGGTGTTTGGGCAACCCACCTCAGGGACTCCAATGTCTCCACATGAAGCAGTAGCGTCCCACAAAACACTATCCAAATGAAGCCTTATCCCCTTTCCTTTTGAAAATTTTTATCTTTAGAGTCAATAGGTCTACCATACTTCTAGCATGCTTTGGATGGCTTTTATAAGTGTTATATTTATACAGTTAGCTCTTTGGGACTTCAATCCAACTAGCTAGGAGCATCTATAATGGAAATATGCTATTTGGCCACCCTTTTAATTTGGAGTTGACAAAAGTATCAAGTCATTAATTTATTATTCTTTGCAAATTAATTATCATTTAAACTTCCAACTCATGCTTATGTGCATTTCGAAATGATTCAATGATGCCAGACAAACTCTTTCCTCTGTGATTTTCTCTCCCTAATCTAGAGAAAAGAGTTTCATCAAAATGCCAACACACCTTCTTGTCAGATACCTTATTATTAAAGAGGTGGTATCCAATGAACATTGCAACCTTCTTTGAGGATTTATTTCAGTTCTCCAATTGAGTGAGAAAGAAAGACTTGATTTGGTAGTTGAATCTCATTCAAAAAGTGAGATTTTGAATTTTTTAGGGATAAAAACACTATCTCTTCAAGAATTGACAAAAACATTATGCCCAAAATACCCTTAATAAGCATCAACGGTTGGATCGAGAAAACATTGATCTACCGACCGAGTGGGCTTTCACACATGTTGAAGAAAATGGACATCAGCAGCCTAACCCAAGCCGCTAAAAGCGGGCAGACCTTATTCCATAGAGATTAGACCTAATAAAGATTTACAGAGCTTCCTCAAAAAAGAAAAAAAAATTACAAACCTTCTTAATCTTCATGACGTCATCTCCTTCTCGATGTAGACCATACTATTCTTGACTTTCAAGGAGAAGGTAATCAACCGGCGGATAGCTTGCTAATTATGGCTGTGATTAATGCAACACATTTATACGTAACTCACTTTCTAGTGGCACTGGAAAGGACTAGAAAGGACTTTGCCACTTAGACAAATTACCAATCTCTTCTCTATCATTGCGCTATCAAAGATTCTTGAGGTTATACCTAAAGTCACCCTCAATTCATATACCTTTATCGCTTTCCTATTTATCAATAATTTCTCTTGAAAAACATATGTTCTTCCCGCCACTTTTTAATTTTTTTCTTCTTAAAATTATAGGGCATTTCATACACTTAACTAAATTTGTGTTTTTCCCTTTTTAAAAAAGAAGTACTTCGTTTTAAAATATATATATTATTTTTTACTGTCATTGTTTCAAAATATAAGTCTTCTCTTTATATAAATATTTTATTTATTATTTTATTTTTAATTTTACTTTTATCTCTAATTAACTATTTAAATTTTTTATTTTTTAAAAATTATTAGGGTGAACTTAGATTGATTTTTAAACAAAAAAATTTACTTTTTTTATTTTTTTACTTTAAACTATACTTCTCCTCTCACAAATAATTTACTTTTACGATTTTCACTATAATTCAACTCAAGTAAAAATTCAATCTAAATACACTTTTAATTTTTTAACTAACCATATGAAATACTAATATTTAATATTAAATTTAAATTTAACATAATAACTAAAAATTTTAAATATTTAATAAATTTTTTATAAAATTTAAATTTCATATAAAAAATAGATTATATATTTTAAAAGTGACGGAGTATAATTTTAGGACGTCAGTTGAACATTGACTAGAACAAAGTCAACCAAGCACTAAGCCGACACTCCCCAGTCCGTCCATTTTCAAAAATGCATGTCCCTATTGCTCTGGAGGAATTTATAACAACTAAAGAATAGAGTAAACCCACAAGTACAAATGTGTGAACATGCAAACATGTGCCATTTTTTTTCCACATCTTTGTCCTTTTTCAAGTCGATGCGTCTAAAAACAGGGTCTTCAAAAGCCAATAATGTTAAGAGTGTACTCCTTCCATACCAAATGTCCTATAATCCTTTTAGAATCATAGAATTAAAGTAATTTAGAATGGAGAAAATATATTTAGATTTAATTGTTATTTAAAATTAATTTAATTTTTATTGAATATCTCAATCCAAATACTCATATATCCAGTGTCATTCAGATATTTTGCGGATTCAAGAAACATTGCTAGAATCCAAATGCCCACCCCACTTGGTGGAGAACACTTTTCAATGTCTCTCTGTTTTTTCCCCCTCTTTGTTCTTCCTTTTCTTTTTTCCTTTTACCTTTTTCTTTTTTCTGGCTGTAATTGTAGAATTTTTTCTTTTTTCTTTTTTAACTAAGAGGCATATTTTATTGTAGAATTTTTTTTAGAAGACTAACATAATAAGCAGAAGGAGATTGAAAAGTTATTTATTAAGTTATATTAGTATTCTAAAAGACTCTTTATCATACTTTAATTCAAACTTATCATGTCAATTTAAGAGATAATTATATTACAATTTGATACCTAAATCTAAGTTCAAAGGTGATAACATTTGTAACAAAAACAATAATTGCATGAAATAGCAAAAGAGACGTCAAGAATGAATTTAAAAATAAAATATTAAAAATCCTTTAAAGATTTACTTAATTATGAGAACATCAAAGGTTTATTTAATTTCTCATCTTTTTGGGAACTCCAAAGATTTCTTTGAATTAGTTTACTTAATTTCACCATCGTAGAAGCTTATCTTTATGGAAACTTCAAAAGTTTTCTTGATTTACAATTTTTGATCCTCCAAAAGCCTTAATAATATTTAAGCAACTAGATGATCACAAGGAAAACACACTCAAAGCATGGCAAGAAATGGAAATAAAGGTTTCGCCAATGACAATGGCTCTCTGAAAGTTTTCTTCTGTGTTCGACAAAGTCGTAAGCATAGCTACAATAGTAGTGGCCTTTTTTATTACATGATTAGTTTATTCTATTTTATATTTTTCATACTTGAATTTCTACTTTTAGATTTCTTTTCTTTTTTTTTTGCTCTATTTGATGATGAATTTTAATTTTTTGAATTCATCTTTTTAGTCTTCTTTACCGAATGAAGCTATTTATGAGAGGAACATATATAGACTACTCTAAGTATAAAGTTTGAGTTATTCTATATACGACTTGGATTATGCATAAATGTAAATGTTTTAATGGGCAAAGCAATTGAATGGTTGATTCAAAAATTACTGATATTATAGAAGTTTGATAATAGAATGCGAAATTAAAAGATTACAAAATATTACACCCAATATATATTTTTATAACGAAAATAATATTATTTACATACATTTACAATATATTTATACAAATTTAAAATATACAACGCTTGCGTAGCACGAGATAGAGCACTACTATAAATAGTTTTTGAGCAAATCTAGTCCAAGTTCGGTCCTATTATCCTTCTTTGATGTCATTTTGAAATTCGAAAACCCATAGATATTCGGATATTGTGATCCCCCCCCCCCCCGCCCCCTTTATGTTAGTTTCTCCTTTCTTTTCTTGTTTAAGTTAATATTTATTATATTTTTAAGAAAACAGCGTTGGTATGTTAGTTGTATGGGATAAGACTGTTCAAAAATACTCAAATTGCACCAATTCACCCCGGACTACATCAAATCTTACCAAATTTACTATTTTATTTTTAATTGGTTTGGATCATCATCAAATAGTAAAGTTAGTGCGATTTGAAAATTCTTTCAATTTAGACCAAATCCACCGCATATATTATTTATTTAGATTATATATATTTAATATTTTCTTTGAAAATAAAACAAATTAAATGACTTATTTGTTACGAAACTAAATTTATTAATTGAAAGGTGTCCAATCAATCAACATTTGGGTTTCAAAAATACTCATTTGTGTCCTAATTTTTTAACAACTAATTTTAAAGTCATTTTTTTGAAATTAAAATCAGTATTTTTACACGTAACATCAATTTATAAAATTTTTTATGTAAAATATTCACTTTCTAATGTTTTAAAATAATTTACAATAAATATTAATTTGATGCGATTTCAAAATTTTCCAAATCACACACACAAAAAAAAAATTAAACCGCACCACATTCCACCGTCAAAAGCCAGTAATATTCCGGCTGCAAACTTTCCAGTTTTCCACACAGCCAGAGGAGATTCGCCCTTTACGGCTGAATCCGGTTGGGTCCCACAAACACCTCGGACGGGTCGTATTCCAGGGAGAGAATCTATCTCACCCATGGAATATTCGCCCAAAAAAAAAAAAATCTCGGCAGTAGTTGCTTGGCAGCATGTGACGTCAGCCACCATATTCAGCACCAAAAAAAAGAAAAAAAAAGTCAACTACCAACGCTTTTAGTATTTCCGCTCATGTCGTAGCATCGTTTTCGTGTTCCTCAGCGCAAGTTCTCTTATTTCAAGGCCAAAGTTGCTATCGTTTCTTTTTTCTTTTTCTATCTTAGCAGTGCTTGTAGTATAAGCAAATGCATCATTGGCTACTTTGTTTTTTTAGTTTATATCACTAAACTACCTTTAAGTTTGGGGTATAATTTACTTTGCTCCATAATATTATTTTTGTATCATTTTATCCCTTTTGTTAAGCTACATTATCAATTTCATTTAAATTAATAAAAAAATTTTAATTTCTTTTGTACTCTTAAATTTAGCTGATTTAGGAAAAAAATAGTGTCTTTATACCCACTTAAAGTTTTGAGTAATTCTTACTTTTATTCTATAATGTTATTTTTGTATCAATAAACCACATCTATTAAATTTAACTCAATAATTTTTATTTATGTAAAAAATTCAATAAGAAAAATTTTCAATTCCTAAAAAATTTTAAAATGAATCCAAGATAGGATTGAGAGCATAAGGTTAGATTGAGTGGAGATCATGGGTGTCCATTTTTCATTTTAATAAAAAATAAAACTAAATCATATTATAGTTCTATTTTTTAGAAATTTTGGTTCGATTTGGTTTGGTTTTAGAAATTTAATATAATTTTAAAATCTATTTTTTTTATTTATTGAAAATTTAAAATTGTTAAAATTTTAATTTAGTTCAAAATCGAACTAGAATAAGGAATTCATACAATTGTTTTTAAAAAATTAAATAAAATTTTAATTTGAAAACAAACCAAATTAATTTATATCAATTTGATTTTAATGAAAATTTGATTTATTTTTAATTTTTATGAAACAGTTGCAAAATTTAATGAAAATTAAAAAATTTCAACTAAAAAATCAATGAATAAACCTAATAGAGATGAAGATGAGATAGAAATAAGGCATTACTTTGAGAATGAACATTAATTGAAGTTGAAGGTGGTAAACTTTAGTATGAGAGAAGATAAAATAAATTTCAAAATTGATCATGTGAAAGAAGATATGTTACACTTTTTTCATGAAAAATGAAGGATAATTTTTTTCATTGTATCTCTTTGTTTAGATTGATAATCAAATTTAATAATTTATGAGTTAAGTAGATACAAAAATAATATTATAGAAAAAAATAAATATTTTATAAACTTTAAGATGGCAAAGTGATGTTCTTTTGAAAGGCAATAATGACATTTCAAATTTTTGTTAATAATCATTACATTTGATTAATAGTTCATGGAACAAAGTGATTCAAAAATAATGTTATGGGATGAAGTTAAAATGACCCCAAACGTTAAGGTACTTTTTTTATACTAATCCTTTTTTTAGCAAAAAGAAAATATTTATTAAGTAATATAAAAAATTCCATTTCTCAGGTAAAATTTCTAAATGCTAATCTTTAAAACATAAAGGAAAATGTCTAATGTGTTAATTTACTCTCTTTTCCAAAACATTTTATCACTTCTTTAAGAAGGTGATTTCAATCATTTTTTACTCGATTACAATAATTTTTTTGTAAATCTTAATCTGGGCCTTTGTCTAAAAGTGATAGTAATTATTTTGAAGTAGAGTTAGTGATTGAAAATTGTGTTAGGCCTAGTTTGATTGGAAGGAAAAGAGAGAGAAAAAGGGGAGGGGAGGTAAATGAATGTTTTATTTCGTTTGGTTGGAATCAGAGAAGGGAGGAGAGTAAACGTGGAGGGGAAGAGTTCCCACTCCATATCATCAATTCCAATCCTTCCTCTTTTAGAAGGATTGGGAGGCATATGATATTTAAAAAATTATTATATCATCAACTTTCACTTTTATCATAATTTTTTAATTTAAAGAGAGAGTAATTTTGTAAACACAATAAAATATCCTTCTATTCCCTTCCACTTTTCGTACAACCAAATAAAGAGAAGTATTTCTAATTTACTTCCCTTCTCCTTGTACCAAACAAAATCAATATAAATACAAATACCTCTCTTAAGAGAAGTAAAATGTGCCTTTTCCCTTACACTTCGCCCTCCCCTTTCCCTTTGCGAACCAATCTAAGCCTTAATTATGATTTTGTCTCTAACAATAATAAATAACTACTAAATACTTCATGCTTTATCATAGGCATAAACAACTAAAATATCAAATTATGCAAAGAGTGAATATTGACAATTACTATGTTAATTTAGAATTAAATGTTTTATTTTGATTTGACACAAGAGAAAAGTTTACTACATAAAAGTGTTTATTTCTATGCAAGTTACCCCTTATTGTCCTTTATGGTTAGTCAAATTTATTTTCCTTAAATTAAGAGGAAAATAAAAGAGGCATAATAAGCAACACTTCGATTATGTATTGAATTACATTTAGAAGGATTTCAAGATGCAACAAAAAGGAAATACATTTCCTATTTATTTCTATATCCAAATAAAAATGAACAATTATGCATTTGTGTATTGAATTACATTAAGAAGGATTACACAAGAAAGGAAATACATTTTCTAATTGTTTTTATATTCAAATATGAAATGAAAAATTTGTCCATATACATCCACCCGTGAAGGATGTGCAAGTATAAAATAGGAGACTTCTTTTCAAGTAAAATAATTCACTCTCTTTAATTAGGTTAAGGCCAAAAAAGGAGAAAGTTTTTTACCAAAATACTCCACGAAAGCTGTGCTCCAACTGTTCTTTTTTTACTATATTGGTAATATATCGTAAAAAAAATTGAAAATTTTATTTTACAGGTCCTTAATATCAAGCTTGTGCTTATCCATAGTTCCATACATCTCACGTGAAGTAATAAAATCTTTTTCTTTCTTTTTTCCTCAAGGAAAATTAGGTAAATCTTGAATAGTCAAATCTAATTTTTTTACCACACCAAAAAAAGAACAAAAAAGAAAAACCTCGATATATTCACATAAATAGAAAAAAATAATGAGTAAAGATTGTACTACAAATATGTTTTATTTTTAAATTATTAATGCCTTTAACGGATTTAGGATTTGAATTTTAAAAATATACATTTGTTACCTCTAGCGATATAGAATCTGTTCTCAATTATTTAAAAATATTTATAATTTTTTTAAAGTAAAAAATTATTTTTGAACCATTTTTAATTATTTATTTATATTTTATTTTTGTCTTAAATAAATTAAAAATATATTTTTAAAAACTACTTGGAAGTATTTTTCAAAAATAAAGTTTTATTAAAATTATCAAAAATAAAAATAAAAAATTAATTTTAAAATATAAAATTTTTTCAATTTTTTTAAAAATAAAAATTACAAGTAATCGAAAATATGACACTCTTAGACTTAAAGGTGAACTTATATAGGATTTAATTTTAGAACTAAATCCAAAATTTTAAGTGTGAGATCCATATCTCCTCTACAAACAATTTAACTTTTACGAAACTCAAGACAAAATTTTTAAAACCACTCCCTATCTAATTATACCCTTAATCAATTCTTCTTTTTACATATTACTTTGCTAACAAAAAGTGAAAAATACTACCATTAAAACATACCATAAAATAATTTTTTAGCTTATTCGTATCCTGACCTATTAATAAGATAAATGTGAAATTCGACCCGAATTGTTTTTTGTAGGGTCTAACCCTTACCATGCCCGAATTGTGCCAAGGTGTCAGTTTTTTTGTAGGATTTGTATTTTAAAAATATACATTTGTTAGCTCTAGAGATATAGAATATGTTCTCAAGTAAAAAATTATTTTTGAACCGTTTTTAATTATTTATTTATATTTAATTTTTGTCTTAAATAAATTAAAAATATATTTTTGAAAAACTACTTGGAAGTATTTCCAAAAATAATTTTTATTAAAATTATCAAAATAAAAATAAAAAATTAATTTTAAAAATATAATTTTTTCAAAAAATATTTTTAAAAAATAAAAAATTACAAGTAACCAAGAATATGACACTCTTAGACTTAAAGGTGAATGTGGATAGAATTTAATTTCAGAACCAAATTTAAAATTTTAGATGTGATACTCACATCTCCTCTACAAATAATTTAACTTTTACGAAACTCAAAATAAAAATTTCAAAACCAGACCCTATCTAATTATACTCTTAATCAATTCTTCTTTTTACGTATTACTTTGCGAACAAAAAGTGAAAAATGCTACCATTAAAATATACTGTTATGAATTTATTGGCGCGCAGTCATCATCGGCACAACGAAATCGTAATACTAATATAGAGAACTTAATAAAGAAACTACAATATAGAGAATAAGAAAAACTATAGAGAGAAAGAAGAGAAAAAGAACACAAGAGCTTTATTGATTCTCTAAGAGTAAATCAATCAATGAATGAGTGTGTACAATACATCAGTCTAAAGCCTTATTTATAGGGTCCAGGGGTACATCTCAATAAGAAGAGGTAGAGGGTAATCAGAAGACAAATCCTATCACTAATAAAAGATATGATAGAACTCTCACATCTATCTTCTGGATAGTTGGAGTATCTTTATAACTTTGATATTGGATTTCCTCTTTGATATCAGATAATGGACATCCACAATATTAATTTTATAACACTCCCCCTTGGATGTTCATTGCATAAGAGTATGCCTCGTTAAAACCTTACTAGATAAAAAACCCAGTGGGAAAAACTCTAGTGAAGGAAAAAGAGTACATTACTCTTTATGCCATATTTACTCCCCCTGATTAGATAATCTTTTGAGATTTCTTAGCCAATGCTTTCCAATCAAATATTGCAATTGATAAGGTCTTAGTGAATAGATTTGTCAAATAATCAAATGATCAAATTCAATGAACATTAATATCACATCTCTTCTGGAGCTCGTGAGTAAAAATATATTTTATCATATCTCCTTATATATATTACAAACTCTATTATCATCCAACAATATAGTTCGAATTCCTTCTTAGAGGATATAAATTTATCTCGAATACATTAATCATGATCACACGTATTCTCAACCAACATAATAAATTTTTATTTCTTTAACATGAGTTGAAGATGTGACTGTTATAATCAACACATGCCTATAAATGCATGGTTTATGTGGATCATATATATAACTTATACCTTGAATATCATCTCAACAGGAGTTGGATTTTCTCAATATTCGAGATAAACTATCTTAAGGAGATATCAATAGGTAAGTTTAATGCTATTTCAAAATTCATTGGGTAGAGAAGAACCAGAATAGATGTCTAATTGCACGTTGACAAGTGTATTTATGCTCTAAATTGCAGAGTTATGGTACTTCAGGACCAAGGAGTTCTTCAATATCCTTTAATAGATATAAAGGATCTCACAATAATAACCCAATGACTATTGATGTGCTATGTCCATATAAAATATCTTCAGGATGTTCAATCAAAATAAAATTTTGATCATAATACTTGCTCCTCTAAATTCTTCAAGAAAAATGTCTTGATCATTAAATCATTTTCTCTTTTGAGGATTTTATCAAGAGATCAATCACGCTTCTGGCGTGTATCAAAATTATATGACTATAGAATTCATATATTTGTTATGCTGGACATCTATGCAAATAAGGATATCTATAAGTAGAATGTTACATTGACTAACTCTACAGGAGTCAGACAAACAATCAATATGCAATTTTATGCAAATAAATAATATTTTGAACTTCCAGTTCATTAACACTTATGCATAGATCAAGATAATGAAAGTCATAAATCATATCCGCTTTTAATTGATGATTTTCTCCTCCTAATGTGGAGAACACTATGTCAATCAATAGATTGTACAATGAGGATATCTTTTGATAAAAAAATACGTATAGCAAGTATAACTACGTATGAAATTTCTACATATATGGACATACTCGATCATTCTTTTAATAAAAATTCACTAAGATAATCTCATTATGTTCTACAGGAACAATTATATGCTTCAAGCATATCGAGTCCATCAGAGACTTCAAATATATGTATCATTATCTAATGATAACAAAGATAAACACATATTAAGTGTTATCATGCACTATTATATCCACCATTAGAAATATATTTCTTCGTTATGAATGCCAGGTCTTACGAAGAATCATACACCATAACTCATGGCAAATATTCACTTTCGTAGTTCACATTTTATAAGTAAATATTAATTGCTATCTCTTTGAGATTACACTTCAAGTGTATAATTCCTGTTGATAATATATGTACACTTCAAGTGCACTTGTGAATAGTTCGAACATTTCATATTTCTCATGCAAACTTTATTATTTCTAGTCTGCAGGCCTCGATTTAGAAATCCTCATTCTGAATCAATATATTATGCGCATTAATATCATTAACGTCATATACTTGTGCAGTTCCAATATTTCCCTATCATGTTGAGATCTCATCATTTGTCAATCTTTTCAGGTACCTGAATTTCTTCTGGAAATAATATATCAATCATGTTTGAAAAAATTCTGCTGGAATTTAAATCTCCTCGACTTAACATATGTGACCATCTTAAGTCTTTGCTCCGGTGAGGAGCTTGTATCCTTGGAACTGACTTATCTACCACATTTTAGTTGTATCTCAAATTTATTTATAATGGTAGATTGTCCTTCAGGAACATCAAATATAATAGGAGCATTCTTTGCCGGATATTGGTCAGTTAACATTCCTGGCTATATAAATTATCATTTGAACTTCTGGTTCAAGGTATCTTTTATGAGGATCAAAATAGAAGATTAAGACGAGACACATACTTATATATTTATCCAGCCTCATGCTTTCTCCCCTTTATGTTGGGGCAATATATTCAAAATATGAATCTCTCCCTTAAAATTTGCTCCCAACATATTTAATAATCTCTTTGAGAACCTATCTCATTACCTTTGTGGTGGAGTAACATAGTGCATCTCTAAATTTAAGATGAGATATATTTGATTTTTGACCACAAACAAACTATTATGAGGAGAATCAAAATGTGTTGGCAAAATACGAAATAAGTGCTAATATATCACAATCATGAACATTCTGCAGGATGTTCAATATTTATTTTAATACAACCAGTATTATTAGGACAAATTATGTCTTCGGGAGAATGTTAAAACATGAGCTCATTATCATTGAATTGTGCAAACTGCAGGTTGCAAAAATAACAATATATATATATGACTATTTGTTGATGCATCAACTAATAATTTCTCCAATTCATCCCAAAAATAACACATTCAACCCCAAATGATACTGGTAACTTTTAAATAAAACAAGTAACACTTATAAATTCGTCATATTAAGAAACTTTCGGTTCCATAATAAATTCATAATCATTCTTCATATTTTAATGATCCATGATGGTCCAACCGGTCATGCCAACTAATAAATTATTTATCAGTAAACTTCAAGTTTACTCAATATTGCATCTCAATTTTATAATTCTATGAAATATAAAGAAGGAGAGATAAATAGTAGTATATATAATTGACATATATTTTATGTCATAATGGTAATGCATATGCCTCAAAAGTTCTTTCATCCAATGTCTCGATATAATGATAATATAATCAATGTTTAAAAGTTTTTACGAGACTATATGGAGAATGATGCATTACAACAATTGACCATTAGGTGAAGATCATGTAGCTCTTCTGTAGCTTTTAATCAATTAACTCTTCTAGAGTTATTTATCAACTAGTTCTTCTGGAACTTTGTATTACCATTTATACTTTGGACATATATTTTAAATTTTGTCCAAATAAATAACAAATATTGTTTGGACAAATTTATATCTTCACCATTCTTGATCCGAAACAAACTAAAATAATTTATAAATACTAAAATATAAGTCTATAATATGAACACTTTTCAAAAATAATCACAAGATGATAAAATAGAAAAGTAGCAATTTGATAATTCAAAATTTTGATTGATATTCAAAATGCTAAAAAAACTATTTTTTGGATATTCAAAAGAATTGGCTACATTCACATGTGTCATATCAATATTATAGACACAAGCATCATTACTATCAGTAGCATAATTCAGGGAAATAAAGTAATATCAATAATTAATAGATATTCATAACATGTTTGACGTACTACAGGTACGTGACAAAATTTCATCTTACATCAATAACATGTTAGAATTCTTACTTTCCCTTTTTCCTTCTCATTATTTTCTCACTTCTGGTGAGTATTTATTCATTGGGAATTTAATGAGTCATTTATATAGTATAATAACAAAGTGTATTTCTACTAGTTGCGACCAAAATCTCATACATAAATATATTATAATTTCCAATGTCATTCGCTTCAGGGAATGTCGTAAAAATATTTGGTCGAGCATCAATATATTTTATTAATGACTCATTCAGTCTAAGAAAATATAAATTCAAAATATTTCTGAAAAACTTTTTCTCGATATTGCTACTTCAAGAGCATGTTAGAGATATGAGAAAAGAAAATTCTTTTATACTGATAGACATAAAATATTGTAGGCACACTTATAACAAATCATAACTAGCATTTATATAACAATCATCTTCTGGTGATTGTATGTTTCATTCACAATTTGCTAGTAATCAAGTGGTCTTGATTCTTTGTATTTCTTAAATGATGTCTTCAGGACCCAATATATCTCGATGCATATATTTTAATCGTCATGATTATATGGATTATTCTTACCATATCCGCGTCTATGTTCACGGCTTTGAGCATGATTACGACCTCTTCTAGGGTCATAACCATTAATTCTAATGCATTTACTCACAGATTTAAAGTAAACTGTGCTTTCGATAGAATGACCATCTTCTGGTGGTCAAATCTTTCTTTTAGATCCTTACGCAAAATAAGTCGATCTTTCATGTTAAGATATTCCGCCTTTAGATCTTCATAGAAATTATGGCGGAGAAAAATCATGACTTTTATACGATTTTAAGATGATGATGCATTATTTTCAACAATGGTGTCTGCTAGACCCATTACATCTCAATAAATTTGAGCATCTAGTGTATATGACATATAGTTCGTTCTATAAATATCAAGAAAGAAAAAAACGAGTTTTGAAAAATTTTGCCATATGAATTCAAAGGTAGAAAAGAATACCTCGTTTTTCTCTTGATTACGCTCTCAACTTCGGTGCAGAGACTCGTGCTGATAACGTGTTATGAATTTGTTAGCGCGCAGTCATCATCGGCACAACGAAATCGTAATACTAATATAGAGAACTTAATAAAAAAACTACAATATAGAGAATAAGAAAAACTATAGAGAGAAAGAAGAGAGAAAGAATACAAGAGTTTTATTGATTCTCTGAGAGTAAATCAATCAATGAATGAGTGTGTACAATACATCAGTCTAAAGCCGTATTTATAGGGTCCAGGGGTACATCTCAATAAGAAGAGGTAGAGGGTAATCAGAAGACAAATGCTATCACTAATAAAAGATATGATAGAACTCTCACATCTATCTTTTGGATAGTTGTAGTATCTTTATAACTTTGATATCAGATAATGGACATCCACAATATTAATTTTATAACACATACCATAAAATAATTTTTTAGCTTATTCGTATCCTGACCTATTAATAAGATAAATGTGAAATTCGACCCGAATTGTTTTTTGTAGGGTCTAACCCTTACCATGCCCGAATTGTGCCAAGGTGTCAGTCTTACCATAAGATGATTTTCAAACAGCTACGAAACAGCTCTGATTCCATTTGAATTATTTCCTTTTTTTATTTTCTTTTCCTTTGGGTGCGTCAAAGTTGACTACCGAGATCTTCTCCGACTTTCCCTCTCTTTCTCACCTCGTTGCACTTGGACTCCTACATATACGTCCCTAAACTTCCCGCTTCACACACGGACCTCATTTCTGTTCTCTTTTCCGGCTGATCGTTCTCCGATCACTTCTCCGGCCGTCTCTTCCCCTTCTCTCCTCTGCACAGGTACTTTCTTCAAAGTAGTCCAACAGACATATAGATAACAGATGCACACGAATTTGATCTGTCTATGTATGTTTTTTCTGTGGGTTCTTGGAATTTATCGATGTGATGATGCACGTAGATGTTTACTTGTGGTGATGGTGATGAGTTTCCCAGTAAGTCCGTGGCTGTTTTGGAGAAGTTGTCGCTTTCAGAAGTTGCGTAGTGGCGATTTCGCCATAAAAAAGAGAAATTTGTTATTTCTTATTTGTATTTTATCCGTTGTCTTCCTGTGTATCCGTCTATATAGTCTTGTGTTCTTGTTCACACTCTTTTAATGTGAGTGACATAGTCATCCTTTCCGGTCTCTATTTCTATAAATGTCTCTGGTGGTTGATATTTCCAATATGCAGTTCACAGTTTAAAACTCATACCAAAAGTTTTCTTTTTTGTCCTATTTTACACCCGATTTTAGGCTTCTTCTTTTGCGTATAGATATCTATCCCGGGTATTGTGAAAGTCCCTTTTTTTGTATGTTCTGTTCTTTGTAAGAAATATTTGAGTTGAAGTTCTTGTTTTTCCCCCGAATTCTTGAGTTAATTCAATGATTTACAGAGATAAGAAATGGTTTCAAATCTTAATCATATTCCCCCCTTCTTTCAGACAAATGTTCGTTGAGTTGAGGTGGGAAGGTTAATAAGTTGCTTGCTTTTGGTTACTAAATCCGTTCAAATCTTGATGCTATTTTTTCACTGATGTGAATGGGTCTTTTTCTTTGGATAATGTAAATTGACGTTCAAAGGTACAGAAGTTCTCATGTTTTCCAATGTTTGTGGTGAATTTGCAGAGAAATAAGCAGGAATGGGTGCAGAAGGAGGCCAAGCAACAGGGGTCAGGAGAAGGGGATGTTCATGCTCAAAAGATGATTTTCTCCCGGAAGAATCGTTCAAGAGTTGGGGCAGTTATGTGAATGCCCTCAGGCAGACTCCGGCAAGGCTCGCCGACCGTGTTCTTACCCGGTCCGCTGATCACTCTGAGCTGGCGGCCAAGACCCGGAGCCAAAATGAGATGAAGAAGACCCTCACATGGTGGGACCTCATTTGGTTCGGCATGGGTGCCGTCATCGGCGCCGGTATCTTCGTGCTCACCGGTCTTGAGGCCAGGGATGACGCCGGGCCTGCCGTCGTTATTTCTTATGCTGTCTCTGGTGTCTCAGCCCTGCTCTCTGTGTTCTGTTACACTGAGTTTGCAGTGGAAATTCCAGTTGCTGGTAACATTTTTATTCAGATTCTTCTATTTCTTCTTTTAGATTTTACTATATATAGCAGTATATAATTTTCCTGCTTCATTAAATTTAGTCAAGTTTTGTTAGGAAAAGTTGTGGAAATTTGAACTCTTTCATCATTTAGCTTATGCCTATCTATTAGTACATATATATAATATCCCTTCATTGATAAATCATGTGAAGACGAGGAAAAGTCAAAGCTGTGGATTGTGGACTACTATTGTCGACTTAGATATTTTTTTAAGGTTGTAGATTATTGAAATCTTGAATTTCTAAAGTCAGCTCTTGTTATCTTTTCAGCTGCAATCTTTTGACGTTTTCTGACCATTGAAATGTCAAATGTGGCTTTTTGCTTTGCTATTTTTTACACTTAGCAAGTGAATATACCTATTTGTTGACTTCTTTTTTCCAGTTTGTGTTTGCAAAATCAACTGCTATGGGGTTTGTATTGCTGGATTTTTCATAGAAACTGGACATGCTAAGTTAATACTATTGGCACTAAGTGATTCTGTGAATATTTTATAGGTGGTTCTTTCGCGTATTTGAGGGTGGAGCTGGGTGATTTTGTGGCCTTTATTGCTGCTGGTAACATACTTCTTGAGTATGTTATTGGTGGTGCTGCAGTTGCCCGCGCTTGGACATCATACCTAGCTACACTTTGTGGCAAGCAACCTGAAGATTTTCGTATAACTGCTCATGGTCTGGCTAACGGTTATAATGAACTTGACCCCATTGCCGTTGGTGTCTGCGCTGCCATTTGTGTCATTGCAGTTCTCAGCACAAAGGGGTCGTCTATTTTGAACTATATTGCCTCAGTTATCCACATTGTTGTTATTCTCTTCATCATTATCTGTGGCCTTATTAAGTCCGACCCTAAGAACTACACGCCCTTCACTCCCTACGGTGCTCGTGGAATCTTCAAAGCTTCAGCAGTTCTCTTCTTTGCCTATGTTGGTTTCGATGCAGTGTCGACCATGGCAGAGGAAACTAAGAATCCTGCTAGAGACATTCCTATCGGACTCGTGGGTTCTATGGTCGTGACGACAACTTTGTACTGCTTGCTTGCTATAACTCTGTGCCTTATGCAGCCGTTTGCAACAATTGATGGTGATGCTCCATTTTCAGTGGCATTTAAGTACGTAGGCTGGTCATGGGCTCAATATGTTGTGGCTGCTGGAGCTCTGAAAGGCATGACCTCGGTGTTGCTGGTTAGTGCTGTCGGTCAGGCACGTTATTTGACTCATATTGCTCGCACCCACATGATGCCTCCCTGGTTTGCAACTGTGAATGCCAGGACTGGAACACCAGTAAATGCCACAGTGGTGATGCTTTCAGCCACTGCTATCATTGCATTCTTCACAAAACTGGATATCCTATCCAACCTCCTCTCGATCTCTACGCTCTTCATCTTTATGCTCGTGGCTGTTGCTCTCCTTGTTCGCCGTTACTACGTTAGCGGCGTGACCACAAACGCGGACCGAAACAAGCTCATCACATGCCTTCTGCTGATCATTGGATCATCAATTGCCACTGCTACTTATTGGGGTATCAGTGAGAAAGGTTGGATAGCATACTGCATAACAGTGCCTATATGGTTCTTGGCAACTGTTGCCCTTTGGTATTTCGTTCCTCATGCTCGAAATCCAAAACTTTGGGGAGTTCCATTAGTGCCGTGGTTGCCTTCAGCATCAATAGCTATCAACATCTTCCTCCTTGGATCAATAGACAAGGCGTCATTCGGAAGGTTTGGGATCTGGACCGCCGTCCTCTTACTATATTACTTCTTTTTCGGGTTGCACGCATCGTATGACACAGCAAAGGAGTTTGAAGGACAGCAAAAATTGGAGAATCTGGAAGAGGGGGAAAAGCCTAAGGCACCTGTTGCTGGATCTGGCATTAACTGATGCTGTTGAATCATAGAAAAAATAGATAGTTGAAGTACTTACCCAGAGAAAAAGGAAAAATAGATAATTGAAGTACTTGATTGCGTACAGCTTCACAATCCACTTAGTTTGTTGTTCCTTTGTGTGTATAAAAGAAAGCCTAATAGTCGGGAAGTCTTGCAAATTCTTTCTCTTCAAGATTGTATATTGTGGCAGTTTGCTTTTTTCCTGTGCTTCTTATTAATATGCCAGAAACCTTGGTTGTCAGACTTTGATATTCTGTTAATTGCACTTCTATTTTTCCTTCTTTTTTGGTTTTTTTTGCTTTCTGCTGGATTAATCTTTAATTCTAATTCAATTGTTCTTGTGGACTAATAAACTTGATCCTGCAATAGGCAAAAGGAACATGAATCGAACTCAAGATCTTTGAAGCTAACATGGCAAAAGGAATATATATTTTTGGAATTGTTTTATTTTTGTTATTATTCTATAACGAGTATTTAATTCTTTATTAATATTTCTTTTATTTAAATTGCTAAGCCTATTGCAAATACATAACAACATTTCAACAAACCAAATAATGAAAAAGCTTTTAAACAATTCCAATTTCTTCACCAAACTTGAGTTTCTTTTCCAATAAAACTAAAAGTTAGGTGCTTTCTGATCTCCAATTCTTCCCCTATAATTTCATTTTACATTTCCTTAAATTTATTTTAAAAAACTAAACTTGAATAAAAATTACCAAATAAGATGTTCCACATCAAAAAACTACTAAGTACAATCTTAATTTTGGATGTTATTTGAAAAGAAATGTAAATTTGAAGAAGAAATTGTAATTGTCAAAAATTTTTGTATTTAGTTTGTTAAAGGTTTTGCCAAGTATTTGAAACAAATATCATAGTAACAATTTAAGTAAGAATTTTAAGACTCAACTTACAAAAAATCAAGATGTCATTGAAATTATAAAAATAAAACTAAAAAAATTTATTTTCATCAGCTCCCTTTATCTGGTCTTGAGGAAGCTGACATTGCAGCTCCGTGAAGGCCAAACGAAGCTACCTCGGTAACTCGGTGTGGACCGTGCGGAGTTGTCATGGCTGCTCAATGAAAACAGCTCCGTTCGGGCTCCACGAAGCTGGCATGGCTGCTCTTTGAGCTTCTCACTCCAGAAACAATAATGAAGATTTTGGATCCACACTCAAAATCATGTGCAAAACCCTTTGTAACACTTTCAAAATATAGTATTTAATTTTTAAGATTTGTTTTTTAAAATTTGTAATTTATCTTGTTAAATTTAAGATATATAAAAATAAAAAATTTTATAATTAGAAGTGTTAAAAAGACGGTTAAACAAAAAGTGTTATAAAAGATCTGAGTCTTGGATCCACTCTAAAATAACGAAATGAAAAATTTAACTATGAACTAATTGGACATGAAGCTTATTTTTTGAAACTCGTGCTAATTTACCAAAAAATATTTATGAAATTTTTGTATATAAGAGAAGGGAAAATATAGGTTAAATCTATTGCTTATTGCCTCATATGGAACTTTTACTTATTAAACTACTTATTTAGTCGAATATTTTGCATTTAGTTCACATGTATAAACAGAACCACCTAAAATCATGCAAAATAGTAGACTGAATATCCTGTTTTGTCATTGTTGCTTATGGCTAATACTGGCTTGACAAAGTGAGATTCTAAATGAGCCAAAATAGGACTGATTCCCACCCTTGCCACCTCTCCACCCACACACCACCCCCCCCCCCCAAAAAAAAAAAAAGAAAGAGAGTTAGAAGCATAATCAATTACAACTATCCCCTTCCCCTTCTTTAACCCTAGAAAATACTAATCCCTAAGTCTTAAACTCCAATAACTAATGCTACACTACTGAAACATATTTTTCCTAAGTTACGAATGTTTCTGAGGGGATGGAATGAGGTGATTCCTATTTCCAATTCAAATTAAGGTGTTGATGAGACAGAAGTCAGATAAAGGTTTGGCATTTTACTCAATATTCTACTAATACTGGAAGCAGAATTTAATTATTTGCTTTCACTCCATGCCTCTCTTATCTTTGCTTTATGAATTTGATCTTCTTGATATGACATTTTTCTCTTTTGATGATTCTTTATTGACTCTGAGATTAAAAACTGGTATCAAAAGTTTCATACAATTTCCAGTATCGTGTGTGTGTGTATATCTATATATACATATATTATTTTGACTTGATCCCTATATCTTATACTAAGCAGAGTTTTCTTTTCTTTTTCTCTTTGGGTGGAGAGGGCTTTTTTCACATGATTTTGGTATCAATAATAACTTGTTTTTATTGGGAAAAATTACTTAATTCATTATCTACAGTGACGGAGGGAAAGATTTGTATCCTTTTCTATGGATTGACAGAAAGATTTCTTTTCTGTTTTGGTTTTCTTTTCCTTTTAAAAGGATTTCTTTTCCCTTTTTCCTTTTAAATTGCTTAAGAATTTATACAAATTAACTTCATGCCTTTCTCATCTCCGGTCTTGAACAGTAATGAAATAGCAACAGAAGCTGTAAATCAAAGTAACACAGTTATGAGGAAGAGATGCTGTGGATGCAGCAAAGATGACATTTTCCCAGGAGTCATTTAAAAGCTGGGGAAATTATGGAAAAGCATTAAGGGAGACGAAAACAAGGCTAAAAGATCGTCTCTTTACACGATCACTTGATAAGCTTGAGCTTGAGGACATGAGAGCTCGTAGCCAGAATCAGATGAGAAAGACCTTAAACTGGTTCGACATCATTTGGTTTGGAGTTGGGGCAGTCATGGGAGCTGGAATTTTTGTCCTCACTGGACAAGCTGCTAGAGATTATGCTGGACCAGCAGTTTTGATATCTTACCTCATTTCTGGCATCTCAGCTATGCTTTCTGTTTTGTGCTACACCGAATTCGCGATAGAACTTCCAGTTGCAGGAGGATCATTTGCTTATTTAAGAGTGGAACTTGGAGACTTCATTGCTTTCATTGCTGCAGGAAACATTCTTTTTGAGTACATTGTAGCCGGGGCTAGTGTAGCGAGGTCATGGACATCGTATTTTGCCACATTGTGCAACCACAAGCCTAACGATTTCCGGATAAATGTCTCATCTCTCGCTGAGGATTACAACCATTTAGATCCAATTGCAGTTATCATTTCTGTGAGCATTTGTGTTGCTGCAGTTATGAGCATTAAAGGATCCTCCAGGTTCAATTCTATTGCTACTATAATCCATAGCTTGGTGTTGGTTTTCATCGCCGTAGCTGGCCTGACAAAGGCCAATCCGGATAACTATGCAGTATTCGCTCCATTTGGTATCCAGGGAATTTTCAAAGCATCATCGATCCTTTTCTTTGCATATGTTGGATTTGATGGAGTAGCAACCTTAGGAGAGGAAATTAAAAACCCCGGTAGGGATATCCCGATTGGCTTGATCGGATCGATGAGTATTGTCATTGCTAGTTATTGCATTCTAGCAGCAACTTTGTGTCTGATGCAACCTTATGCAAATATTGATATTGATGCACCATTCACAATAGCATTCCGAGAAGTGGGAATGAAATGGGCTAATTACATAGTTGCATTGGGAGCATTAAAGGGAATGACCACTGTTTTGTTAGCAAATATCATTGGTCAAGCCAGGTATTTCACTCACATAGCAAGAACCCACATGGCTCCACCAATTCTTTCCGTGATTAACAAGAAAACTGGAACACCAATACATGCAACAGTGATCATGACTGTTGCAAACTGTATTGTTGCCTTCTTCACAAGCCTTGATGTTTTGTCGAACCTGCTCTCTATTTCTACTCTATTTATATTCTCCCTAGTTGCAGTTGCTCTTCTAGTTAGGCGATATTACGTTTCCGGGGAGACATCAAAAGCTGATAGAGGTAAGCTTGTTTTCTTCTTGGTGTTGATCATATTGTCCTCAGTCGCCAACGCTCTTTACTGGGCTATTGGTGAAAACCAGTGGTTTCCATACCTAATCGATGTGGCAATCTGGTTTGGAGCCACATTGAGTCTGCAATTAATGGTGAAAGAAGCGAGAAAACCTAAGGTATGGGGGGTGCCATTGGTTCCGTGGTTGCCATCAGCTAGCATAGCAATCAATGTGTTCATCATGGGTTCAATTGATGGTCCATCATTCGTGAGATTCTCCGTTTGGACTTTAGTATTACTAGTTTACTACTTGCTAGTTGGATTACATGCTTCATATGATGCAGCAAAGGCATCTGAAACCGTCGGTAAAGTATCTTTACGTGAGAATGTTGAAGCCGGTGTAACCAGAAATAACCCGGAGGAAACCACCAGGCAGCAGCCGGCAGATGAAAATTGCTGAAAGAAATATGTAAATAGTTGGCATAACTTATTTTTTCTGCTTTAGATCTCTCAGCCTTTTGTACTTGGTTTGAGATTGGGGTTTGTTCTAGATGTTTTGACTAGTCAAAGTGAATTATTTGTAAGAGTAGAAGTGGTAGTCAAAATGAAAATTTTGTATTGATTTTTTGTATGTAAGTGTAATCAAATAAATAAATAAGATTTATTTGTATTGTTTAATAATGCACTAATAAATACGCTAAAGAAATCACTAAATTTTATATTACAAAATAAAATATATATTAGACATCAAGTGAAAAAGTTTAATATGAAGGAAGAAAAATATCAAATGAGGTTTTAGAAAATTTAATCAAGTTAAAGTAGAGACATTATTTTAAAAAATAATAAAAAGATTCTAAAATAATTTATAAAATACAACAGTAAAATGCTTATGAAAAAAACTTAAATCAAATGGACAAATAATGAAGGAAGTGAAAGAATTACATTAACAAATGACGATAAAAAGAAAAAAATATAAGGGTTGGAGTTTTTGGATATGATGAGATTTGAGCGATAATTAAACCAAATAACATGTGAAAGAGGTGGCTACATTTTAAGAAAGAGAAGAGAAGAAAAAAAAGTGTTGAAGAAAATGATGATGGTGGTGTGAATTGTGTCCGGACGAAATGATCAGATATTAGAAGTTTAACTTTAATAAATTTAATTTAAATTAAAAATTAGGTTAAACAAAATAATAAAGATAAATATCATATCTTAACAACTATTAAATAATTAAAATTTTACTTTTAAAAAATAACTGAATATATGATATTTAATTTCTTAAAAAAATATGAATTTAAAATTTAAGTTAATATATAAGTAGTTTAAAATGATCCTAACCAATCAAAAAAATTTAAAGTAAATTTAATAATTAAAATTTCTTATATTTACAAAATAACTCAATATACAGAATTTAATTTCATCAAAAAAATATAGAATTCAAAATTTAAGTTAATATATAAGTAGTTTAGAATCATTTTAATAGATTGAAAATTATTCTAACCATTCAAAAAATTTTAAAGTAAAAATTATAGTTTCAAACTATTTCAAAGTAACTTATTATATGAAATTCAAAATTAAAATTAACCTATAAGTTAGTTTAAAGTTATTTTGATAGAATGAAAATAATCATAACCAATCAAATTTTTGAAGACTAATTAAAAAGTAAAAACTATAAGAAAGTAGGATAATTCAAAATTCAAGTTAATATATAAGTAATTTAAAATTATTTTAAAGATTGAAAATAATTTTAACCAATAAAAAATTTTAAAGTAATAATTAAAGTCTTATACTTTTATAAAGTAACTTAAAAACTAAAATTAATATATAAGTTAATTTAAATTTATTTTAATACATTAAAAATAATCTTAACCAATCAAAATTTTTAAAAATAATTAAAAAAGTAAAAACTCAAAGAAATTAGGGTAATTCAAAATTCACGTTAATATATAAGTTGTTTAAAATTATTTTAATAGATTAAAAATGGGTCTAACTAATCAAAAAATTTTAAAGTAATAATTAAAGTCTCATGTTTTTTGCAAAGTAACATAATATACAAAATTTAAAATTAAAATTAATGTATAAGTTAGTTTAAAATTATTTGAATAGATTGAAAATGATACCAACCAATCAAAATTTTAAAAACTAATTAAAATAATAAAAACTCTAAGAAATTATGATAATTTGAAATTCAAGTTAATATATAAGTAGTTTAAAATTATTTTAATAGATTGAAAATAATTCTAATCAATCAAAAAATTTTAAACTAATAATTAAAATCTCATACTTTTAAAAAGCAACTTAATATGCGGAATTCAAAATTAAAATTAATATATAAGTTAGTTTAAAATTATTTTAATAGATGAAAAATTGTTCTAACAAATTAAAAAATTTTTAAATAATAATTAAAATCTCATACTTTTACAAAGTAACGTAATGTATGAAATTCAAAATTAAAATTAATGTATAAATTAGTTTATAGATATTTTAATAAATTGAAAGTGATCAAAACCAATCAAAATTTGGGTTTTTATTATGTTTAGTCTCTTTTTTAGAAAAGAGCACTAAAATGAACCTAGTTGGAGGGGTGTCATGGAATAACCGTAAAGTCATTTCAAATGGCGTTATACCTAATATGGCATTATATAGGTATAACAATATTTCAAATGGCATTATAAGTTTTGGGTGTTATAACTCCATTTGAAATGACATTATCACTTCTTAAAAGTTATAAAGTCATTTCATATGGCGTTATAGGTCTTTATAATGCACCCCAACTCAGGCACTATTTCATTTCTGCAGAATAACAGCGGCGAAGCCCATTTCAGCATTGGCGAAACAGGCAGTGGAGTCTTCAGAGTTGCAACGGGCTTCTCCTTGCAAATCAAGTGTTGCCTCCTTTCTCTCTCCCTTTGTTTGGCTTTCTTGGCTATTTTGTCATTTTTTTACTGTTTCTCCACATGACATAGAGATCTTCCATTCTTGTTTCCAGTTTTGTCAATCAGCATTTGGGCTTTCTTTTTTGTCTTTTTCTGTGTTGGTCATGAGCTTTGTTTTTCTTTTGTTTTTCTTTATCTTTTTTTTTCTTCCTTTGGCTGTGCTTACTGATTGTGCAACTAATTTGCATAGTTTTCTTTCTTTTTTTATATGTTGTGGTCTATGAATTATTTTGGGCTAGTAAATAAATTTTTTGTTTATTTTTAATTTATGGTATAAATTAAATTTTGTTATATTTATTGATTAGGTAAGTTTTGTATATATTTTGTGCAAAAGACCGCTTCAAAATTTTTGTTATTATATAGCTTTTATTGTTGTTAGTTAGAATAACATGAGATGTAGTTATTATTCAACGTTCATGTAAATAATTTTAATTTGGGATAAATTATTATTAAATAATATTAGATTCTACAAATAATTTAAAATATATTTGCTTGCACGATAAAGAAGAATATTTAGAATAATTTATTTGAAAAGTAGTCAATATGGAGGCGTATTAATATGAAAAGATAATGAATGAAGAGAATTGTAGATGAAAGTGAGTAGATTACCTGTGAATGCTCATCTCTGGTCGTTAGATCCTAGTTTAATGACTAGACAGTCAGAGTATAGGTCAGTATTGGTTTCGGAGGGTTATAGGGAGACTTTGGGGAGATCTTTGTGAGTATGTCGATTTGACCGTATATTTTATGATTCATATAGTACGGCTCTGAGTAGTATTCAGGAGTTGATAGATAGAGCGAGATTCAGAGGACTGGCTCGAGTAGGGTTAAGATTATCAACCATGTACTGATCACAGCGTTGGTCGAGCGATGGCGTCCGGAGACGCACACTTTTCACTTGACGTATGGAGAGACTACCATTACCCTATAGGATGTAGTGATCCTTTAGGGATTGCCTATTGATGGTCAGGTTATGATCGGTCCTCCCTACACTCACTCTAAATCTGAGTGGATTGAGATGATCGAAAGACTTCTCAAATTCAGGTTATGGCATCTAACCTCGTTGGACACAAGATGTAGAAGGAACCGCTAGATACGTTTATTATGAGATCACTTGGTCATCACCCATCCCAACAGGATTGTGTACGATTGGCTCATGGACTGCTGCTTATGCTCATGGGAGGCAGTTTATTCTCTGATCACTTGAACAACTAGATACCACTACGTTATCTGCATTATCTAAAGGATCTAGACTCTGCCGAGTCATACAGTTGGGATAATGGAGTTCTCGAATACCTACATAGGTATCTATACGATGCATCACTGAGTGATGCTCTTGAGATTCACAGTCCTGTCACCCTTATGCAGCTGTGGGCGTGAAAGCGGATCCCATTATTGCAACCAACCATACTTGAGCCACGTGTACCTATCCATCCACATGTAGCATACATGTGTCGCTAGACCATGCTGTTCGACGTCAGCCTATTACTGAACACATGTTGCTTACATATCGAGATTAGTTAGATGCAATGTCTGACGAGAAGATTCATTTCATACATATAACTTCTTATTTAGTTTATTTGATTTATTTATTAATTTTTTATCATATTATATGTATTTTTCTGCAGTTTATATGGTTATTGTATGTTGCTGGAGTTTTCTGAGTAGATGTTATTTGGCATGCAGATGTCCCTTTAGTTTGTTTTGAGATTATAGAGTGGCATTTACCTTATCTGGTGATGAAGTAGTTCGTCCTAGAATAGACTATACCAACCTGTGTGTAACAATCGTCGAGACTTACATCATTATGGGACACGCGGTACTAGTGGACGAGATTGGGATTCAGTACATGTGTCCTTGATCAGCATTTGGATTAATCTCAAATTGGTGGACGTAGTTGCTAATAGGGAATCCACTATACCGTCAGAGGTTTGCCGAGTGATACCACATCACTAGTTCTACTTCTACGATAATGGTTAGCTATCTTTTAATTATTTTTAATTAATTTTATTCTGTCTAATATTTTTATGTATCATTAATTAGTTATTATTTTAAATACTACTAAGGTTCAACGTTGCAACGGTGTATTTCTATGTCAACAAATACCACGTCTTCAGCCTCTCCTTATTCCTGGTCTGCATTTCAAAGTATTATAGACCTTTACAGTAAAGACTTGACAGTAGTTGGAGATGTTATTGGATATGGACCTACACTGAGGAGTAGGTGCTGTTATCTTACCATCTTGGCGATATCCCCGAGATCCTATTTCAAAGTGTAGATCCGCAAGCATTAGACGAGGTGCCAGGCGTTGAGTAGAGCGTAGACACCAGAGATAGCAACCAACTCCTCTTGCGGACGACACAGGTCTTGAGCAGCCTCCACCAGACACTAGCTTGACACTTCTTCTCAAGACTACCACCCACTGCCACTGGATCTCACTACTAATATTACTGGTCCCTCAGGCACTACCTTTATGCAGGAGCATGTGACTCCGGAGATGCAATCCTGTGGTTGATGAGGACACATTTTGTGAGACACATATATACACATTCTGATTGACAGTAGAGTTGTCCCTTTTGACTTGTTTAGAATGTAATTTTAACTTTGTATAATTTATGTTGCTATGTTGTAGTTGGATGCTAACATAAAGATATCGTAATTTCTTAAAATGACATAATATTACAAAGCATTACATAATATTGAACTAAATAGTAGTATGTGGAACACAATTCAAAACTATGAGGTACTGGGTCTCACAGAGTCAATGTGGTTACAATTTCTTATGTTATGCCCATGTTGATGGCAATTTATGTATCTTGGAGGGAAGTTCGGGTTATGGTAATCCGTGTCTGAACGAAACCTTGTTGTTCTCATACGATCGTGATTATTCTTCATATTCAGAAGATAAAAGGTCATTTGAAATGGTGTCTTTCACTACAAATTGTCGTTGGGAAACGAATTAAAACTGGACTTATAGGTCTTCTTGTACGATTCTTTAGAGTATATGGCCAACACAAATTTTGCATCGTTCCAGCCTTTTTTTTGTTGACAAACCGCCAACACATACGAACACGGTAACATGCGTGCCATTTTTCACAAGTACAGGTTTTGTCTACCATGTGTAATGTATAAACATGATTAATAGGAGATATAATGTTGTACAATCTTGTATGTGCATTATATTGCACCACTTTGTGCGCTCTGGCTTTGCCTTCGTTAGCCACAAATTTATTCTAAATCCTTTTGGGAAACGGGTGTCTACCTTTTTGGGCTTCTTCCCTATGATGGTTGAAGTATTCGACCATCTTGTTAAAAATCATCTCCACAAGGACTTTTAGTAGTAAAGCCCTTGATTTCTTCAAGATACTATTCAAATACTCTGATAAATTTGTAATCATTATTCCGTATTGGTAGCCACCGTCATGTAGCAAAGTCCATTTCTCAAGTGGAATTGCACCAAGCCAATTGAATGCGTCCAAACACCTTCTTTTGATTTCTTTTATCAAGCGGTTGAACTTTGAAACTTTAGTTGCTGTCCCTGCCTACCACATCAAAATTTTAAGCTCTCTGCTCTTGAATTTAAGATTAAAATTAGCCCTTATGTGGCGTAGGCAAAATCTGTGCTACGCGTAAAGAGGTTATCAATGCTATTATATGATTAATTGAGTTCAAAATACCCTCGTGGGGATCAGATATCAAACAAATGGGACGGATATCGACCACACATTCCCGAAGAAGACTGAGGAACCAATTCTAACTTATTGAAGACTCCTCATCGACAATCACAAATGCTAAAGGGTAAACATGATTATTGGCATCCCATTCGCTTACGATTAACAATACTCCCTTATAAACGCCTCTCAAATGAGTCCTATCAACGGATATAACAAGTCGAAAGTGCTTGAATCCTGTTATTGAATGTTCGAATGCACAAAATAAAAAATTAAACACCATGTGTGCCGGTGTGCTTGAACAGTGATGTAATCAACAAGCAATAGTGCTTTGATTGCTATCTTGTATTGCTTGCATATACTGTGGTAGAATACCAAACGTTGAGTTCCAATCTCCAGATAACAGCTCAATTATAGACTTTCTGGCATACCAACCTTTTTTGCAAGTGCAACCAGTCTGAAAAATTACTTGAATCTCCTCTATAATGCACTTTACCGGTGTTTTTGGATCTACCCTTATCAGTGGGTAATGTGTCTAGCAATGTAGTAACATGTCATGTTTCGGTGATTGTTGTTTATTGTTTGCTTAAGCAAGTGTGTTATGCATTATAGATAGTTATTTATCACATACCATGCGTAGCTTTTTTATTATGCATATGTACCAGGAACATATATTTTTATCAATTGAATATGAGCACTTTGCAGTATATTTGTTTGACTTACTTCTCACAACTTTGAACTCGCGGCCCATCTGGATTGACCACTTCCTAACTGCATATATATCTTCCTTCTTGTCCTGAAATCACATGTCTCGTCTGAGTACCTTTGTTGAATCATTCCAATCATCTAGTTGGAGTGCATTGACGAATGTCCAATCATTTAACTGTGCTCCCGATCCCATATTGCATTTGTACATTCGGCATTCTACTGAGATGCAATTGCTATAGCCAATTTGTGGGTTTTGTACTGACGAATATCGCATAACATTCAAATGGAATGCCTGTGTTTGGCGTAACATTTATCCTCATATGAACTCTCGACCTCCACTTCAGCTGGGACTTTTGACTCAGGATCACCATCAACATCGAAAGTTGGACCTAATGAGTTAGCAACTGCTGTTTTGTACAACATTATCAGTTTGGATGCCACAAGCTCCGTTACCTATGTCATATGAATCTCCACCGATGAATTGTTTACGGTAGGAGTTTGGTGATAGTCAGTGGATTAATTCCCATCAAAATATCCACCCTTGTCATGACAATATCCTCTTCTTGTTGTTCCTGTACCTATACTGGTTGAAAATTTACAAGAATATGGACGCCAGCTAGAACAAACTCTGGTTGGATATCCCATAGGAGATCCATTTGATCTTCATCATCCAGGCCAATAACGCTGTAGAAAACCTAATTGAATTCAGGCGAAAGATATGGCCACCGTAGAATCATACGGATGCACCAAGAGGCCAGATCCATGTTTCTAATGGAAAATATCTTTTGCACCAGTTCGTTATAGGAGACTTTGTACCTAAGAATCTAACTTTTTTGTGATGCTCCTGTGAAGAATGGTCCATGATCATTGTTTTAGATTTCGGTATCCAAGAACAAAAATATTCTCATTGGATTTGAGAGCGGCATTTCGTACATGAAAATTTGTGAGTGAAACTTTGTGAATGTTGCAAGTGATCTTCAACGATACCCTTATATAGTCGTGTTTGTTTATGCAATGACACAAAACTACGACAACGTATGCTTAAAGTAGTGAAAAGACATGACGCATGCTTGCTACGGTCAAGGAGCAAATCCTGAAGATAGACTCGAGCTCAAATAGGGGAAGGGATTGCATGTTGAAGTACAGAAGAAAACAATACATAAAAGCAAAAGCTAAAGAAATAAAAACAAAAGACAAAGATACAAAAAAGATAAAGAACAAATTGGAAAGGATGAGTAGAGTCGGTGGAATAGTATATATAATGCCATCTCACATGGCGTTATACACTATTTTGTATAATGCCATGTGAAATAAGGGCTCAAAGACGTGAAGAAATTGCATGTTGAAGTATGGAAGAAAAGACTACATAATAGCAAAAGATGAAGAAAGAAACGAAAGAGATACAAAAGGTTAAAAGAAGAATTAGAAAAGCTGAGCAGCGGGGACGGTAGAATAGTATATATAACGCCACCTCACATGGCATTATACACTAAAAGTATAACGCTATTTGAGATGGCATTATAAAAAGTTATAACCCCATCTAAAATGGTGTTATAAAGTTGGCTGGTCTTATAACGCCTTTCATATGGCGTTATAACGCCTTTCATATGAAATGGCGTTATGGCCATTGGCGTACACTCCTCCCAAAATTAGGTTCATTTCAGGCTCTTTTCAAAAATGGGGGTCCAAACAGAGTAAAACCCTCAAAATTTTGAAGACTTGTGAAAATAGTAAAAACTCTAAGAAATTAGGATGATTCAAAATTTAAGTTAAAATATAAATAGTTTAAAATTATTTTAATAGATTGAAAATGATTCTAACCAATAAAAAAATTTTAAAGTAATAATTAAAGTCTTCTACTTTTATAAAGTAATTTAATATATGAAATGTAAAATTAAAATTAATGTATAAGTTAGTTTAAAATTATTTTAATAGATTGAAAATGATTCTAACCAATCAAAAAAATTAAAAGTAATAATTAAAATCTACTTCTTTTATAAAGTAGCCAATATACATAATGTAAAATTAAATTTAATGTATAAGTTATTTTAAAGTTATCTTAATAGATTGAATATGATCCTAACCAATCAAATTTTTTAAGACTAATTAAAAAATAAAAAGCTCTAAAAAAATAAGATGAAAAGCTTGGAAACATAAAAAAGAAAGGTTATATTTTTATAATATATATATATATATATATATATATTGTGTGTATGTAATTTGGAGATCTTATAAAATGTTTGTAGAATAAAAACGTTATGTTAAAATTGTCATTTCTGCAGAATAACAGCGGCGAAGCCCATTTCAGCATTGGCGAAACAGGCAGTGGAGTCTTCAGAGTTGCAACGGGCTTCTCCTTGCAAATCAAGTGTTGCCTCCTTTCTCTCTCCCTTTGTTTGGCTTTCTTGGCTATTTTGTCATTTTTTTACTGTTTCTCCACATGACATAGAGATCTTCCATTCTTGTTTCCAGTTTTGTCAATCAGCATTTGGGCTTCCTTTTTTGTCTTTTTCTGTGTTGGTCATGAGCTTTGTTTTTCTTTTGTTTTTCTTTATCTTTTTTTTTTCTTCCTTTGGCTGTGCTTACTGATTGTGCAACTAATTTGCATAGTTTTCTTTCTTTTTTTATATGTTGTGGTCTATGAATTATTTTGGGCTAGTAAATAAATTTTTTGTTTATTTTTAATTTATGGTATAAATTAAATTTTGTTATATTTATTGATTAGGTAAGTTTTGTATATATTTTGTGCAAAAGACCGCTTCAAAATTTTTGTTATTATATAGCTTTTATTGTTGTTAGTTAGAATAACATGAGATGTAGTTATTATTCAACGTTCATGTAAATAATTTTAATTTGGGATAAATTATTATTAAATAATATTAGATTCTACAAATAATTTAAAAAATATTTGCTTGCACGATAAAGAAGAATATTTAGAATAATTTATTTGAAAAGTAGTCAATATGGAGGCGTATTAATATGAAAAGATAATGAATGAAGAGAATTGTAGATGAAAGTGAGTAGAGTACCTGTGAATGCTCATCTCGGGTCGTTAGATCCTAGTTTAATGACTAGACAGTCAGAGTATAGGTCAGTATTGGTTTCGGAGGGTTATAGGGAGACTTTGGGGAGATCTTTGTGAGTATGTCGATTTGACCGTATATTTTATGATTCATATAGTACGGCTCTGAGTAGTGTTCAGGAGTTGATAGATAGAGCGAGATTCAGAGGACTGGCTCGAGTAGGGTTAAGATTATCGACCATGTACTGATCACAGCGTTGGTCGAGCGATGGCGTCCGGAGACGCACACTTTTCACTTGACGTATGGAGAGACTACCATTACCCTATAGGATGTAGTGATCCTTTAGGGATTGCCTATTGATGGTCAGGTTATGATCGGTCCTCCCTACACTCACTCTAAATCTGAGTGGATTGAGATGATCGAAAGACTTCTCAAATTCAGGTTATGGCATCTAACCTCGTTGGACACAAGATGTAGAAGGAACCGCTAGATACGTTTATTATGAGATCACTTGGTCATCACCCATCCCAACAGGATTGTGTACGATTGGCTCATGGACTGCTGCTTATGCTCATGGGAGGCAGTTTATTCTCTGATCACTTGAACAACTAGATACCACTACGTTATCTGCATTATCTAAAGGATCTAGACTCTGCCGAGTCATACAGTTGGGATAATGGAGTTCTCGAATACCTACATAGGTATCTATACGATGCATCACTGAGTGATGCTCTTGAGATTCACAGTCCTGTCACCCTTATGCAGCTGTGGGCGTGAAAGCGGATCCCATTATTGCAACCAACCATACTTGAGCCACTTGTACCTATCCATCCACATGTAGCATACATGTGTCGCTAGACCATGCTGTTCGACGTCAGCCTATTACTGAACACATGTTGCTTACATATCGAGATTAGTTAGATGCAATGTCTGACGAGAAGATTCATTTCATACATATAACTTCTTATTTAGTTTATTTGATTTATTTATTAATTTTTTATCATATTATATGTATTTTTCTGCAGTTTATATGGTTATTGTATGTTGCTGGAGCTTTCTGAGTAGATGTTATTTGGCATGCAGATGTCCCTTTAGTTTGTTTTGAGATTATAGAGTGGCATTTACCTTATCTGGTGATGAAGTAGTTCGTCCTAGAATAGACTATACCAACCTCGTGTGTAACAATCGTCGAGACTTACATCATTATGGGACACGCGGTACTAGTGGACGAGATTGGGATTCAGTACATGTGTCCTTGATCAGCATTTGGATTAATCTCAAATTGGTGGACGTAGTTGCTAATAGGGAATCCACTATACCGTCAGAGGTTTGCCGAGTGATACCACATCACTAGTTCTACTTCTACGATAATGGTTAGCTATCTTTTAATTATTTTTAATTAATTTTATTCTGTCTAATATTTTTATGTATCATTAATTAGTTATTATTTTAAATACTACTAAGGTTCAACGTTGCAACGGTGTATTTCTATGTCAACAAATACCACGTCTTCAGCCTCTCCTTATTCCTGGTCTGCATTTCAAAGTATTATAGACCTTTACAGTAAAGACTTGACAGTAGTTGGAGATGTTATTGGATATGGACCTACACTGAGGAGTAGGTGCTGTTATCTTACCATCTTGGCGATATCCCCGAGATCCTATTTCAAAGTGTAGATCCGCAAGCATTAGACGAGGTGCCAGGCGTTGAGTAGAGCGTAGACACCAGAGATAGCAACCAACTCCTCTTGCGGACGACACAGGTCTTGAGCAGCCTCCACCAGACACTAGCTTGACACTTCTTCTCAAGACTACCACCCACTGCCACTGGATCTCACTACTAATATTACTGGTCCCTCAGGCACTACCTTTATGCAGGAGCATGTGACTCCGGAGATGCAATCCTGTGGTTGATGAGGACACATTTTGTGAGACACATATATACACATTCTGATTGACAGTAGAGTTGTCCCTTTTGACTTGTTTAGAATGTAATTTTAACTTTGTATAATTTATGTTGCTATGTTGTAGTTGGATGCTAACATAAAGATATCGTAATTTCTTAAAATGACATAATATTACAAAGCATTACATAATATTGAACTAAATAGTAGTATGTGGAACACAATTCAAAACTATGAGGTACCGGGTCTCACAGAGTCAATGAGGTTACAATTTCTTATGTTATGCCCATGTTGATGGCAATTTATGTATCTTGGAGGGAAGTTCGGGTTATGGTAATCCGTGTCTGAACGAAACCTTGTTGTTCTCATACGATCGTGATTATTCTTCATATTCAGAAGATAAAAGGTCATTTGAAATGGTGTCTTTCACTACAAATTGTCGTTGGGAAACGAATTAAAACTGGACTTATAGGTCTTCTTGTACGATTCTTTAGAGTATATGGCCAACACAAATTTTGCATCGTTCCAGCCTTTTTTTTGTTGACAAACCGCCAACACATACGAACACGGTAACATGCGTGCCATTTTTCACAAGTACAGGTTTTGTCTACCCTGTGTAATGTATAAACATGATTAATAGGAGATATAATGTTGTACAATCTTGTATGTGCATTATATTGCACCACTTTGTGCGCTCTGGCTTTGCCTTCGTTAGCCACAAATTTATTCTAAATCCTTTTGGGAAACGGGTGTCTACCTTTTTGGGCTTCTTCCCTATGATGGTTGAAGTATTCGACCATCTTGTTAAAAATCATCTCCACAAGGACTTTTAGTAGTAAAGCCCTTGATTTCTTCAAGATACTATTCAAATACTCTGATAAATTTGTAATCATTATTCCGTATTGGTAGCCACCGTCATGTAGCAAAGTCCATTTCTCAAGTGGAATTGCACCAAGCCAATTGAATGCGTCCAAACACCTTCTTTTGATTTCTTTTATCAAGCGGTTGAACTTTGAAACTTTAGTTGCTGTCCCTGCCTACCACATCAAAATTTTAAGCTCTCTGCTCTTGAATTTAAGATTAAAATTAGCCCTTATGTGGCGTAGGCAAAATCTGTGCTACGCGTAAAGAGGTTATCAATGCTATTATATGATTAATTGAGTTCAAAATACCCTCGTGGGGATCAGATATCAAACAAATGGGACGGATATCGACCACACATTCCCGAAGAAGACTGAGGAACCAATTCTAACTTATTGAAGACTCCTCATCGACAATCACAAATGCTAAAGGGTAAACATGATTATTGGCATCCCATTCGCTTACGATTAACAATACTCCCTTATAAACGCCTCTCAAATGAGTCCTATCAACGGATATAACAAGTCGAAAGTGCTTGAATCCTGTTATTGAATGTTCGAATGCACAAAATAAAAAATTAAACACCATGTGTGCCGGTGTGCTTGAACAGTGATGTAATCAACAAGCAATAGTGCTTTGATTGCTATCTTGTATTGCTTGCATATACTGTGGTAGAATACCAAACGTTGAGTTCCAATCTCCAGATAACAGCTCAATTATAGACTTTCTGGCATACCAACCTTTTTTGCAAGTGCAACCAGTCTGAAAAATTACTTGAATCTCCTCTATAATGCACTTTACCGGTGTTTTTGGATCTACCCTTATCAGTGGGTAATGTGTCTAGCAATGTAGTAACATGTCATGTTTCGGTGATTGTTGTTTATTGTTTGCTTAAGCAAGTGTGTTATGCATTATAGATAGTTATTTATCACATACCATGCGTAGCTTTTTTATTATGCATATGTACCAGGAACATATATTTTTATCAATTGAATATGAGCACTTTGCAGTATATTTGTTTGACTTACTTCTCACAACTTTGAACTCGCGGCCCATCTGGATTGACCACTTCCTAACTGCATATATATCTTCCTTCTTGTCCTGAAATCACATGTCTCGTCTGAGTACCTTTGTTGAATCATTCCAATCATCTAGTTGGAGTGCATTGACGAATGTCCAATCATTTAACTGTGCTCCCGATCCCATATTGCATTTGTACATTCGGCATTCTACTGAGATGCAATTGCTATAGCCAATTTGTGGGTTTTGTACTGACGAATATCGCATAACATTCAAATGGAATGCCTGTGTTTGGCGTAACATTTATCCTCATATGAACTCTCGACCTCCACTTCAGCTGGGACTTTTGACTCAGGATCACCATCAACATCGAAAGTTGGACCTAATGAGTTAGCAACTGCTGTTTTGTACAACATTATCAGTTTGGATGCCACAAGCTCCGTTACCTATGTCATATGAATCTCCACCGATGAATTGTTTACGGTAGGAGTTTGGTGATAGTCAGTGGATTAATTCCCATCAAAATATCCACCCTTGTCATGACAATATCCTCTTCTTGTTGTTCCTGTACCTATACTGGTTGAAAATTTACAAGAATATGGACGCCAGCTAGAACAAACTCGGTTGGATATCCCATAGGGAGATCCATTTGATCTTCATCATCCAGTGCCAATAACGCTGTAGAAAACCTAATTGAATTCAGGCGAAAGATATGGCCACCGTAGAATCATACGGATGCACCAAGAGGCCAGATCCATGTTTCTAATGGAAAATATCTTTTGCACCAGTTCGTTATAGGAGACTTTGTACCTAAGAATCTAACTTTTTTGTGATGCTCCTGTGAAGAATGGTCCATGATCATTGTTTTAGATTTCGGTATCCAAGAACAAAAATATTCTCATTGGATTTGAGAGCGGCATTTCGTACATGAAAATTTGTGAGTGAAACTTTGTGAATGTTGCAAGTGATCTTCAACGATACCCTTATATAGTCGTGTTTGTTTATGCAATGACACAAAACTACGACAACGTATGCTTAAAGTAGTGAAAAGACATGACGCATGCTTGCTACGGTCAAGGAGCAAATCCTGAAGATAGACTCGAGCTCAAATAGGGGAAGGGATTGCATGTTGAAGTACAGAAGAAAACAATACATAAAAGCAAAAGCTAAAGAAATAAAAACAAAAGACAAAGATACAAAAAAGATAAAGAACAAATTGGAAAGGATGAGTAGAGTCGGTGGAATAGTATATATAATGCCATCTCACATGGCGTTATACACTATTTTGTATAATGCCATGTGAAATAAGGGCTCAAAGACGTGAAGAAATTGCATGTTGAAGTATGGAAGAAAAGACTACATAATAGCAAAAGATGAAGAAAGAAACGAAAGAGATACAAAAGGTTAAAAGAAGAATTAGAAAAGCTCGAGCAATGGGACGGTAGAATAGTATATATAACGCCACCTCACATGGCATTATACACTAAAAGTATAACGCTATTTGAGATGGCATTATAAAAAGTTATAACCCCATCTAAAATGGTGTTATAAAGTTGGCTGGTCTATAACGCCTTTCATATGGCGTTATAACGCCTTTCATATGAAATGGCGTTATGGCCATTGGCGTACACTCCTCCCAAAATTAGGTTCATTTCAGGCTCTTTTCAAAAATGGGGGTCCAAACAGAGTAAAACCCTCAAAATTTTGAAGACTTATGAAAATAGTAAAAACTCTAAGAAATTAGGATGATTCAAAATTTAAGTTAAAATATAAATAGTTTAAAATTATTTTAATAGATTGAAAATGATTCTAACCAATAAAAAAATTTTAAAGTAATAATTAAAGTCTTCTACTTTTATAAAGTAATTTAATATATGAAATGTAAAATTAAAATTAATGTATAAGTTAGTTTAAAATTATTTTAATAGATTGAAAATGATTCTAACCAATCAAAAAAATTAAAAGTAATAATTAAAATCTACTTCTTTTATAAAGTAGCCAATATACATAATGTAAAATTAAATTTAATGTATAAGTTATTTTAAAGTTATCTTAATAGATTGAATATGATCCTAACCAATCAAATTTTTTAAGACTAATTAAAAAATAAAAAGCTCTAAAAAAATAAGATGAAAAGCTTGGAAACATAAAAAAGAAAGGTTATATTTTTATAATATATATATATATATATATATATATATATATATATATATATATATTGTGTGTAAGTAATTTGGAGATCTTATAAAATGTTTGTAGAATAAAAACGTTATGTTAAAATTGTCATGTATCACCAAAACTGTCCTGCATTAAGCATTTATGAAAACCAATGAGTGACTTACCTGAGTTATTCCTAAATATACCACTAGTTCCTTTGGTTTTTTTTTTTTTAACACCAAACCATCAGTATTTAACTTAAGAAAGTCAATTGAAGATGGAATCCATTTAATATATAAACAACTGCTAATATTGCTGATAGTTTTCTAACTTCAAACGAGATTGTTTCCTATCATCAGATAGCTAATCAAGGAAGCACAAAGTACTTAGTGCCAGCGTCTGAATAAACATTTCTACTTGCTATACTATGTTCTTTAAGTAGTTGGCCTTGCATCTACTTTTTCATTTGGTTATCGCACAGTTTTAGAAGGCAAGGTTTCCAAATCCACCCCCTCATCCATCATTTCTTCTAAAACTTGCAGCTGGTTTTAAGAAGAATCAGGAACAAACCTTGGACTTCACACTAGTTAAGAATTCGAACTTCTCAGTGGGAATTAGTGATGCTGAGCTCTCAATCCCTATTTCACCATCACTGATTCCGGTACCCACATCTTCACATGAATATATCCCATCATCCTCTTCTTTCATCTCTATCTACAGATCTGCTGTATCCTTTATTGGATACAATTTGGGTTTGAATTGTTTGTAAAACTAAAAGCAAGATTCAAAATGAAAAAGTTGTATTGGTCTTCAAATAAACCCGATCCAAATATACTCTGTCAAGCATAGATCTGTGGCAACTTCTTTATACTATTCATCATCGTTCCAATGGAACTCACTTTAAATTCCAATCTTCTACTTAATTCACAGGCACTAGTGCTGCATATTTGGGACGTTGATGGACACATCTTGCTAAAGCATTAGAACAGAACGATAGCTTAGAAGATTGTTTGCACATAGATAGGACGATCCCTATATGGGTTGAGTTGTGTAGAATTTTGAGATGTTTGGCAAAGTGTTGGTGGTGGTAGTGGTGGGAGGAGATGGGGAAGTAAAGGGTTATGAATTTATATTTTTATCCTTAAAGAATTTCCTATGTGAACCACAAATGCCCAAAGTTTGCTGGTTTCCACCATGAGTCCGATGGTTGGAACCACTAAAATTGAAAGAGAAAATGTTATGAGACTGAAAAAAAAAAGAAGTTTTAGAATGAAGTTAAAATAAATGAAAGAGAAATTAACTATAGTTTTCCTAAAACTTATTTTACTTTTCACTTTTTAATTAAGAATTTGGAAAAATTGCCAATTTTGTCCATGAAGTTTGGGTATCATCATCGTTTGATCTTACAAAATTTTTTCAACGTTTAAGAGCCATAAACATTTTATGTGTTGCCAAAATAGTCATCACTTAGTCGGCAAATTTCTGTCAAAAACTAGTATGTGCTAAGCACATGATATTTTTGTGGAAGATTATTCATGTAATTAATATGAATTGTTTTTTAAATAATCTATTCTTGAAATAATCCATTTATTCAAAAATTTTATGTTAATTGGACAAATATTTCCTCATAGAAATACCACATGCTCAGTGAATGCAAATTTTTTACAGAAGTTCACTAAAAAGAGTAGTGGCAAGGCCACTCTAGCACAACGTAAAATGTTATGAACTATAAAGGTTGGAAACAAATTTGTAAGATCAAACGATTATGAGGACCTAACTTTAGGAACCAAATAGACTATTATTTCTAAAAAAATTTATTTTAGTTTTTTATGTAAATAATTTTTTTCAAACAACTATTTGTACAGGAAAGTCATACTATAGTAAAAAACCGTCATTTTGAATTGCATTTTTGTCTATTCTTGACATTCCTTCCATCCTCTTATGCCATATACATTTTACGGATAAAAAAATTATTAGACCAACTACCTCAAAAATAAGTAAAATTACAATAATAATGTAGCAATTTCTCACCTTTCAAGCCATCTTTTTTTGTTTCTCTTCCTTCTATACCATAAATGGATAAAATTATCTTTAAAAACTGTGGCATGTCTTGTAGCGTGACTCTTATTGCTGGATTTCATTACTACATTCATAAGTTGATCGAAAAAAGTTTACGTACATAAAAAGATAAATTAAAAGTTTGAGTTAAGAAGAGAAAAACGAAAATAACTTAAGGGCTAATACAGTTAATTTCTATGAATGAAATAATTTAAGAATTAAAATTTCCAATTCCTCTAATTTTTATTTGGTCCTTATTGGACCAAGTCCTATTTTTCTGTTGCATGTTTTGGGTGTTGACCCATTATGAAGAATAGAATTCTTAAGATGTTCTACAAAGATTCCTATGCGTGCATGTGTTTCTAAAGTTCCCTACTTTTTCTCATCTAATAATTTTGTAACAGTACTTATGCTACGTTTAGCACACACCAACAAATGAAATGAATTACTTTTTTAACTTCTCATTCTATTCTAATGTTTGGTATAGAAATTATAAATAGAAAATGTCTTTTCACCAGAAAATTGATTCCAGGAAGAAGTAAGAAAAATATTTCTACACCAAAACCTAACGAAAGACCTTTTCAAAAGAAGTAATAATTCTATAAAAATTCTTTTGATTATTATACTATCGTATCATTAGACTAAGAAAAAGCATAACTCAGTTTTGAATTTATTTTATTTCTTTTAGTAGTACTTCTTTTATTTTGATCTAAAATAAAAATTGTCTTTTATGACTAAATTGTGTTTCAATACTTAAAATATTTAATTTTTTAAAATTTTAGTGTGAATTTTATTTAAATGAAATTTTATAAATAAATATTTAATTTATCCTTTTTTTGGTTGAGTATAATTTAATTTTTATCAACACAATGTACTAGTAGGGTATTGAAGTCATTTCTTATAAAATTTCATTCTATTATAATATTGAATAACAATTTTACCAAACATAAAATATGAATCATCATTCCTTTCTAACTTTTCCTTCTAAACAATGGAATTAAAAGTGGATTCCAAGCCCATTCGGGGTGAAAAATGAGTTTAGGTAGAAAGACATTCCATTTTGTTTTATACCACTGTGCCAAATATAACGTTAGATTAAAATTTCTCAAGCAGCCCATGATTTCAAGCTCAAATATTTGAACTTATGTTTCTCAACCTTTTTAAAATTTTTCCATATTTTTCTAGACTCAAAATTTCAAAAGCTACAAAGTTCAAATGAAATGTTGTTAAATTGAAAATATAAAACAATGTAATATTTTATTAATTTAAATATAAAAATTATTTTTGTCTACAATTGAATATTCTGATTTGATATGGTATAAAATTTAAAAAGAATATTTAATATATTTAATTTACCAACTTTATTATCATTAACTTCATGATAATCTTATTAATTTAAGAAAATGGTATAACTCACATGTTATTGGAGTTTAGATCTCTTAAATCAAGGTTGTTAAAAAAATTAGTGGTGAGCTCCTATGTTAGTAGAGTTCACTTCTCTTAAATTAAAAAATTAATAAAAAATTAGATAAAACATATAACTATTTTAGAAAAGTAAATATTCAATTGTGAATATTTTAAAAAGAAATCTATATATTCAATTTTTTTACAGAGTAATTCACAGGCGAGCAGTCTAAATTGATAGAGTTTCGAATTTGGTCATCACATCTTTTGGTTTGGTGTCATAAAAGTTATGATACTAAACTAAAAGGTGTCATTCATAGCATAACTTTGATCAAGAAAAAGAAAGTAATAATACATTTTCTTTTGGCTTTATAACTTTTTAATGACGCTATTTGATTTGACGTCATTAAAAGTTATAACACTCTTTCTATAGATGTTATCAGTCTATATTCACCTATCACTGTCAAATGGGTCAGCAGTCCATAGGTTGGCCCGTGATATGGACGGGTTTGGATTTAGTTTCCTAATCCAATTTAAATACGAGCCAACTTAGCCTGCTCTGTTTAGCTCATGGGCCAGATCTATTTTTTTTACTTTTGTATTAGAAATATTATAAAAAATAGAATGTACAGTAATCTTGGTATCAAATTTTTTTATATCACACATTCTAATCATACATTTAATTAAGATTAAATTTATTTTATTTTATTTTAAATATTTTTATTATATAAATTTATTCATATTATGTATGATATATATAATTAATCATTATTTTTTAAAAAAATATTGATGATTAGTCAAAGATTATTTTTACCCTAATTATAAATTTATATTTTCATATATGATAGAGAAAGAAAATGAAAAAAAATATATAGTATAAATTTTAATATAAAACAATGTGACTAGACCCATGAAATGACTCGTTTAGCCTTCGGACCTAGTGCGGACGAGAGTTTCCCACCTCGCAAAAAACAAACTAATCCACTCTGTCCCGTTTGAGGAGTGGTCTGTGAAAGGTCGGGTCAGAGCAAACTTACCCGTTTGACAATACTACTTTCACCCACTTACAAAATCCTCCAGTGGTGACCAACAACAGTGGTGTCGGACGAGTGGCGGTGGCAAAGAATCAACAGCTAGTTCTTCCTTTCTCCCTCCCTCCGTTTTCTTTCCTTTCTTTCCATGAACTCCGATTTGGTTGTTCTTCCCTTTTGTTTTTCTTTCTTCTCGCCTATGCGACGGTGCGGCAGCAGTCTTCTCCTTCCTCCCTTCTTTCCTTTCTTTTTTCTGCATTTTTCTACTGGGTTTCATGAAGTCCGATTTTCGTTGTTCTTTCACTTAAAAAAAAAAAAAAAAATTCTCCTGTAATGCGTGGCGGAAATCTACATTCTTCTTTCTTTCTTTCTTTCAAGGTTTTTATTTTTATGATCGATTTATACATTATATACCTCAAAAAATGGTGCTGGATTTATATATTTATGCTCGACCTGAGGTGAAGGGAATTTATTTTTCCAATTTACCCAAAAAAAGAAGGAAATTTTTTCACAGACGTCTGAAAATAAGGTGCTTCAATTGCACCCTCACCACAAAGTCTCCTGCATCTTACGGTTAATAAATAAGAAAACACAGATCCAAAATATGGAGGTTTACCAGAAACCAAATTTTATATGAACGTAAATCTCAGTTCACAAGCTCATATAACCTAGACAAACAAATGCAATTACGTTCAACCAGCACTCTATTACAAGAAGCTATTTATATTGATAAAGCTACTTAAAACTGAAATTCACAATAGAAGAGAAAAAGACCAGAAAAAAACCGCCTGCATTCAGCATCAAACCCTTAACTCCGTATCGCTTTATGCCTGTCGGAAAGGAGGATCAGAAGCATAAAAATAATAGAAAAATCATTGAGCAAATGATCAATTCGAGATTAACCACTTTTTAGTAAACCAACAAAGTAGACATTAGATACTTGCCTTATTAGAAATGTTATTGGAAAGCCAATCCAGCCCCTCGTAGAGTCCCTCTCCAGAAGTTGCACAGGTGCTTTGAATGTACCTGCAAAACCAAAGAAATGTAATTTCTATGTAAGGGGAGGGATATCAAAATTGACAAAAATGTCGTGGCTCAAAATATACCAGTGGCGCTGCCGGAGGGAGTGAAGACCAAGCTTATCAGTTATTTCAGCAGCATTCATTGCATTTGGAAGATCTTGTTTGTTAGCAAATACAAGTAACACTGCATCTCGAAGCTCATCCTGCAGAAGGAGATCAACAAATTTAGACCATATGTCAATGTAGAGGTTTAATGTCAAAATTAAATTCAGCTTCCTGAAGATCTTGACCCCAATCTTCATCATCAAAATCTCAGGCATGCTGTAGAATAAAACATACATATTCATGTAATCTATTTTCTTCAACAAAAGCCCAATCTCCACTTCTAACTGCAAATCTCTTCAGATGCCAAACAGAAAGAAGGTTTCGGATATCTACATTTCCTTTTACCAATTTCTACCCATGTTCAAATGCTTAAGTACTTCAACACAACCTACTGTCACCACATGCCCCATGTCCGGAACACTTTATCATCCATTACCTTTTGACCATTAAGTAATCAATTGGTAAGTGAGGCACAGATTATCTATTCTACCTACCGTCATTTCTAATGACTTCCTTTTATCCAAGCATTCATTCTCTAGGAATCTTAAATTCATAACTCAATCTAGATATTAATGTACAGAAAAAGGCACCATCCAGTATCCAGTACAAGTCATCCCTCATCTCCAGTTACAATATGTTTTCTTAACTTGTTTTTTTCCTTCCAACTTTCAGGACACTTTTGATTATAAATTAACCAGATATTAGTGGACAAACTTAAGAAAATGAGAGTACCTCATTCAACATTCTATGCAACTCATCTCTTGCTTCCACGATACGGTCTCTGTCATTGCTATCGACAACAAAGATAAGACCCTGTGTATTTTGGAAGTAGTGCCTCCATAGGGGACGGATCTATCAGAAGACAAGAAGAAAATCCTTCATTTCCAAACATAAAAGGGTAAGGATGCATCCAAAAAGACAAATGCATAAGGAAAAGTTGATACTGCTGCTTATAAAATAAGATTTAAATGATGTAAACTTAAACATGCTGAGTGTAACCATATATAAAGACAAAAAAGAAAATGACAGAGCAGAATGAAAACACAGAAAAAGACAACCATATACCTTGTCCTGACCACCGACATCCCAAACGGTAAAGCTGATGTTCTTGTACTCAACGGTCTCCACATTAAAACCTGCAAGTCATCCATGGATAAGAAGCAGAACTAAGTTGATAGGAGCTCCCCCACCCCAACACACACACACACAGACCAAAAAAAAATTAAAAGGAAAACAAAAAGCTGTTTAACTACAGGCACACCTCGACTTTGAAAAGCAAAAGTGACAGGCCTCTCAGTCAAAATAATAACTACCTTAAGCCAGAATACAGCTTTGCTAGCCAGCATTTTCAATTGTAATACACAAAAAAAGTCACCATATAGACATATAGCTGTTTGTTTTCTGATTCAAATAAGCATGTTCTGATTTTTACTAATCTAGAAGTGTTTTAAGATGTAAAGGTTAGACTAACTAAAAAAGCTAGATTCAAAGAAAAAACAGAATAATGAATAAATATCAGGATCATGAGATAAAAAGCAAGAATTCACACATCCCCTGATATTAACCCAAGCATTATAGTATTTAGGTTGATAGGGAAATGCGGTCATTTCATGCTATTCAATTGAGTAAACAAGCCATTGTAGGGCTCATGTTCTCATATTTGGATATGACTGACACATTAATTCCAGGTGCCATTTAATATCACAACTTTTTCTTCTTCCCTTCACATGTTATGCGCACTCTGACCATAAAGTGTTGCACTTCAGAGATTTTCTTAGTAAAAAACTGCAGTTTCTAATCATGGTATATAGGTCCAATTGAACATCTATAACCAAACTACTTGAACTATTACTAGCCCATAATCATTACAGTTATGCATAAAAAATAACTGGTTATTGGTAATAGGCCAGGAGAGCAATGTTACAAGGAGATAATGTCAAAAAAGCTTAATTATCAACTTTTGACAAACCAAAATTACTTTTTTCCAATGTCCATGGGACAATGTCCAACATAGACATGAAATGTCAGCGCATGAAATGTCAGCGCACAAAGTGCAAATTAGATGGAAGGTCATATGTTATGCATAAGGCAGATTAACCCAGACATGTTTACTTCTGACAATGTATAGGAATTGCTTGCACTCAGCCTGTTCATAAATAAAATTAATTATTTAGTCCATATACCCAGCAAAAAGAATTATTTATTCTGTAACATTTTATTTGTAACTGAATTAACACTGTCAGTTCCAATTGAAACTGAGCCCAAACCAGTTATAAATAATATTCTTCATTTATATCTTAATTTAGATAAACCCACATATGCTACAACTATTCTGTTCAACGAATTGAACCTATTTTGCTTTACACAAAAGGAAGATTTCCAATATCAAATTAGTCTTAGTCAAACTTGGACACAATTTTTTTGGATCAACAAGATCAAATCACAATCATCATCAGCATAAATTGCTGTATATATTCCAATTACCTACGTTTCATCTGGAGTTGTACTCTTTATAAATATACTATTTCCATTCAATTATAATTTTTTCTAGTTTTAGGAAATAACTAGGACTGTTGATAGACAGAACATTAGCATACTCAGAGTCCAAAAAAATAAAGCTCATTATAATTATAAAGTAGGATACTGAAACAAACCATAGAGGATCATTCATTGAAATGTCAATGAAATGGAAGAAACTTTTGATGTACAAATATATCGGGATCAATACAATAACCAATTAACCAACAGGAGAACAATAATTAAATAAATAAGACAAAGAACAATTATCTAATAATATTTGTAGATGTCATACCAATGGTAGGAATTGTGGTCACGATCTCTCCAAGCTTGAGCTTGTATAAGATAGTAGTCTTACCAGCTGCATCAAGACCTACCATTAGAATGCGCATCTCCTTCTTGGCGAAAAGCCGGCTGAACAACTTTGCAAAGGATAGTCCCATTTTTCTTCTTCACGAACAATCCCTACATATATATATATATATATAAAGTACACATAAATCATAGTTTTTTCAGGCGGAAAGAACAAAAAGAAAAAAAGAAAAAAAGACTGAGAAGCTACCTACTAAGAATAGATCAGATAATAGCACAAGATGAGTGCCTCGATATATCATTAGAGATATAATCAGAATATAATTAGAAAAAGAAATCAAGATTCCAAGCAACATTTTTTTTTTCCTCTCGTGGAAAAGTACGTCCAGTAATTGCTGAATCATACAATCACACACATAAATAAATGAACTACTAACTTTTTTCTCATAAGGGATCCAAAAATCATTATTAATATAGCGTGCCAGAAACTCCACAGTTCAAAAAGAATTACCAGATTTTATCTAAAGAAAAAACCATTTCTATTTAATAATCACCATATTATAGATCGCGTCAGAATGATCATCGACAATAGTATTCAAAACCGCCAAATTCGCAGCTAAAGTACTCCAAAAAAATATTGAATCAGCTCAAATCATATCACATCAGGTTAATAACATAAATTCCCAAAAACAAGAACTGAAATTTACATTAATCCTGTAAAATCAACATAACAAATGAAAAACCAACGCCATCAAACCCAAGAGACATAATACCTTAATAGAAAAAGATTTCAACTTGGAAATTTCAAAATAAAATAAATTCCAAAAGGAGCTAGGAGATTCGCGACAAATACGTAATGATTCATCCATAATCTATGTGTACTTGCATCCACAAATTGATATGATAAGAAAATCTGAGAGAGAGAGAGAGAGAGGATTTACCCAAGGAGGCTTCAAGAGGAGACGGATCTGTGATTCTGAATGAGTGAAGAGATATGAAGGCAATGAAGGCTTGAGATTAACGCGCAGAAATGAGCCTTTTCAACCTGAGGTGATAAATAAGGGTTGCTCGATCATTAAGTGATAGTCTATGTATCGTTGGTTTTTTCCTCTTTCAGCCTACGTTTTCAGCGTTGGATTAGTGAAAAGTCTAATCGTAGCGTAATAAATTGTTAATTAAAATATTATATTATATTATTTTTTAAAAATTATAATTTTTTTAAATTAGAGATTTTTTTAAAAGATTTGAATTAATTTTGAAGATTTGATATTTACATACAAATCAATACAACGAGTGATGGATGAATATGGATGATTTACGAATTAAAAATTTACAAAATAAGTGATCAAATTAAAATTTTAACAAATTAGCATTATTGGTCCTTATTGTATTTTTGTTTGGTATGTTTAATCTCTATTATTTTATTTTTTATTTTTTTGTCCCTAATATTTTTTTGAGAGAACATTTAAAGAATCATTGTCACTTCTACAGTAGTTTCTTGCCAAGCCTGTCACGTGATTTGCATAAATGATTTCAAACAAGGGGTAAAAGTGATATTTTGCAATCTTAGACCTTAAAAAAAAAGATATGAAGAAATAGACACACGTGTGACGGTGTGAATCAGATGTGTTCCTTCAGCGATAGAATGTGTTCTTGCTACGTGATTTCACCCAAAATAAACTAGGGTTTTCTCCCCAAATTGAGACAAATAGAATTAGTTTATTACCAATAACAGTTCTTGGCGCTGGAGAAGATCAATTGATCGACGACTTACCAGCAATCAAAAAGGTAGCATTGGAGATGTATTACGAGAAGCAACAAACGAAGAGCCAGATTACGGTGAGTGCAAAACTTTTTCAATGCTTTTAGCTTTAAAATCTAGGAACAAGAGATTTTGTTAGATACTTGTTATTGTGTTGTCTATTCAACTTGTTTGTTAGAAAATTTTTGTTTTGTTGTGATGTTGTGTTGTTCTATTGGTTACCACTCCTCTTATTTGCGGTTGTTCTATTGGTCTCCACTCCTCTTATTTGTTTTTTGAGGTTTAAAGGTGTTGTCTTTTTTTAGTTGAAGTATTATATTCTATTTAAGTGGTTATTATATTTAGCATATTGTATTCTGCATTACATTGTTCCTTGGTTCCCACTACCTTTATAAATTATTTTGTATAGTAGAGATGTTGTCTTTATTGTTTGTTGTTGGAGTATGATGTTTATTTTATTGTATTTTTTTCCTGGGTGTATAATCTTTATTGTAGAGTCTTGCTTCACCAAATTGTAATGTTGTATTAACTACTTAGGGAGAAAAGCTAATATGAGTTGAATCTTATTGGTATTTTCTGTGATAGGAACGAGTTCAACAAACCATCAAGGTAATTCATTGGGGGAAATTAATAGAAACAAATGGATCAAAGGAATATCAAGGGGGAAATGTTGCATTCTTTGATCATTGTTCAAGGGATACCATGTCCATGATAATCCTAGATAAGATGGCCTATGTGTTGGGGTATAACAACTATGAGCAATTGTTTTTGAAAAATTTAAGGGGTAAGTAACAGTAAAATATAGATATTTTTTATGAGTAAAGATGATATCTGGGAGATTTGCATTTTTGGTGAAGAAACGCATGTGGTCGATGTGGATTTTCGACATGATAAGGACACACTTGAGTTTGAATTTTTTAAATTCCTAAAGGCTTATGAACAAGATGTTAGAGCAACAGGAGAAGGAAGTAATATATGGGATGGTAATGAGGGTGATCAGGTGCATCAAATTGATGATACTATTGTTGATGATAATGTGGCCAATAAAGTTGTTGTTGATGATAAACTTGTTAATGATACACTTGTTGATGATACTCTTTTTGATAGTACTCTGGTTAATGATAGACTTGTTGATGATACTCTTGTTGATAGTACTCTGGTTAATGATAGACTTGTTGATGATACTCTTGTTGATGATACACTTGATAAGAGGGGAAGTGGTGTTGATGTAGATGACAGAACTTATGATGAAAGGGGCCAGTAAAAGGTGCAGCAGTTGAAGGAAATGAAGGTGATGGTGGAAGTAATGGGCCTGAAAATAATATAGTAGGAAGGGATACTTAAATATGAAATAAGCTGTGGTGATGACCAATTTTTGAGCAATTTATAGACGAAGGGCTCTAGGAATTTGATAATAATGTTACTTTGGAGTTAATAAGGTAGCAAAGTGGAAAGAGAAATGCAGAGCCTGCTCAAGAAGAAACACAACATGCTATGGATAAAAATTTAACAAAGCAGGGAAGAAATGTGGCACCAGAAGCCGTTACTCCTGAACCTTCAAAAGATATGAATGCTAGAGTATAGCACCCAAGAGTGAGCAGGAATACAACAAACCATGAAAGAAAAATTGAGGAGAAATATATTAGATTCTGAAGACTTCTTCACTTTCAGATTCTGCATCTTCACTTTTAGATTATGTCATTGGGACCAGCTCTGATGAAGACTTCTTCCAGTCACACTTCAGCTCAAGTGAAGAAACTACACTGAGAAAAAAGGCTAGGTTTCCTAAGTTTAGGCTTGAGAGGGACATGAAAGATCCCAAGTTCACAGAGGGAACTCTTGTTAGCACCAAGAGTGAGTTGAAGGATGCAATAATTGAGCATGTAATTAAGCAAGGAAGGGAGACCTACTTCAAGAAGAATGACAACATAAGATTAAGAGTTAGCTGCAAGTCCAAAACTTGTGAATGCCTTCTATATGCACATAGAGTAAGAGACACCCCTACTTTTCAAGGCAAATCACTGCAAGTAGAAGACTCATGTTCAAGAACTCTCCATCATAAGCAAGCAAATGCAAGGTACCTAGCAAAGAGATATTTAGATGATTTCAGGTTTGAAAATGGGGTAAATATGGTTGAGTTTCAAGATAAATTCCATAAACAGCTGAATATGAAATATTTCCTCCCGGAAAGTATCAGAACTAGAACTGAAGTGAGGATGTTAATAGAAGGAAAATATAGGGATTAGTATAAATTACTTTGAGATTATCATGAAGAACTCTGGAGGAGTAATCCTGGGATTGTGGTATACTTAGATGTTGTAGATGATGAGGACACACCTCATGCTATAAAAGTTGGGTTCAGGTCAGGCTGTAGGAAGGTGATTGGGTTAGATGGTACATTTTTAAAGGGGTCTCGTTTGGGAGTGTTGTTAATAGTTGTAAGAATTGGTGCAAATAATGGGATATATCCCATTATCTATACTGTTGTGGAGTTAGAAAATAGGGCTAGCTAGATGTGGTTCATCCAAGGACTGGTTGAAGACCTTGGCATACATATACCAGAAGAATGGTGTCTCATTTTTTATAGACAAAAGGTAAATAACAACTAGTTTATATTTACATTGTTTGATATTGTTCGACAGTTCATGACAATTTAACTATTTTTGATTTAGGGATTTGCAGGGGTTGATTCTAGTTGTATGAGAGTTGTTGCCTGGAATTGAGCATAGATATGTCAAACATCTTCATAAAAACTTTAAAATGTTATATCCAGGAGATCCATTGAAGGAAATGGTGTGGAAGTGTGCAAAGTCAACTTATAAGAACATGTTTGATGTTGAAATGCAAAGGCTCCAGGAGTTTGATACAACAGCTCACAAATGGTTAGTGAAGAATACCAAACCAAAACATTAGATTAGGTTACACTTCAGAGAGACTACAGTGTGTAACATATTGCTGAATAATCATAGCAAGGCATTCAATAAGCATATTCTTGGGCCAAGATCAAAACCAATATTAGGAATATTGGAACGAATAAGATTTTTTCTCATGTTGAGGCAGTAGTCAAAGAGGTAGTTGATTAGTAGACAAAAAGGTCGAATCTGTCCAAGAATCCTGAAAATTCTTGAGAAAATAAAGGAAGCATCTACACATTGCTTCCCTTCATATGCTGGTGGATCAAAGTTTTAGGTGAGACATAGAAATATGGAGCAATTTGCAATTAACATCGACACAATGACTTGCACATGTATAAAGTAGGACGTTTCTAGTATGTCATGCTCTCATGAAATAGCTGCTTTAGGCATGGAGGGACATAATCCAGAAGCTTATGTTCATAATTTATACAGCTTAGCACATTTTGAAAAGGCTTATAAGCTTATTATAAGCCCTACCAATGGTCCAAATAATTTGTCAAAAACTAGAATTCCTCTAGTGGATCCTCCAACAAAATTAAGGCTCCTTGGGAGGCCTAAAAAAAGAGAAAATTGAAACATAGTGAAAAGTAATCAAAGATTGGTCCAACTGAAGTTGTCAAGTTGTCTAAGGCATGCATGTGGAATGAAAGATGTAGAAGGTGTGGACAGGCTGACCATAACATAAGAAAGCACACATTGAAAGGCAAAGATAATAGCTCAAATGTTCCAGAAATTTCTAGAGATATTGCAGGTAAGATGTATGGTCACAATGTAAACAAGTGTAAAAATTATGGTGGCTTGGGGTACAATAGGAGGACATGTACAGTTCAATAGCCAAGTCAGCAATCTTCAAATGTAGGGCAGAAATCAAGGCAGAAAAGGTTGGATGAAGGTTTAGACGATCCAACCAATGGTATGCCTGAATCAACATCTTCACAACAATCAAGTGTCACATTGTAGCCAGAAATTCTCAACAGAGGGAATATCAACACTCATATTGCACAAGTACAAAACTTCAAGGACTATTGCAAGTTGATTTTACTACATTTATGTGTAATGCAACACTTGAATTTATTGCTTTTTGTTGTAAGCTAAAAAAGAAAACAAACAATTAATATGTAGTTTATGCATGAAAATTGGCCATAACAAGTCCAAGTGTAACAAACTAGGGGCTGAGTTGCTTTCCAAGAGAACTGCTACTATGATATTACACAAGAGCGATTGAGCAATTAACATTATTCTGCATCTACATATGCTGGTTTTTGTTGTCTAGGCTGAAATTAGGAGTTGGAAATGTATATTTGATCCCATCTATTTTTTTGACTTATATTAGTATGTAATATTGTGGTTTAGACTATAATGTGTTATATTTTAGATGTGAACAAGCTGAAGACATTGCCTATGTCAAGTTCAAAATGCAATATTTATATGGCTTTGGGAAAGCTACATCCCAACATTTTGTCTTTGACTATGTTAAAATTTAGTTTTGGATCAATTTAGATAATTCCAAAAAGCTTATATATGCATTCTCATGATGTAATTACAACTTAAAATTACATAATTTAAGGGCAGTTGCATCATACTAATACTAGCATACATGATGGCATAATGGTCAAAATGTCATACTATTCATCTACATAATTAGGCCTTAATTAGCCAACCAAAACTGACTCCATGAGTAACAAAATTTGGAGCCCAAGATTTCAATTGGTTCCTAACTTCATTAAAACCAAAATTTTACAACCAAAAAACAAAATAACACTACAACAATCCATATCTCTCTCTTCCTTCTCTTTTGAGCAATGTTTTGAGCTTCTAACTCCCTAATCTTCCTTAATAGTGCATTTATCACGTGTGTTGATCATTCACACACAGGGGGATCGTACCATGAACAGAATCCACATCCACCTGCATTCTGCAAAATGCAAATGTAAACCAAATTACGTTCAAAATGTCATAATAGACAATTGAAATACCTAAGAGGGGGGGTAAATTAGGTATTTAGCTAATTTTCGCAAACTTAAACCTTTTATGCGTTTAGACCAAGAACAAGTTATGTAAGCTAATTATAGATAATTGATAGCAAGGCAATAATGAAAGCAATAGCAAAGAACTCAAACAATTTATAGTGGTTCGATCCTCAAGATCTACGTCCACTACCTTAAGCTCACACTTAAGGATTTCAACAAATCTACTAATTGCTCAGGTTTACAAATTACAAGAGAGGCTCACCACACTTTGGTTTTACACTCACAACCTCTTCTAGTAATTTCTTACAATACAAGGCTCACCAACCTATGGTTTTATATCTCAAACAACCTTGAATCACAACTTCAAGGATCACCCTTATCTAAAGGGTTTTATGTTATCAAGATAACCTTGCTAGAGCTAGTAGATCAACACAATTGAATAAGTAAAGAGGAGTGTGTAGAAGTTACCACTTGATGGTAGATATTACACAAATTTGCACCTTCACACTTTGATGTCTTTGGATGGATCAATTGAATGCACATGACATAAGAGAGCTTAAGAAATGTTTGCTAAATGCTTTTGAATGCTTGGAGTTTTCAAGATTTCAAGAGTTACAAAAATTTGCATGTTTATGGATTTTATAAAATTTGAAAATCTGTTAAAACGTTCATAAAACGGCTAATAGTTCACTAGTTTCGTAAAATCTGGGACGACCGAATTTCTTGGTCGCGTCCGAATCTTCGTCCAATTTCTCCCGGATGAATAGTAACCATGTTGAGAACAAAAATCTGGACGACCGAATTTTTTTTTGTCTGCGTCCGAATCTTCTTCCGAATTTCTCTGGAAGAACAGTGACCATCGTTTGAAGGCCAAAAATTTGGACGACCGAATTTTTTTGAGTCCGAATTTTTTGTCATGCGTCCAATCTTCTTCCGAATTTCTCTCGGAAGAATAGTAGCAAACTTTTGCTACAAAATTCGGACGACCGAATTTTTTGAAAGCATTTTCAAACTTTGTAAAATCATTTGAGATATAACTTCAATGAGTTTGAAAAACATTTGATATATATAGAAAACTTATTTAACTATATTTAAGCTTGAAAAATATGAACATATGAAGTTTACAAACATATCTTATAAAAAGATTCATTCAAAGCCTTTTAAGATCATAAGACTATTTTTATGCTCTCTTATGCATTCAATGATAACCAAGACATGCAAGTGTAGAGTTTACATAGAAATTTACCTAAAAGTTAAATGCACTCTACACTTCAAGTCTTCAATGCCTTTTGATCTTGAACAAACTCTTCAATCTTCAATCACTTTGACATATTGGAGTTGTTCTTGCATTTTAACTTCAAGGCAATGAGACTTCATACTTCTTAGTTCATAAAACCTATCACACAACATACAAGCATATTAGTCCTCATCAATATTTGTCATTAATCAAAACTACATGATTTGCCCTTAGGGCTAACAATCTCCCCCTTTTTGATGAAGACAAACTTTGATACAAAATGTGATAGATTAAAACAATGTAGTACATAGAAGTATTAATGTCAATGATAGAAAATAACCAATTTAGCACATTGACATACAAAAGGCTCAATATGAGCCTATGACCCAACCAACCTCCATTAACCTCCTTCCTTCCAACTACTAGGATAGAAGATATAGCATTTAAGCATTAAGAAAACTTCTAAGAGAGGTTTTAAAGGTTGTAAAAGTTTGACAATGCTCCCCCTTAGATTTTGCTCATTTTTCAAGACGTTTGGACTTGAGATGCTATGCATCCGAATTTTGACATATCAAGTCCGAATTTTAAAATAGGTTAAATGAAAGCTTAAAATTTTGAGAATAAGCTTTCCTAAGGTTGTTCAAACATAGAGGAAGAGATTAAAACCAGTTTGAATCAATTTGAACAATAATAGAGCACATTTTGGCAACAAAATATGCATGCATCCGAATTTCAGAACATGCATCCGAATTTTTAAATCTTCAGTCCAAACTGTAATAAATTCAATATAATGAATGCCTAAGGTTGTTCAAACATAATAGAAGAGATTAAAACAGATTTAGATCAATTTGAACAACAATAGAATACTTTTTTGCAACAAAGTATAGCTCATGCATTCAAATGTTTTCATAGAGTAAAAGTTTAAGAGCAAGTTATTCATTTACAGAAAACACACAGAAAACATCTATAGGATTGAGACATAAGACTTAGAAAACATGCATAAAAAAAATTCATAAGCAGAAAAATTCATTATCTCATCCCATAGAACAGTTTTTCACACATTTTGTCATCCTCATTTCTTCTCCCCCTTTTGTCATCAGTCAAAGATGGAGTCAATGAAAATGAGATTAACAATTTAACACATAAAGGAAGCTCTCATCACTGAGATTTCATCATTGAGCTTCACTATTACAGAAGATGCAAGAAAAATACTGAAGAAGATTATAACATTAGATGCATAATTAAAAATTCAAATAACTTAAAGCAGTAAATAGAATGAAAGAGATGCTTAGTCTAGTGATGTTGATGAAGAGGCTCTGCTAATCCCTTTCTTGATGGCCAAGTGCTTCACTCTTCCTTGGCTGAATGAAATGTGTGATGGTGAGACAATTTCAGCTTGAGCTACTTGGCTTCCTGCCTGTTGTGGTTCTTCATGTACATGTTCTTCTTCTTCTTCTTGTCTCGCCACCTGTCTCATCATCTCCTCTTTGGTCATCCCCATCATCACTGTCATTATCTTTGTCCTTCTTATCTTCCTCTTTATCATCATCTTCTTCATTTCTATCTTGAGGCCTAGAGGGTCCTTCACCACTTTGAATATTTCTCATAAGAATTTCCTCAATGTGTTTCACTCTAGTCTCTAGTCCATCTAATTTTCCTAGAACCATTGGAGCAAATGATTCAAAGAACTTATACATCTTCTCCATTTCCTTGACTTGATTGTTCAAGGCTTCTTGTAATGCTTTGGCTATTATGGTATCACCTCTAGTTATTCCTTCACCACTTGACTCAACTTCAGTTTCTTCTTAACTACTCTTCTTTTTGTTGGTGGTTGCTCCCCCTCACTTGAAGTTTCATGCTTTCTTTTTGTCTTCATTTCTCTTGCAAGGGTCTCTTCCTCATCTTCCTCATCTTCATCCTCCTCCTTTTCCTCTTCTACACTTTCTGTCCTTTCCTTTCTTCCTAATCTTTTTGGAGAGGATCCTCTTTTTGTTTTCCATACTCCATCATCATCAAGGATAAGCTGCATTCTCTTAAGGGATTCATCAGTGTATATTTCTCCACTTTTAAAGGCTTGTCCTCTTCCTGGAAGTTTAATCTTAAAATGCTTAAAAATCTTTGTTAACAGTCTTCCAAAAGGGAATGCCTTGGTTACTATTTTTCTAGCAGTAATCATGTGTCTTAAGGCTATATATCCAAAGTTGAATTTCCTCTGTTCATGCAGGGCCAACATTAATACCATATGCATATTACCTACTGATGATTTATGTCCAAAGTTAGGAATAATCATAGTAGTTACCATATGATGCAATACTCTACCTCTAGCATCCAAATTCTTGATTTCCCTCTCTTTTATAGATCTAAACTCTCTTCCATTTGTAAATGCTTGTTCAAATCTATCATATGTAAAGAGTTGACGATCATAGCAATGCATTGAGGGAGCATAATATTTAGCCCCACTGTCACTTACCCCACATATTCTGTTAATCAGGTCTTCACTTAATTCAATGTCAACTTGGGATACTCTAGTTGAATACCATTGTATCCTATCATCCCCAACAATCTCAATTCTTTCTTCCTTTAGGTTTGCATAGAATTCATATACCAAAGTAGGATAAAAATCTTCATTAATAAACAACAAACTACTCCATCCAACATCATTGAAATAGGACAAAACCATATCCATACTAGATAGTTTATCAACATCTACCTTATATCCAAGAATAATCTTTCTACTATTCTTATTTCATTCTTCAAATTCATGAGTAGATTTGATAGAGATAAACCTGTCAACCCCAGATTGTGTTTGAGGAATGTGAATCCTTCTTGGTTGAATGAGGATTGGGTCTCCATTTCCTTCCTTAGCCTTTCCTTTTCCTTTCTCAACATTGGGCTTCTTTGTTCTCACCATGATGTTTTCTCTTGAGAAGGGTTTGTTTTCTGTATGAAATTAGGGTTTAGAAGTTTAAAAATGAACGCAAATCGGGATGAGAGTGTGTGGATTTGAAGAGATTTTGATTCGGACGTGAATGGGTATGAGAGGTTTTGAAAGGATTTAAAATTCGAAAGTTGTAATGTTTGGAAGAAACCGTTCGATTTTCATTTAAATAGATGCATCCGCAAAATTCGGACGACCGAATTTTAGGTTTGCGTCAGAATTTTCGGTCGAAAGTTTCTGTCTCTTTGATTCAGAAAATTCGGTCGATCGAATTTTCTGTCCTGCGTCCGAATTTTTGATCAATAAATCTCTGTTTTCATCACAACATTAATACACACATTAGTCATTGAATTTTGAAATTCCTAAGAGTCTTCTTAGGTGATTAAACCTTTCCTCAGCCAAAGGCTTTGTAAATATGTCAGCAATTTGATCATTTGTATTTACATGTTCTAAGCATATATCTTTCTTAATCACATGATCACGAATGAAATGATGTTTTATCTCTATATGCTTGGTCCTAGAATGTTGAATGGGATTAATGCTCAAATTGATAGCACTAGTATTATCACATAGTATTGGCACACACTTAAATTTAAGACCATAATCAAGTAAAGTATGTTGCATCCATAATAATTGTGCACAACAACTTCCCTGCAGACTATGTATTCGACTTCAGCTGTGGATAAAGATACACAAGCCCGCTTTTTTACTAAACCAAGACACTAGACAACTACCAAGAAATTGACAATGACCACTTGTACTTTTACGCTCAACTTTGCATCCAAAGCATAGTCGACGATCGAATATCCAATAAGTTCAAAAGATGAAGTTTTAGAAAACCAAAGACCATAGTCATGTGTATCAATCAAATAACGAAATATTCGTTTGATGAAAATTAGATGAGATTCTTTAGGACATGATTGGAATCTAGCACACAAGCAAACAGACAAACATAATATCCGGTCTACTAGCGAGTGAGATAGAGTAAACTTCCAATCATACCTCTATACAATTTCTCATCAATACTTTTACCTTTCTCATCTTTGTCAAGTTTAGTTGATGAACTCATAGGAGTACTTATTCCTTTTGCTTGATCCATTCCAAATCTTTTCAATAGCTCCTTAGTATATTTTTCTTGATTGATGAAGACTCCATCCTTGGTTTGCTTAATTTGTAGTCCAAGGAAGAAACTTAGTTCTCCCATCATGCTCATCTCAAATTCATTTTGCATAGTTTTAGCAAACTCTTCACAAAGAGAAATATTAGTAGAACCAAAAATAATATCATCAACATAGATTTGTACAAGCAAAATATCATTTTTAGAAGATGTTTTAATAAAAAGAGTTGTGTCTACTTTTCCTTTAGTAAAACCTTTTGAGAGAAGAAAACCACTTAATCTTTCATACCAAGATCTTGGAGCTTGTTTCAGTCCATATAGAGATTTGGTTAGTTTATACACATAATTTGAAAATTTTTCATGAATAAAACCAGGAGGTTGCTCTACATACACCTCTTCTTCAATAAAACCATTTAGGAAAGCACTTTTAACATCCATTTGAAAAAGTTTAAAACCTTTAAAGCAAGCAAATGCCAAAAGTATTCTTATAGATTCTAATCTGGCTACTGGAGCAAAGGTCTCATCATAGTCAATGCCTTCTTCTTGGTTGAAACCTTGAGCAACAAGTCTAGCTTTATTTCTAACTACTTCTCCTAGTTCATTTAACTTATTTCTAAAAACCCATTTTGTACCAATAACAGAATGATCATGAGGTCTAGGAACAAGAGACCAAACTTTATTTCTTTCAAATTGATTTAGCTCTTCTTCCATAGCAATAATCCAAAAATTATCACACAATGCATCATCAATATTTTTTGGTTCAATATGAGATAAAAGAGCGAAGTTATCAATAAAGTACCGCCTTGTTTTTACCCCTTGGGAGACATCACCAATGATTTGCTCCTTAGGATGACCTTTTGCATATGTGATATCCTTTGGAAGTTCTTGATTATTGCTTGATTGACCATCTTGTTCTTGCTCCATTATTTCTTCTTCTTTGGCATGATCTTCCATTGTGGGTGCTTGGTGTTGAGTATGATTTTCAACCATTGATGTGCCTATGTCATCTTCATTTCCTCTTTGAAGATAAATGTTAGATTCATCAAAGGTTACATGAATAGTTTCTTCAACACACAATGTTCTTTTATTATAGACTCTATATGCCTTTTTATTTGATGAATAACCAAGAAAAATTCCTTCATCTGATTTTCTATCAAACTTACAAAGATAGTTGCTAGTGTTTAAAATGAAGCATTTACAACCAAAAACTTTGAAATAGACAATTGATGGAGTTTTTGTCAAATAAGAGTTCAAAAGGTGTTTTTTCTTATAAAAAGTCTTAGTAAAACTCCGTTTCATGATATAACAAGTCTGTATTTACAACTTCACTCAAAAGTACTTTGGTAATGAGTTTTCACAAAGCATTGATCTAGCCATTTCTTGTAAGGTTCTGTTTTTCCTTTCAACAACACCATTTTGTTGAGAGTGTTTTAGTAATTTGAAAAATTTTTGAGTAATACCATATTCATCACAAAATTTTGTAAAGTCTTGGTTACAAAATTCTCTTCCATTATCACTTCTAATAGACATCAGTTTGCAATCAAGAGAGGTTTGAACCTTTTTGAAGAGTTTTGAAAATTCATGAAATGTTTCATCTTTTTGTGCTAAGAAGATTACCCATGTAAATCTTGAAAAATCATCAACAATCACATAAGCATAGCTTTTACCACCAAGACTAGTAGTCCTCATAGGTCCAAATAAATCCATGTGAACTAGTTCAAGAGGTTTTGAGGTAGAAACCATTTTCTTTGGTTTAAATGATGTCTTTGATTGTTTTCCATATTGACAAGCATCACAGAGGCGAGTTTTATCAAAATGCAATTTAGGTAATCCTCTCACTAGCTCTTGTGTAGAAAGTTTGTTTAATAAATCCATGCTTACATGTCCTAATCTTCTATGCCATAAAAAATCCATCATTGTCATGAATGGCAAGACATTTAATATCATTTGTAATAAGCTCATCAAGATACAACACATATACATTACCAACTCTTTTTAGCAACAAAGATAGTTTTGTTACTTGCATTGTCAAGAATAGTACAAGTATCACATTTAAACTCTACTTTGCATCCATTATCACATAATTGACTAATACTCAGTAAATTATACTTTAAATCTTCAATAAGTAATACTTTCTTGATAAGAGGGAAAGAACCTTTACCAATGTTACCTATTCCAAGTATTTTTCCTTTCTTCTTATCTCCAAATGTGACAAAACCTTCACATGTAGTTTGAAGTTCACTAACAAGTGATGCATTTCCCGTCATGTGCCTTGAGCATCCACTATCAAGGAACCATTTTGTGGCACTTGATCTTGAGGCAAATTGTACCTATATCAAATTTGAAAGGGTGATTTTTGGTACCCATATTTTCTTGGGTCCAAGGGGGTTAGTAAAAGTTTCTTTGACCTTCCAAATAGTTTTAACACCACTTTCTACTTTTCTTTTGACAAAACATCTAGAAACCTTGTGTCCATGTTTACCACAATAAGTGCAGCAAATATGTGATCTAGAATGATAAGATTCTTTAACAAAAGATTTTCTCTGTTTTGGAGCAGAATAATCATGAGTAAAACCAAGACCATGTTTTACAAATGAAGGTCTTTGATAACCAAGTAATTTATTCAAATTTTCCCTTCCATTTGTAAATCTCTCAATGCATAAAGTTAGATCATTAACTCTCCTTTTTAGAAGTTCATGATCTTTTATCATTGACTCAAGAGAAATAATTCTAGTGCAAAGCTTTTTGTTTTCAAAAGATATGTTTTGTATAGTTGTATTCAAAACTTCTTTTTCAATAGCAATGCAACTAATGGTTTCAAGAAGTTTTCCATTTTCAACACATAATTTTGAATTTTCATTAGATAAATTATTTATTTTGAGTTTCATTTCCTTATTTCTTTTTGAAGCCTTTTTTAATTCTTCATATAACTCAACAATAAGATCACTGGAATCAATATCATCATCATATACATTTGAGATAGAGGGTGAAGATTGTACCTCATCATCAATGGCCATGAAGCATATGTTGGCCTTTCCTTCAATTTCATCCTCACTTTCCTGTTGATCCCATGTTCCAGCTAGTCCTCTTCCTTTCTTGACAGATTTCTTTCTGTTTTTGCTTTCTCTTTCCCTTTCCAACACTCTGGGACAGTCAGCAATAAGATGCTCAGTACTCTTGCATTCAAAGCATTGAGGTTTATATGATGAAGATTGTCCACTCTTCTTGACTGGCTTTCTTCATTTCTTGAGAAATTCCTTTTTGTAGAATCTCTTGAATTTCTTCACTGCCATTGCAATTTCTTCTTCTCCACTGTTTCCTTCTTCTTCTTCACTTGAAGATTGTTCTTGTTCACTCAAGTTGTTTGAGGCATTAAGCACTACTCCTTTTCTTTCCTTTTCTTCATCCTCCTTGTCATTTAGCCGTTTCATCTTCATTTCATGAGTCAGTAGAGATCCAATGAGTTTTTCAAGTGGAAGAGTCTTCAAATCCTTAGATTCCTCAATGGCAAGTGTTTTAGGCTGCCAGGATTTTGGTAGAGCATCTAAAATCTTTCTGTTTTGCTCTCCCATAGTATAGTTTTTACCATAAGCTTTTAAGCCATTGAAAATGTTAGTAAATCTTGTAAACATATCACTAATATTTTCACCTTGTTTCATGGTAAACAGTTCATAATCTCTAATTAGCATGGCAAGTTTAGATTCTTTAACTTGATTAGTACCTTCATGTGTAATTTGAAGTAATCTCCACATGTCATGAGCAGAATCACATCCACTAACTCTATTGTATTCAGTTACATCTAAAGCACAACTTAATATATTCATGGCTTGATAATTTAAAGTCATTTTCTTAGAATCATGCTCATCAAATTCATCAGTGGATTTGGGTACTGAGGTTATTCCATCAGCACTCATTTTCATTAGGACATAAGGACCTTTCTCAATTATGTTCCACAAATCAAAATTAATAGAACAAATATAAATTTTAACTCTAGATTTCCAGAAAGTGTAATTTGTTCCATTAAACAAAGGTGGTCTATTTGTGGAAGATCCTTCTAGGTAAGGTAGGTTTGACATATTAGCCATAGGATCTTTGTCTTCTAGGTTGTTAAGCCACACACAGAAGTTCTTGCTCTGATACCAATTGAAATACCTAAGAGGGGGGTGAATTAGGTATTTAGCTAATTTTCGCAAACTTAAACCTTTTATGCGTTTAGACCAAGAACAAGTTATTTAAGCTAATTATAGATAATTGATAGCAAGGCAATAATGAAAGCAATAGCAAAGAACTCAAACAATTTATAGTGGTTCAATCCTTAAGATCTACGTCCACTACCTTAAGCTCACACTTAAGGATTTCAACAAATCTACTAATTGCTCAGGTTTACAAATTACAAGAGAGGTTCACCACACTTTGGTTTTACACTCACAACCTCTTCTAGTAATTTCTTACAATACAAGGCTCACCAACCTATGGTTTTATATCTCAAACAACCTTGAATCACAACTTCAAGGATCACCCTTATCTAAAGGGTTTTATGTTATCAAGATAACCTTGCTAGAGCTAGTAGATCAACACAATTGAATAAGTAAAGAGGAGTGTGTAAAAGTTACCACTTGATGGTAGATATTACACAAATTTGCACCTTCACACTTTGATGTCTTTGGATGGATCAATTGAATGCACATGACATAAGAGAGCTTAAGAAATGTTTGCTAAATGCTTTTGAATGCTTGGAGTTTTCAAGATTTCAAGAGTTACAAAAATTTGCATGTTTATGGCTTTTATAGAATTTGAAAATATGTTAAAACGTTCATAAAACGGCTAGTAACGGCTAGTTTCAGAAAATTCGGACGACCGAATTTCTTGGCTGCGTCCGAATCTTCGTCCGAATTTCTCTGGATGAATAGTAACCATGCTGAGAACAAAAATTCGGACGACCGAATTTTTTTTTGCTGCGTCCGAATCTTCTTCCGAATTTCTCTGGAAGAACAGTGACCATGCTGAAGGCCAAAAATTCGGACGACCGAATTTTTTGGCTGCGTCCGAATCTTCTTCCGAATTTCTCTGGAAGAATAGTAGCAAACTTTTGCTACAAAATTCGGACGACCGAATTTTTTGAAAGCATTTTCAAACTTTGTAAAATCATTTGAGATATAACTTCAATGAGTTTGAAAAACATTTGATATATATAGAAAACTTATTTAACTATATTTAAGCTTGAAAAACATGAACATATGAAGTTTACAAACATATCTTATAAAAAGATTCATTCAAAGCCTTTTAAGATCATAAGACTATTTTTATGCTCTCTTATGCATTCAATGATAACCAAGACATGCAAGTGTAGAGTTTACATAGAAATTTACCTAAAAGTTAAATGCACTCTACACTTCAAGTCTTCAATGCCTTTTGATCTTGAACAAACTCTTCAATCTTCAATCACTTTGACATATTGGAGTTGTTCTTGCATTTTAACTTCAAGGCAATGAGACTTCATACTTCTTAGTTCATAAAACCTATCACACAACATACAAGCATATTAGTCCTCATCAATATTTGTCATTAATCAAAACTACATGATTTGCCCTTAGGGCTAACAACAATTTTTTGTTAATGCATCACACTTCAAAGACCTTACCCTATACTTTTCGCAGCCCAAAAACCTCTTCCCTAGGTTAAGCTTTGTCTACGAAGTCCTCATTGCACTAGCATTTTTGCAAAAGCATCTCATTGTTCAATTATAAGACATTTTCTACAGCTCTTTCTTCGGTTTCTTCGGGTTCGAAGGCTTGTGGTGGTTCTAGCTCCTTCCCTTCTTCTATTTGTCCTCTTCTTACCTTTCTAAGCTATTGGTAGGTGGAGGATCCAAGATCTTCTTCAAGCTTCAACAATTACTATAGAGGAGTGAGTAATTTAAATGGGTTTTAATTAGGGAAAAAAAGCCCGGGCTACTATTTGAAGAAATACATGAAAAGTTAGGAATTGAGGAATTGGGAAAACCATATAATAAGAACAATAAAAATTACACAATAGTTCAAAAATCATAGTAATAGAAAACATCCCACACTGGAGATACCTACAATGGGTAAAGTACAATAGCATTAATACTAGTAAGATAATTAAAAAAACACACACACACACTTTGATCTTCTTCTCATCATCTTCACCGCCATCCTTGAAGCACAAAGGCAAGCAAAAATTAGTTTTAACCTCTTTCTTAAAAGACAGCTATTTAGAAAATCATGGGCAAACCAATGGTTTTAAAAATTGCCTAGGAATGAGGCAGAACATTGAAAGATGGCCTAAATCAAATCCAAGTAGATAGATTCCTCCAAGGAGAAGGAGAGATTCGCCTTTGCGTCATGAATTTTGATGAAAATTTCGTAGAAAAAGATTTAACATGATTTGTAGTCAAAATAGGGTGATATCATAAAAAGGTAGGAAACAGAAGGATCCGACTAAGGGTGGTGGCTAGATCTAGCCAGAGACGAGATGTAGATGTTTTCACGCACAATGAAAAGTAGAGAGAAGGAGGAGAAAGTGGGTAGAGAGTGAAAGGGTAATTAATTGACCACATGTTTTCTTTGTAAAAGGATATATATTTCAAACCAGATGCAGTACAACTTATTTATAATTAAGTTACAAGTTCTGCCCAAATTAACCTTTTTGGTAAAAGACTCATTTTCAAGAATTTTTGATGAATATATATGAAATGGATAGGGGGATTAGTTACTAACCTTGTTTCGTTCACATTCGGTGCCAAACGTTCAAGATCTAATAAAATTCAAGCTTAACTTTTGATAGAATTTAAATGAATAGAGAGAAATGGAAGATTAGAAACAATGGCAAATCCAAGCCCACTGTCCCCTACACTGCCCCAGCTTTTTCAAAAATTCCATTAGGAGTATTTTCTTTTGAACTTTGCAACCCAAATTCATAAAAAAAAATTCACCCTCAATATTTTTGAAAAATCTAATAGTTAGTCAATATTTTTTAAACTTTTTATGGGAACTTGTCACTCTTGTTTCCTTCTTCAAATTTACAAAAATATTCTTCCTCTTCCTCTCTTTTCTTTTCCCATTTCTTTATAATTAAACTGAATATGTATTTTGAAACTCTAGTAATATCTAAAATGGAATAAGACAGGGGGCTCTTTACCATCTATTTGTTTTCACTAAGATCGTTAGTTATGTTATACAATTCAATGAGTCATTTATAAAAATCCTAAAATGTACTAAATTTTAACAAATTAAGGTATTGTCGTGATACACTCTGAATTATTAATACTATAATTGGATCATTTGGTTTCATCAAATATTTTTAGCAATGTTTACTATAATAGCTCAATGATTTTGTAATCAAGAGGTATTAATACATGTTGTTTATTACAAACAAATATTAAGAAATATAAAATAGAGTGAATACTTCATTGACACTTTAGATTAAGATTCCATCTTTTGATGGAGATTTTGGCCTTCACAAACTTTTTGCATAGCAAGAAGGATGCACTCGAGGTTTTATTACATCTTATAATTTTGCTTCAGTATAAGAAGGTTTTCTTATATTGAACTTGTTTTGAAAGTCTTATATTGAATTTAAATGTTGTAACGGATGTCTTATATTGAATTTGTTTTGAAAGCCTTATATTGAATTTTAGTGTTTTAAAGAAATTATGCCTAAAATAAACAATAAGATGCTAAGATAGTCTTTATAAACTTTCGTCCCCTAAACACCAAAGTTCTGGATCTACCCCTGATTAGAAATGAAGGTATAAGATACTACAGTTAGCAATTTATGACATTGGCATTAGCAATTGTGGCTTAAAATAAACAATCTAAGATTAATAACAAAAATGCCTTGCAAAAATAGCAGTTTTGTTTAGATTGGCCACCTTTTTAGATTCCACCCTCGAATCGCCATGTATTTTGTGAGGTTCCATGTTTGATCATAACATATGCGTCTTGTGCGTTATAATTTGGGAAAATGGCGATTTTAGTTTCCAAAGTTACTATCTCATAATCATTTGATTCAAAAAAAATTCAGCCATTATGGCTCTAAAAGATTTTAAACATGTCTTAAGTAGTATGATTGACCAATATTCTCAGTTATGTGTTGACCAATATTCTCAGTTATGATTGAACAATATTCCCAATAAAGAGCATGATTCACGCATGTGTTAATTTTCTTAAGGTAAAATAGTTCATTTATGTGTGTTTTCTTCTCGTGGAGCTCACATAATTAAAATTTATAAAGTTTTATTTCTTCTAAAATATGACTATGTGAGGTGTATGGGCCAACAATTGGAGTGAAATTACGTAAATAGATTATTTTATCCTTAGAAAGTTAACACGTGCATGAATCATATTCTTTATTGGTCGGAGTAGGGGTTTTATTATAAGGTACAAATCGAAAAACTATCATTTTGGTTTAATTTTTTGTTATTTCAGTTTAGTTCGATTCAGTAAAAATTATGTAAAATTTGATTTGATTTTTGGTTTTAGTTGTTAGACCAAAAACCAAACCAAAAAACTGAATTTTAAAAAAAAAATATTCATGAACACATTACAGAAATGTACCGAAAATTGATTTTTTTTTAAAAAAAAGTTATACATGAACACATTACAAAATGCATTTATTTATTGCAAAAAGAAGATAAACCATTTTCATATTACATTCTTCTTTTTCTTTCTTTTTCTCTCTTTTTCTTTTCTTTTTTCTCCTTAGAAATTCAGTTTGGAACCGAATTGATTTTCAAAAAATTTTGCAAAATTGAACCAAAACTTAAAATTTCGATCCAAAAAACCAGATGAACACCCTAGGTCAGAGTTAGTGGCTGAGAGTTGGTCGTACTACTTAAGAAATATGTAAAATCTTTTGGAATTATAATGGTTGAAAAGAATTTTTTAGACCAAGTGTTTACTAGGCAATAACTTAGGGATCAAAATGGCCATTTCTAATTTTCATATAGCACATGGAGAGTGTGCCTATAAAAATGTTAGTGTCGTAATAAATTTTAGTGTCATTATATAATTTTAAAAATTAAAGGGAATTTTCAAAATTAATTTTAAAGACGTAGTTTCGGTTTGGATTGAGAGAAACAGGAGGGTAATAAAGGAGAGTAATTAGAGGGATAAGAAAAGAGATAATTAAATATTTATAGCATGGTTAATATGAAGGAATATAATGGTAACAAATTATTTATATTTATATTTTTTATTTTAGAATAATAATTTTAGAATAAGAATAATTTTGTTAGTATAAAATAGTTCATTAAAGTTGACCTCATTTCCCCTTGTTTTCACCTACTATTGAACGGAAAAGAGACTAATGTTTTAATATTGGAGTCAATTCCAATGTTCCTTTTTTTCATAAAAAAAAATTATCCAAATACAAATCTCTCAATCCAAATGGAGGTTTAATTTAGAATAGCTTAAAATGTTAGCGTATTATACTGTTTTCCTAAGCTTTTAATTTCTTATCTTTGAATATCTTTTAGGGATGAAATTGAAAATTATTAAAAATTTGGAAGTTAAATATTAGTTTTTTAAGTAATAGGGAAAAATATTATTTAAGAAATATTAAATAAGAAAATGATTTCTAGTATATTAAATCTTTTTTTAGCTAGAAAATGAAGTTTCATCACTAAAAGGTTAAGTTTCAGCAAGGAAATTCATGCTTTTGTCACCTATTCCATAGTGAATATTTAGGTTTTGCATTACCAGGGAATTGGAGTTTTGGGTGCTAAAAGAGTAAAAGTACTCTCTCCTTCTCTATTAATAATATTTTAATATTTCATTCATCCAAAATTAAATATTCTATTTTGATTTAAAAAAATATTAGGAAGAATATTTTAACTGTAAATAAATTATTATAATATCTTTATTAGTTAAAGTGGTTAGTAGTGAAATTTATATGCTAGCAGAATTTAAAATTCTTCTATTATGAAAGTTATAGAGGTTAAGAGTTGGCCAATTGTATTAATGGAGTTCAATTTCTTTAAATTAAGAAGGTCAATAGTAAAAGTTTAAATAAAATATATAATTATTTTTAAAAAGTGAACATCCAATTTCAACGTGTAAAAAAAATAAAATATAGATATTCAATTCAAAACTAAGAAAATAATAAATCTTTTAAATTATATTTTACTTAGTATAAAGAGTTGTTTAGAAAACATATTTACAAAATATTTTTTCTTCTTAATTATATCTTCCTACGTTTACTTTCCATAAAATTTTTAATTTCGCACTTTCCCAAACCCCATCGTTAATCTGTTTAAATACGCAACACAATATTCAAAGAAAATATTTCTTGGATAGGAAATACATATGGTGTATTTAAATTAATTTTTATTTTAAAATTTATAAAAATAAATTATTTATTAAAAAAATTAAGACCGAAAGAAAAAATTTGACCCACATACGATGAGTCACCTACGTCCTGTCAACGCCTTGCATGCGGGGACACCTGTAAGCTACACTCAATTGTGAGTGCTGTCAAACGGACCAGCCTGCTCCGGCCTGACCCGGTCCGTGCTAGCTAGTCTTATAAATGAGCCGAAACAGGTTGACCTGTTTGGCTCGCGGGCTGAACACCCTCAGTCCGCGGTAGCCAGGCCGCGGGCTGTACAAAACGATATCGTTTTATAAAAAATATTTTTAAAAAATCAAAACGAGCTAGACCTTGTCCAGCCCGCGGGTCAAACGGAGCGGGCTGAAAAAACCCACGTTTAAACATATTTAGACATACTAAGTCTAAGCCCGCTTAAACAGATCAGCCCGCGGGGTAGAGCCCATTTTGACAGTACTAAATTTGTGGTTTCATGCAAACTACAGAACTGAAACCACGTCTGCACCGCACGTGTGAAGAGTTCGCACACAGAAAGGGTATATATAGAGAGAGTGCACCATTGGCGCAGCGGTGTGTGCAACGTTTTCTTTGGGGAGGGAACTCTGCTTATATAGGGAATAGAATCATAGAATGGAAGGCAACGATTTTATAAAGGTCAAGGTAAATTCTCGTGCTCAATAAGTATTAATTATACGCTTTTACATAGAACTCGTATTTTGTTTCAATTTACTAATTTTATTTTCCTTTTTTTTCCTTGGGTAATTTAGTTGTTCTTTTTATTTTTTTAATTTTTTTAGAACCAATGATAATTTAGCTTACTTATTGGAAGCAGTAGCATTTTTTTTAAGGGAAGGTAAGAATATAGAGTATATTCAAAAGTAAGAAAAAATTGAGTCAGAATTTATTATAGAGGAGTTGAGGAGCATCTGTTATGTCCTTGATTATTATAATTTTTTATATTAAAAAAAATAAAAATATTCCTGCACATCTTCATGGAGAACTTGCATTACCCCCGTCGCGGCTCAATTTTGGCTCGGGATGCCCCTTGAATGTATTCCAAGTGTCTATAGCTGATTCTTCTTTGGATTAGTGGAAGTTTTCCAAAACATTAACATCTAATTAATTTTTTTTTTTAAATGACGAACACAACACATTACGCTACGCTACATGGAAAAACAAAATTTGGTGTGAACCAGCACGAAGCATGTGAATTGTTTCCCCAAATAACTAATTTCTATAAAATTTTTGGAACGCCATTTGCTCAAAACTTGCTTTATTGCTAATGATTTTTAAGTTACAGAAGGCGGGAATATTCCCCAAATGTATTACATAGAAAGGGTACTGGAATGTTTTTTTACTCGTTATATTAGCGTTTGGATTCAATTCTGCACATTACTTTTTGCAGTATGTGCAAGACTCATTAATAATCATTCGATCGACCTTTTTTGATTCAACGACTAGAGATGCTTAAGAGTATCTTAAAGAATAATTGTTCAACTTTGAAAAATAATTATTTACACACTCAAGTGAACAATTATTTTGTAAAGTGTGAATAATTGTTCTGTAAAGTGTAAACAATTGTTCTTCAATATACTTCTAAACAACTTTAGTCGTTGGATAAAAAAAGTTAATCGAATGATCATAATGAATCTTGTACATACTGCAAAAGGTGATGTGCAGGAACGAATCCAAAGCTGTTATATTGCTATCTGGTCTTTGATATTTTAGTCTTAGGAACCGTAATAATAACCATATAATTTTGGTGGTGGAGGAGGAGGTCAAAAGCCGAGCAAGACATCATCAAGCTCAGGGTATACTTTTGCATTTTCTTTTGTGACCTTTTCCCTTTGGGAGCCCTTGACGATGTTGAATTTAAATAATCATGATTAAAATACTAAAAAATTAATATGCAAAAAAGTTTTTAAAAAATGTCGGGGGTTGGTTGTTGCTTCACGCCCCACCTTGGTTCCCTCTTAACTGGTACAAAGAGGTTCATGCTTGTGCTTTGTACTCAAATGTTGTGCGCCGAATAGTAGTGAAAACTATCTTGGAGTAGAAGCAGATTGACGACAGAGATGATTATTCATTTAAAAAATTCTACCATTTTATGAAGCTTTATCGAATTAAGCTTTCAGAATTTCTGGACTCTCAGTGCCTCGTCATGATCCACTAATCCATCCCTGTGGAGCAAGCTTTTCAAAGGTTTGGTTATTCCACTAATGGTGCCCTTATACAATTTTCTGCAGAGAAAGGCCATCCCAGAAGATATAGTTGCAGTGAGTGAGGTTTGTAATTCTTGTGTTTTCTTACTTTCAATATCATTAATAGCTAGCGGCTCTTACGTGGTAAGGTAGTAGCTTGATAATAAAACCACTCTTTCCCCAGTATAGAATAAAAGAGCTAGCTTCTTTTGCATATTTTTATATTTTTTCCCCTGCATTATGATAGCTGCTCTTCTTCAGTGATGAGCGTTAGTTTTATAAGCTGCTAATGTAATGAGATCAAACTGTTGCTGTCCCTCTCAGCTGACCATCTCTCTTTCAGGATAAGGCTGGGCTATATACGGGGATGGATGACAATGACAATGACGATGACGATAATGGTGATACAAGCACAGAAGATGAGAATGATTCAGAAAACGAAGAGTACAGAGATGAGCAAGACAGGCACCAGGCCAACCCCGAGGAGGGTACTGGAGATGCGGATGTTATAATGGGTACAGAAGAGAAGGAGAGTCCTCGGCATGTTACTCATGGATTTCACTTGATAAAAGGAAAAATGGGTCACAGCATGGAAGATTACCTTGTGGCCAAGAAAAGAAGAATGAACGGCAACGACTTGGGTCTATATGCAATATTTGACGGTCACTCTGGGCGTGACGTAGCCGAGTATCTGAAAAACAATTTATTCGACAATATACTGCTACAGGTATTGAAGAGTGGTTGCTTCCAGTCATAAGAATCCGCGTTGGTAGCTTGTATTTTTTGTCCAGAACTGAGTGAATTTTTTTATATAAAATAAATAAGAAAGTAAATATTCTATCTGTCTCATTTCTTATTGTATTAAGATATCTCAAAATATTTGATACTTTTTGTAAAAAAATTTATTAATATATTATCAATCAATTACTAATCTCAATTAACTTCCTTGAGTAACATCCTTTAATTATACTACTTGTATTTATGTTTCTGAGATCATTAGCTACTTTGCTGCTTAGAATTTTGCAAAATTTTAGTTGGATGGATCATTAAGTGGTTTATCCTCCCTTCGCTCACAAAAGCTAACTGTCATAGAAAAGATCGGAATCCATTCATGTTATACTTGCACAAATTCACTACGCTTCGCGGGTGTTCTTTTCGGCGATCGACCCCAACATTAATTATTTGGATTTCGAACCCATGACCTACCGAACATACCATAACTTTGATACCACTTCGCCCACAAAAGTTAGCTATCATGGTAAGGATCAAGATTCATGTTATACTCGCACAAGTCCTCCAAATCCAAGATTAGCTGTGGCCAATTGGTATACTCCATAGCAATTTGTGTACAAAGTATATAGTGTATGCAGTTTATTATTAGTGATATTAATAGTAGTACACTTTATAATGTTGATAGTATAATATTAGTGTAAACATTATTAATAATGTATTAATTATATTATGAGTATGCTTTTCACATTAAATGGTGCATTTCAACCATTATGAAATGTAGTGAACAATTATTGCGGTCCAAAATCCCCGCTTTCTCTCCCCTCCAACCCCCTCCTCTTTTTCACTTAACAAACAGTACTTGGTAATGTCCCGCGCGTTGATGGGCAACTTGCAATGACAAGGGCATTTGGTGATGGGAAATTAAAGGATCACATTAGTGCTGAACCCCACCTTGTTATTCAGGACTTAGAAGAAGATACTGAGTTCATAATTCTTGCAAGTGATGGTCTCTGGAAGGTGATAATGATAATCCTAAAACCTTAATGTTGTTGCTTTTCTTCTTTCATTAATTTTACTCGGGAAGCTCTCTTCCTTTTTTTTTTCCCTTTTTGTTTTCTAATGAGTTACTTGGGAAGTTCTTTGCAATGCCATCTGTGTGAGTCCTGCTTGTCACTTTTTTACCACTAAATATCTAACTTAAACCGGTTTGAATTGAATGGTCATTTCATCTTGAAGCATATTAAATTTAATAAAAGTAAATTATTTATGAAATATAAAGTACAATTTAAAATAAAAAGTTATATTAAATTTCGAAGTGTACTACTACGACTTTTCACTTTCAATTTTGATTAATGGGCAAATTTTGGATAAGCTTCCAGTGTTTTCGATCCTTTAAAAAGTGAGGGAAAGGAACTAATAGGTGATTTGTAAGCCCTTTTTTAAAGAGCTAATATTTGATTTTCTTCCACTTATAACCTTAGGGAGCTCTGATAATTTAAATCCATCATCTTTCGTTTTATGTGAGAATAGTCAGTGCAGTTGCATCTTATTCTCTTGCTGGGTTTCATTTTTCTTATAACATTTGATTTTATAAAAAAATTTATTTAGATTTATTTTGAAAATTTAAAATTTATCTTTTATTATTTAGAATGTATAAATAAAAGGCATAAGATATAAATATTATATTCGGATAGATAATGAATCTTTTTGTTCGATACTTTTGCAGGTAATGTCAAATCAAGAGGCAGCGGATCACATCAGAGGATTAGTAGATGGTCGAGAGGCGGCTGAAGTACTAATCAAGAAGGCGCTTGCCAGAGGAAGCCAAGATGATATATCTTGTATTGTTGTGGTCTTTCACTAAGGGTTTTTTGGATTTCCTTTGAAATGGCTTTTACCTGTGGGCTATAGAGAATCAAGATAGTTATTTATTGAAGTTTATGTTACTATTTTCATTTTATTCCGACAGTAGTAAATAAAAAATTTTATATAAAAATTTAAATTATATTATAAAAATAATATATTATAATAAAAATTTATTTAATATAAAATAAATTTATTGATGCATAATTTTTTTATAATTAAAAAAAATTAAAGATGAAAACAAAAATTAAGAAAATAAAAAATAATAAAATAATAAAAAAACTGGGGGACCTCACCGGTTACGCCAAACCAATTGGGCGAGGGGCTCTCAGCTTGGGCATCCCGCGTCCCCCATGTTTTTTTTTTCTTTTATTTTTTTCTGTTTAATTTATATAAAATAAAAATGTATTTTTAATAAATATTATTTTTTAATCTCATCTCTTCTGGAGCTCATAAGTAAAAATAATCTCATAAAAATATACTTTATCATATCTCATTTGATATATTCCAAACTTTATTATTATCCAATAATATAGTTAGAATTCTTTCTTAGGAATATATTTTTATCTCAAATATATTAATCATGATCGCACATATTCTCAACCAACATCATGAATTTTTATTTCTTCAACATAAGTTGAAGATGTGACTTTTATAATCAACATATGCTTATAAATGCATGGTTTATGTGGATCATAAAAGTAAATTATACCTTACATATCCATCTCAACAAGAGTTAAATTTTCTCAATATTCGAGATAAATTATTTCAAGGAGATATCAAAAGGCAAGCTTAATGTCATCTCAAAATTCATTAAGTAGAAAAGAACTAAAATAGATACATATTTACACGTAGACAAGTATATTCATGCACTCAATTACAGAATTGTGGTACTTCAAGACTAATGTATTTTTCAATATCCTTTAATAGATATAAAGGATCTCACAGATAATAACTCAATGATCATTGATGTGCTATGTCAATGTGAAACATCTTTAGGATGTTCAATCAAAATAAAATATTAATTTTTTGAAATTTTGATCACAATACTTGCTTCTCTAAATTATGCAAGAAAAATATCTTCATCATCAAATCATTTTTTCTTTTGAGGATTTTATTTTCAAAATCAAGAGATCAATCACACTTCAAATGTGTATCAAAATCATATGTCTATATAATTCATATATTTGTCTTGTTGGTACATCTATCCAAATAAGAATATCTATAACTAGAAAATTATATTGACTAACTTTACAAAATTTAATCAAATAATTAATTTGTAATTTTATACAAATAAACAATATTTTGAACTTTCAGTTCATTAATGCTTGTGCATAGATCAAGATAATGAAAGTCATAAATAATATCCTTTTTTTGATTGATGATTTTCTCCCCCTAATGTGGAGAACACTACGCCAATCAATAGATTGTACAATAAGGATATCTTCTCACAAATTGTACAAATTGTGTCGTTGGGAGAATGTTAAAATATGAGCTCGTTATCGATGAATTGCAAACTACAGGTTGCAAAAATCAACAATATATATGGTTATTCTGTTGATGCATCAACTAATAATTTCTTCGTATTCATCCTAAAATAACACATTCAACCCTAAGTAATACTAGTAACATTTAATAAAACAAGTAGCACATATGAATTTGTCATATTAAGAAACTTTCAGTTTCATAATAAATTCATAATCATTTTTTGTATTTTAATGATCCGGGATGGTCCTATTGGTCATGCCAACTAATAAATTATTTATTAGTAAACTTTAAGTTTACTTAATATTGCATCTTAATTTCATAATTCTATGCAATATAAAATAGAAGAAATGAATGGTAGTACATATAATTGACATATATTCTAGGTCATAATGGCAATGCATATGTCTCAAAAGTCTATTCATCCAATGTCTCGTTATAATGAGGATATAATCAAGGCTGAAAATTTTTTACGAGACTCTATGGAGAATGATGCATTACAACAATTGACCATTAGGTGAAGATCTGCTAGCTCTTCTAGAGTTTTTAATCAATTAACTCTTTTAGAGTTATTAATCAACTTGTTCTTCATGAACCTTGTACTATCATTTGTACTTTTGACATATATTTCAAATTTATCCAAATAAACTACCAATATTGTTTGAACAAATTGTATCTTTATCATTCTTGATCCAAAACAAATAAAAATAATATATAAATACTAGAATATAAATATATAATATGAAAACTTTCAAATCACAAAATGATAAAAAAAATAGAAAAGTAATAATTCGATAATTTAAAATTTTAATTAACATTTAAAATACTAAAAACTATTTCTAGATATTCAAAAGTATTTGCTACATTAATATGTGTCATATCAATATTATCGACACAAGTATCATTACTATCAGTAGCATAATTTAGGAAAGTAAAGCAATATCAATAATTAATAGAAATTTATAACATGCTTAACGTACTACAAGTACGTGACAAACTTTTATATTGTATCAATAACGTGTTAAAATTATTATTTCCTCTTTTTCCCTCTCAGTATTTTCTCACTTTTGGTGAGTATCTATTCACTAAAAATTTAATGAGTTATTATTATAGCATAAAAACAAAGTATATTTTACTAGCCTCAACCAAAATCTCGTATACAAATATATTATAATTTCTAATGTCATTCATTTTAGAGAATGTTATAAAATCATTTGGTCAGTGTCAAAATATTTTATCAAGGACTCATATAGGGTGAGATTGAATTGGATTTTTTTAGTTGAGTTGTATTAGAAATCGTAAAAGTGAATTGTTTGTGAAAAAAGAAGTAGGACCCAAAGTGAAAAAAGTGAGAGTAAAGTAAAATTTTTTTGGATAAAATGCTAATCCAAGTTGATCATTAGTCTCAGAAGATATATATTTAAAATACTTTTGAAAAACTTCTACTTAATATTACTAGTACAGAAGCATGTTAGAGATATGAGAAAAGAAAAATCTTTTATTCACCACATTACTAGTAATATTTCTCCTTATAAATTTAATTGAGAAGAAATTCTAACTGTGATAAAATATTGCATACTAATAGACATGAAATCTTTTAGGCAACTTATAACAAATCATAACTAACATTTATATGACAATCATCTTTTGGTGATTGGAAGTTTCATTCACAATTTGCTAGTAATCAAGTGCCTTTGATGCTTTGTATTTTTAAAAATGGTGTCTTCAGGAACCACTATATCCGGATGCATCTATTCTGATCGTTATGATTATATGCATGATTCTTACCATGGCCACGTCTATGTCCATGGCTTCGACCATAACTACGACCTCTTCCGGGGCCATAACTATGGATTCTAATGCATTCACTTATAGATTTAAAGTAAATCATGAGTGCATTTAATCATACCGTGTTTTTGGTAGAATCACCATCTTTTCGTAGCTAAATCTTTCTTTTAGATCCTTCCACAAAATAAGTGGATTTATCATGGTAAGACATTCTTTTAGATCCTCATGGAGATGATGAAGGAGAAAAATCATGACTTTTGCATGATTTTGAGATGATGATGCATTATTGTCATGGTGTTTGCCAGACCCATTGCATCTAAATGAATTTGAGCATCTAGTGTCCATGACAGATAGTTCTTTCCAGAATGTCAAGAGCAAAAAAATTGAGTTTTGTAAGATTTTCCATAAGAAAACAAAGGTAGAAAAATACCTCTTTTTTGTCTTGATTAAACTCTAAACTCCGTTGGCAGAGACTCGTTCTTTCTTGCCTTTAGATAAACTTTAAAGATGCGGTAGTAGACTCTCGTGCTGATAACGTATTATGAATTTGTTAGCGCGCAGTAATCTTCGATACAACGAAATCGTAATTGTAATATAGAAAATTAAATAAGAAAATTATAATGAAGATAATATAGAGAGAAATTAGAAAGAAAATAGAGAGAGAATACAAAGGCTTTTATTGATTCTTTGAGAATAAATGAATGAATCAATGAGTGTGTATAATACATCAGTCTAAAGCCCTATTTATAGGGTTCAAGGGTACATATCAAGAAGAGGTAAAGAGTAATCAGAAAATAAATCATATTACTAATTAAAGATGTTATAGAACTCTACCATCTATTTTATGGATAATTGGATGATTTTTATAACTTTGATATTGGATTACCTGTTTGATATCAGATAATGAACATTCATAATATTAATTTCATAACAGAATGTCTATTTTCATAATTATATATTTTATTTAAACTTTTACTTAAAAAATATAAACCTACTAATACAATATATACACTGCTAAATTCTTTAACTCTCTCAATTTAAGAAATTTAAGCTCCATTAATACTCCATGGTCACACAACATTAAAAAGCATCATTAATTACATAAGATCCATATGCATTCTCTTGTAAAAAGATTGATAAGTAATTAGGTGGATTCCAAGAATCTTTCTTTCAGTCTGTAGGTACCTGGCTTCCTTGGCCAACTGGACTGCGACTCGATTCTCTTCTCTGTAAACATGTCTTAGGTTCCCGCACGGGATTTGCTTCAAGTGGAACATGCAGACAGTTAAGATGTGTGAATATCCTGAATTACAGGAAGAATACTAAAGAGGTGTTTGGTTTAATCAGAATAGGATTAGTTACCAATGGAAAATGACTGTCACTTCAGACATGTTTGTGTGTGGACGAATCTGCTCATGTGTTTGAAATAAGAAAAGTAAAGGGGGAGATGGTAGAATTAAAAAATAATACTGAAGAGGATGAGTGCGTCTTTGATCACAGTGACGCTGGCAATACCTAGGAAGATCTGAACGCTATCATATATTCCAATGCACTTCTTTCTGCATCAAAGTGCTTTTTGGCTCATTTCTTTTTTGGTTGCCAAAAGTCGTTGAATCTTGTGCCTTCTCGAAGGGAAGTATTTGGTATTTGGATTGTGTTTGTCTGAAAACGATACCCCAAAATTTTCTTTCCAATCTATCTCTCTCACAAACACAATTACTTTTTAAACAAATAAAGCAAAAATCTCAAAACCAACGAATACACCCCAAAATGGCATGAGAAACCACGGCATCATACTTTAGAAGTCTATGAATTTGTGTATTACATTCGGAGATATTAACGTTGTATGAAATACACGTACACCAGTCAACAAAGCATACTTCTTTCTGACATGAAATCAGGCCTTGTCAGATGCATATGAACATTGATTACTGAATTATCAACTCATAAGAAGCAAGATAAGATCCTTGTACAACTAGAGATCATTTACAATCATAATACAGAAGCTTATGTCTCTATCTTCAAAAGAGTATTGAGGGATGTGCTATTGAATCGCCGTGCCAGACCACGGATGACAAGCACGATGACATCGCGCAAATGCCGCATCTGTACCATTAAATCTACTTCGTTTTCACTGTCCACAACAATCCTCAGCCTATGCTGATCATTTCGAAATAGTTCCACCTACGTAAAGAGAGATCAACACAATGTTCGTCCGTATGTACTTTTGTTCTTCTACATAAATGGATAAACTCCTGAGGCAAACGGCAAAAAGCCAGAAATAGCATAGAGAAAGACCCTAAATGTGGCAAACGTATGGACGACTTGTATCTTACTTGCAGCAATCGAGACAATATAGGAGGTATTTAGTTGTCAAATATGCTACTATTATTAATAATGTACATGATGTCTTTTAACCCTTTTCATAGGGATGAGAATGCAGATAATTAACTTAGAACTTTCCTTCAATCCAATCTGGTATATACAGTTAATTCATAAATTAAATCAATGTAAGAACCTTAACTGACGATTGCAAACTTCAAAAAAGATTGTTTTAAGTGTCCTCTATGTCTCTTGCCTTGCATTACTGTTTCCTAAAAATCATGGAAAAGATTAATAGTCTGAGATAGCTTCTGGCTCATAACTTTTTGCTTGAATTCATTAACCATATCTTTTTGACATATAACTATTATCCTTTCTAGCAAACTATTTTTAGGATGGATGAAAAAGGGGTCCAAATCCAGATCAAGTTTAAGCATATGATTACATAAAAATGATAAAAGCCAAAGTTCTGCCAGGTAAATCATGACCTCACTAACTCCTCAAATAATGCGGTAGAGTGCACATGAGACCAGATACAACTCCATCAATCAATGAACATCATTCACTAGAACCTTAATGGAGAAGGATAATCCCTCAAACAAGTAAGGAGCTCAGACAAGTAAGGAGCTCAGAAGTTAAGAAACTTACATGGAAAGGTGGAGCATAACTTCCACGAATTTCAGTAGTCGGAAATGAAGTTTTAGAACCAGGTTTCACAACTTTGACTCTCTTCCTATTAACTTCCAGAATTCTCCTTTCAAGGCTTGCTAGTCCAGGAACCTGTAATTTTGAAGAAATGGTGTGCAAGACTGGATGGTTTATTTTTTGTTGCAACATAATCAGTTGAAAACAAACAAGGAAAAATACAGAAACAGAGACTACCTACCTTTTTGGGAGATCGATCTTTGTCACACAATACCTGCTTAGAAGGTGCAACATAATGAGTTAGTTAAGCTACCTATTTATTATTCTTTTATTGTTATTATGGATTCGTACAAGATCCATGGTTGAGGACACAATTATACAAAAGTATACTAAGAAAATATTGGTGACATATCTTTGAGATAGGGTAAAACATATAAGCACCTCAAACTTCACAGCTCCAAGATCAAGCTTCAGCTTCACTTCTTTAAGTATATCAGGCTCTGCAAATATATCAAATAATGGTATAAGTATCAAGCTATGCAACCTGATATTGGATGGTTGAAAAAAGAATTAAGGAATAATCAGAAAGATTTTGTAATTGAAAGAGTCATGAGGATAGATAAATGGATTGGAGCAGCCTATGAAATTAAAAACTCAATCCTACCCACTGCAATTGGATCCATTGACACAGAGATAGGCTGCCCTTCAATTCCATCTTCTCGAACTGGAGTGTATATTGCAACCAGCCTGTATCCTACGTCATCAACATTAGCTTCATACATTCTTCCAGTCTCTCCTGCAAAAGAGCACATGGTAATCTTGTAATGAATTAAGCTGCAGGTGTTAAAATTACAACTAAGCAGTTCAATGCACGCAGTAATCTTGTGATCTTGTGATGAATTATTCTCCATCTTCCGTCCATGCAAATCATATAGTTCTTGTTGTAACTTGATTTAGTAATACACTATTGTAAAATCATTTTGGTGCACATGCACAGGCTCTTGTAGGATTGTAGATCCGCTACTACTCAATGCACATTAGTGTTCCATAGGATGAGGCGTAAATCTCTTAGGTACCAATTGCCATATGCTCCAACCATGGATTCAAATAACTACTTATTTAAGGGGTCACTGGCAAATAATGAGACTATTTGAAATCCTCTAGGCCATACGATCAGCTAGAGGAAACATTTGCTATGTGCAATGTACTGATGTCACTGAAATGATCCTGATTTCCAAAATGATCACAACAGATTTCCCCAGATTTTGATTCTAGAACACCAAGTGATTGTTTACTTACTTCACCCAACTTATATTTTGAGAATCCAAATTAAAAACAAAAACAAAACTACTAAAAATAAATAAATAAACTGTTTCCTGCCCCCACAAACCCAACCCCCTCTCTCTCCGTGTCTAGGGTGACTCAGCTACTACAACCTGGGGTGGGTTTTGGTATTGTAAGCTGACCTAAGGCAGTTTAATCAATCTAATTCCTCTTGCATGACTTTCTGAATATGACCATTTCTGAAATTTGACTTGCCATTACCAAATTACAGACGATAGAAATGAACTCAAGGCACAATATTTTCAGTAGTTAAAGTCCCCTAAACATTCTGACTTTCTTCTCCATTTCTTTTCCGTTTTCTCGTCCACCAATCCCCAATAGTAGATACAAAAAGAATAAAGGAAAAAGAAAAAGCCAAGAAGTAAAGAAAATCAAAGAGATCTGTTTAATTCATTGATCTACCAGGAATAGTAATGAGATCAGGACTTCCAACCATTGACCTGAGCCACTGGATTTTGCTTTTGCCTTCCTTTCCTCCCCTATAAAGGCCACATACAGCATATAGATTGGTGTGGAAGCCTCTGCCCTCAATCTCTAGCTTATCAATTCTAGGAAAACCTGAAAAGATAACATCCATGATGAAGATAAATAAAAAAGGAAAGCCTTCAAGAAACACAATGACGATTTCAAGACTACCAGAACAGAAGGAAAGGGAGGGTGGAACGCATGGAGGAAATGCATGTGGATAATCAAATAGATTGGAGATTTGAAACTTCAAATGCAACTAGTTGCATGGTCCCATAATAAGACAGCTGAAGTTACTTCTCTACATATTTCAGCAATTATTCAATCTTCAAAAGATAAATTTAAACTTTCATAAGCAGTATTCCTGAAAAAACAAAAACAAAAACAAAAACATTCATGCGAAGTGGCAAGAAGAGTTTCTGAAAATATTTGCATAATCATCTATATGTGCAAGAAAAGGTAACTCTAAAGGACATAAAAGACGGGACCAATCACAACTGATGCTCCATGTTCTAGCGTATGCTTAGTCACCATGATATGCTCTTGTTTGTTTCTCCATGTTCTAGCATAAGCTTAGTCACTATGATATGCTCTAGTTTGTTTTAGTGACAATGCAGACAAGAAATACTTCTATTGCATATAGTGATACTAATCTGATGATTAACTGCATATTTCTATTAGATGATGTCTCTAAATCTGACTGAATATATGTTTCCGATACTCATTTTCTGTTGCATTCTGTGAGGCCCTTCAGAATAGCATTTCATTATGGCGGACACCTGATAATATAGATGGTCGAGAGTACACTGGCAAAAGTGTTGGGCAATGTTAGGAACATAGAATCCTAATCTTCAATTGAACAAGTATATTGGTAGTGACTGTGCAATTATTTTTCACTATTTTACCATAAGCATACTAGCGAAAATTATAAAGGAAACATAAGAACTAGAAAAGTACTTGAACTCAACCACATTGGTTCAGGAAAACATTCACATTTTAGAGAAGATATTTTAGCAAAATCACATTTCTGAAAGTTCACATCAGGTTTAGAGAAGATAGTTCAGTAAGGACTTAGAAAGTTGAAAATTACTAGTATACCTTTTTCTTTTGAGTAATTTGTAAAAAGAGTCCCATAACTATTTTATTTGTCTTAAGAATGTCCCTTAACCTTAATTTCTGTAATTTTAGTCCCGACTCTATTTTTTAAAAAAAAAATATAATCCTTGTTGTCAGTCCTACGATGGAATTCAATTGAAATTCACATGTAGTGCACATGAGTTCGATTTGAAGCACAAATTCATCATATCTTGCCCATCACCATCTAAAATGATTGGGAATGAAGACTACATGCATTTCTCCCATATATATCACCACCAAATCAGATGATTCACGATTGAATTTAGAGTTGAATTATAATTATAGATTGCAAATGGTACATATGTGAATGTGCTTTTTATGAAAGTGGACAAGATTTAATAAATTTGCCCTTCAAATCAAACTCACATGTGCGACATATGTGAATTTGAGCACCGTAGGACTGGCGGCAAGGACTATATTTTTTTAAAAAAAATATATTTGGGACTAAAATTACAGAAATTAAAGTTAAGGGACATTCTTAAGACAAATAAAATAGTTATGGGACTCTTTTTGCAAATTAATCTTTTCTTTTTTGTCTTTTAATAAAAGACTAGGTAATGTCATTTCTGCTAAAAAACTTAAGATGTTCTTTTATTGTATTATTGAACCAATCTAAACTTACTTGAAAAACAAGAATAGATAATCCCTTCCATACTACATTTTACACAAATGTTTTTCATTAAAAGAAAGTATGATTAGGATTTCTAATTAGCATGTATTATAGTTAACAAAATTTTAACATTCCATCAAGAACTAAAATATGTTCAAACGGATAAGAATCCTTGATTTTACCAATTCTAATCTCGGCAGATTATAGTTTCATTTTGAAGATAATGGATCCATGGTGTAAGCACTAGAAGTTTCAGTTCTCCAACACAAATAGATATGGACCTCATAGTGCCAGGACTATGGCTTACCACCTCCTACTGCTATAGTTGTTTTCTTGACAGTTGAAAATATTGTCAAAATAGATTTTTCCTTGACCACCCTCTACTAGCATTTGCATAACATAGACCATTAAGGTTTGGAAACCTATCTTTTATTTACAATAGCATATCTAACTATTATGCCCTAAAGTTTAGAAACTATGTTTTTACCCATCCATAAATTTGGGCTACAGGCTAACGTTGATGAAAAGGTGAATTCTAAAAATTTGAAACCAATGCATGCATGTTCGTGTTGCACTATCAATCTTGCATATTAGTTTTACAGGTAAATAATCATTTTAAATACATTAATGAGCTTAGACTGATAATAAAAGACTAGTTCTCAGACGAATGAAGTATATATTTAAGTTGTACAAATTTTGAACCAACATATGTGGGCCTAGGATCCATTAAACTTCACATTTTCCATCAGCTTTACCCTAGAGTCGAAACTAGAGGGTAAAAGGTGGGTGTTTACCCCTCAGGGAAGCAATAGAAACTTACGCATAATAAAGGGGGGTGAAAGTCAATCTACCCAAAGTGTGCCCTAAACTTAAACTTCACCAAGTGAAATTTCAAGGAATTGTTATTACATGATAGAAATATCGATTTTGAAACAAGAAACTAAATGGCTCTTCGGAAATATTTATATTTTCTAATTTCTGACACTAAAAGCTCATAGAAAAGCCAACTAAAACATTTGCAATGCTCAAATTTTTATTTAGATACTGTTGAAAAAAATAGCCATATAAACATCCGTGATGACATCTTGATAGTTGATACCTCAGAAAGCCTAATATTAATTAAAACAAAAAACAAAACAGAGGGTGCAAGTGAAAGCAAATTCTTCTAAGAGATTGTAAGACCTGGCAAAACAGAATCAGTTTCAGCATATGCTGGTTCACTGGATCTTCCAAATAAATCAGTTATAATGCACTCACACCTCAGACAGCGACCAATGTCCTCAAAGCGCACCTTATAAGAGCATGATCGCTGTGATGGAAGTGGCTCAAAAGACTTACTATTTCCCGTTTCTGAAGAAACAAACCTGCCACACACCATGCAACAGTATAGCAGCACATTTCAGAGTGACATCAAAATTGAGAATATTCATTAATTTATGAATGGTAAAACAAATTTTCTGTTGCATTTTAATAAATTTTTGATGATGATACATGTATAGCCTTCATTTCTAATTTATTATTAGTGGTGCATGTATAGTCTTTTATGTTTCATTAATGTATTTTGAGTAAAATGATCTGCCTTGATTAAAGTAAATTGCACTTATTATTGAAAATGTTATGAGTTTGAAGAGTTGTGTATGCTCTTTGGTATCTGAAGGCGTTTGATTGTTGCCTATATATATGTGTATAGTTGGTCTTTTTTCATATATACATTCTCCTAATCATCTTTGCATCCTCTAAAAAGGTATTCTTTCAATGGATCTTGAGCTTGAGCATTTTATGTGGAATTGCTACAAGCTAGAAAATGAGACTATTGGGTTGTATCCTAGAGGGAACAAGTTAAAGGTGTTATTCTCTATCGCACGAGTTCTTGAGCTTTGCGGACCATAGAGGGCTTGAATCTCCTTATAGAGAGCGAGATACACGTATCTCTTCTGTTATGATACATTTATATTGTTTTATATAACATATTTCACCAACAAAATAGACTAAAGACTACAATTGAATATGCTATAGCCTAACATAACTAAAATAGCACATATGGACAGTACAGGAAGTTCAAACTCAGTTCCTAGTCTTATAGACTTGATATTAAACCATACACTATATCTCTAAACAATTACCTCATCAAAAGGCTTAGGCTTTGTAGTGTGACCTAGTCACAGTACATGCCTACTTATATGAGGAGAAAATGTTTTGCGTTTGAGTGTCAAAATAGTGTGAATGGTGTGTGTAATGCATGAAAATAAAATATGTTGCTTATATGATTGATAGATTTTATGACAGGTTGCATGGCTGATTATAGAACTTAATTAGTGAAATTCCATATTTAACGGTTATTCATTACAAATAAGGAATATTGTACACTATAGATAGATAATGGTTGAGAGACATTGTTATTAATAAATTATTCTCAAACATTCTCTTTCTATAGTTCATTTTCCACAAAGTAAATAGTGCATTGTGTTTTTTACTTTTTTTTTCATTTTTTTTGAAAGAAGTGAATTGTGTTGTGTTGCCTATGAAAATTGTATTTTACATGAAATTTTATTTGAATGTGTGGAGAAAAAGGAGGGGGGGACAGTGTAGTAAGTGTATGAATATATCTTGGAAAATGTGGAAGAAGGTGCTTATGTTTGTGAGAGAGAAAGTGCATGCAATGTGTATTGTCTTCCGTGTCTGTCTGTAAAAGAGAGAGAGACAGTGAGTCTAGGTAACATGTGTGAATGTCTTGGGTCAGAAAGTATATGCAAACATGTCTAATTGCATGTAAATATGTACGAGAGAGAGAGAGCGTGGATAATGTGGGTTTGTGCGTGTGTGTGAAAATGCTTGTGTACGTCAGACTTCAGAGAAAGTTGGGATACTGTGCGAGAGAGAGAGTGGGATAGTGTGTTACCCATGTAGTGTGTTTGAATATGCATGTAAATGTTCCTTAAGATTACGAGATAAAATGTCTAGACAGTGTGTCTTTGTAACGTGCCAAAAAGTGTCCGTAGGAGAGAGTGAGCGCGTTGTGAATAGTGTTTTGAGTGTGTTGTCTGCGCGTGCATGTGTGAAACTTTATATATAAAAATATTATGCTTATAAATTTTGGCGAACTAGCATATGTATATATAATTATAATCCATCAGGATCCTCTCCCCCATACTCTCCCCCACTGCCATGGAGTTGCCACATGGTAGTCCCTTTTTTTTAAAGGAAAAAATTTAAATATATAAAAAACTAGAGGAAATGGAAAACCCTAAGGGAATTGGAGCCATATTAGGATATGTGGCAGCCTCATAAGAGTGGGGATAGGATGAGGTAGGAAATGGGGAGAAAATCCTACATGAATGTATAGCTGTCGTGTAGCTAAAACAAATCTTTTGAAATTGGAATTGCAATTCTTATCTTTTAGTATGGAATTAGATTAGTGAATTGAGAGATCTGAAATTGGAAATGAGTTTCAAATTCTAAAGTCAATTTTCAAACCAAACGAAAGGAGCCTCCATTTTCAAGGAGCCAAATACTACCTAAGTGCTTGATTTCTTTTATTTTTCTTGGTTCTAAATAGTCTGGCATATGAAAGTTTTGAAAGGAGTCACTAGGCATTAAGTGTTGAACAGAACGCTTGCAAACCCAGACCATCTTTGAATACCATATCAGTCAAAATAAACATCTCCAGAGGGAACATGGTTTCATGAAAACCACCAGTTCAATTAAACCTGACAGGTGAAACTTCTGCCTGTGCTCAGAAAGCAAGCCAATTGGAAGACCTATATTTGGCATATTGCAGCAAAGTTTTATGCAGTTAAGTTTTAGCCATCACAAATTCAGGAAAACGATACTATTATCAAAAGGCTGTTAATGTTGCACTCTTTTTATTGAAGGCTTTACTATTTTTTCTTAGAAATAATTAGGTGTTGACAATTATTAAAAATGAAGCAAGAAGCTGAGAAGAAGACAATGAAATGTACCATTGATATCTGGCATCCTTTTTGTACTTTGTCCAGACTTTTTGTTGACTTTCACTTTTGGGCGTAACTTCTACAGCAGTCAAGATTTCTCCTTCGACAGCCTTACCAGTCAGAGCAAGCATCTCAACTTTCGGGAGCTCTGAAGTAGAAAGATAATTTAGATGCATTTCTAAGAAGCACTTAAAGTAGTTCTATGTCGTATTCAAAGAAGCACCATCCGCCACAAGACAGAATTCAATTATTCAATTCCCAACATTAACGAAAAATTAGGAAGAGTCAAACATGAACGCAAACATTATTTCCAGCTCATCATCAACAATGCAAATCATTGCAGGATGATGGTTAAAAGATTTCCTATTCTCAAGGAATAACTGTAATGAATAGTAACCAAAAGGTTTTCAAAACAAAGGGAAACACCTCTCCATCTGAGGAATATTTTGGCTTAAAGGGAAAGGGGAAAATAATTTAAGGCGTCAAACAGGAAATATATGCCGGCATCCAAAATCAAAACATGCAAAGCTAACATATATAAGTTTTAATAATGTCATTGATGAAAATTCACAGAAAGTAATATTTGATGTCACCAGAGAAACAATTTTGTACTGCAAATACTAAATGTAGATCATGATTGCAAATTAAGTATTCCCGTAATCTGCATAATCCGTAAGCAAAGTATTAGGGTATGATTGGCAAGGAAAAGGTGCATTTTACTAACCAACATTGCGAGGAAAACCAAAAATGGACCCAGTTCTTGCACCGTGTCATATCTAAGGAGTACTACCAGAAATCTCACCAGCAGTTTAAAAAACAAGGGGATCGATTCTTATTAAGAAATCTAACAAGAACAAAAGAAAATGCAGAATCTTTTGCTTGATATTTAGCAGGTAAGAACAAACTCAAGAAAAATCAAATACATAGGCTGAGCACTGTAACAAAAATGTACAACACTTGCGCATTTAAGCTGTCTAGAAGCCCCAAAAAACTAAAAAAGAAAAAAGAAAGGGGAGAGCTTCATTTAAATATCAGTACCAAGATGAAATTGTGTGATATAAAGGGCCGATTTCTGCCTAAAGGCAGCAAACTAAAATTCATCACAGGAATGAAAGATCATAACTCATACCAGGGAAAATGACATCAGTTGGCTCAGACAATCTGAGTTCTCCAGTGATTGAATCAGAACGAACTGGAGCATATCTGCAAAATATGTAAAATTTTGAGCATACAGACAATTCAAGTTACTCTTTTGAGACTTGAGTAAGAAGGATAAAGAAATTGAAGTTGCACTAAGATTGAAATTTTACAGACAAAAGAAAGAAAAGGAACGTTTTAATAACTTGTAACTGATCCTGAGCTAGGAATTAATTCCACAGGAAAATGTTAAAGTGGATTTCTTTTGTAAAGGATCAAGCATTATCAAATATTCACATTATAGAGATGAAAAGAAACCTTCAACCCCCAGTAATAAAAGCCAGAAATTATGATCAGCAGAATCATCATGATTCACCAAGTCCAGAATGCTAGAAAGTTCTTTATATAATTAATCTATGAGACATCTTTTTCCATTCGTACTCTTATTCACTTTCAACAGGTTCCAAATATATAGCTAAAGTTTTCTTTAGTGTCAGAAAATGCCAAAGCAGACCCCAAATTTCTTTATCCCCCCCCCCCCCCAAGAGGCAGCCTAAGCCAATCAACATATGAAGAGAATGCATGCCTTCTAAACAATAGATTATTAGTCACGCAACAGATATATCTTGCACAATGTCCAGAACTTAGAGCAGTAGACAATAGAAACATGTTGATTGCCTCCTCTTATAAGAAGATCTATGTCTTTTCATCAATAAGTGCTCATTTTCCCCATCCGAAAGTTCAATTAAAGATCGAAAAAGAGAAAAGGCCAAGCAAGAAAATCAACCACTTAGCATATACCACAAGGACATAATATCACCTTCTCTAAAACATAATCAGAAATGTACCACCCGGGCACACAATAAATTTTATAGCTTAAGTTGGCCAAGAAATTAAACTGACAAGTTGTACACAGAACCAAATTCTGGATTTGCTGAATTTCTCCGATATCTGATCTTGGCTTTTCGTTAGTCAAAGGAAGCTTCTATAGAATACATTTTTATAACCCTTTTACACCATTCCATTCTATTAGTTCCTTCATTCAAAACAATAGTAGTCTTAATCTCCATATTTCCCCCCATACTTTTCTATACATATAAGGTTCTGACACCATGTTATGACTTTTTGAACTATTTCACAGTAACATCCCAACTCAGGACATTATCACGGTCCCCTGGTTTATCTTCATCGCAAGCTGGAAACTAGCATGAAAATGAAGAGTAGGTAGTTCGGGTCAAAGTTAAGAGTAATTCACACAGCCTAGCAAAGCTATGACACGATCTCTTATCTATTCCGAACCTGAGCAATTTCCTTTAACAGGTTGGAAGAAGATTAATCTATTCGTAGGATCTTATTCTCTGCAACAATACAATTCCTTGGAATAGTTAATGTCACCAATAGATTAAAATCATCAATCAATGAAAGCAAAATAGTCACTCACTCTTCTTAATGACAGTTATTCATCCTTCTGAAAGTTAAACTTCATAGCATTTTATGAAATCACTAAAAGGCAAAAAATGGAAACAGCATGGCTACCCAAACAGCAGACGGCAGTTATAATCTTCATCTGTGACTTCATAAGTTTTGGAATTAGCTCCATCAATGAGAATAATAGCTCCCTCATCAGTTTCCCTATACCAGCTAAACAAGCTAGATCCTTCATATCCACCAAAGTATTCTCCGTGACCAAGGTAGATACCAAAGGACAACTCTTTGACATGCACATTAGAAACTGCAGGGAGAGCTGTTACATGTGCCAGAGGAAATTAGATACGCTCCAAAGAGAACTCCACAATAGTACTACAGAATCCAATGACATGCAACCTGCTAGAGCTAGTTATTTTAGATATTCCTTAAACCAGAATCAACAATTAGCAATATTCATAACAAAAGAAGCTCCTGTGAAAGTCGGAAAAAGATCCATTTGGGATCCAAAAAGTAAAAGTAAGGCCCTGTAGCTGCTAAGCTACAAGGTATCAGGCATCCATAAATGGCTGCTCTAGCAGAGTATGAACATTAATCAATCTTTCTGCTTTAGTGTAGATATGAGTTATGATTTAGCATTCACCAGCTCAAGGTATGGGAATATAATTTCACCTGGAGCAACTGAAGAGTCACAGACCGATACCAATGGCTCTCCAAATTTGCCATCAGCCCGAGCTGGCCGCCAATAAAATACCATATAAAATCCTACATCTTCAATTGATGGAGTATATGATCTGCAAGGGAATATATTAATCTAATAAGTACAGGCATTAGTGGTGCAATAGACAGAATAGACCAAATGACTTACAATGTCTTGCTACATATAGCAGCGCCATTACAAGAATCAGATATGTCCATCAGAGTGGATGTTTCAAGTTTATTCTTTGTTCTGTACCATATATATTCCCCAACACCTTCTGTTCCTCCAAAGTATCTCTTTCGAGGGACCACCAACTCAGCCTCACAGCAGTCAGGAACTACCAAGTCAATACCAATAGGATCCCCTTTTTGGAAGAAAGTTCAACGAATAAGTAGAAATTTTTGACAGATTGTCTACCGAAATTTATATTTATGAAAAGGAAGCTAGCAGTCCTTCCAGGCATGCTCAATTTTTTTAGAATCTAAATACCAGGAGAAATTGGATCAGACACCACACTCCTAGGGTTGCCTTTCACCCCATCTTTCCGCACTGGGGTGTATTCAAGTTCAATTTGTTCTCCAACATCTTCTATATTCAAATCCAGAAATTCTGCAAAGAAAATCAGTTGCCTGTCAAGTTACAATCCAATAGCAGGAAAAGATCTTAAGGAATAGGAAAAAGGTACCTTGACAATTCAGTTTTTCTCTACCAGTAACCTTGAGTCTAAACCACTCATATATACAATCTCCCTTCTCCCTGAAAAATAAAATCCTTTAACAAAACCATTGAGAAAGCTAATGAAACTGAAATTAAACTGATAATTCCTTACCCTCCAGTATAAGTAGCAGTGAAGCTCAAACGCTCTCCTTCAACCAGTGATCCAAGAAATTCAAGTGAGTGGCAAGTTGGAGGCCCTGAAACATAATGTTCCTTTTAAATTCTTAGTATCTAATATAGGTAAAGGACACTTCTAGAATATATGTTGATAATGAGCAGAATATATTTTGACGATACATAAATGAAATATGAAACTGTTGATGCAGACCTGCAACAAGACCAAACAATATAGAAAACACAAACTTCGGAGAAAACTTAAGAAAACTTCAACATTTACCTGGAACTATAGGTCCAACTTGTTCAGAGACAACAATAGGACCACGAGCCTGATCACTTCGGACCGGCTCACAAGACACTGATATGAAAGAATCAATGTCATCAACTGACAGCGTGTATGATGGAGTAGTTGCACCACTAATTTCAGTGTGGCTGCCATCTGAACTGGTCTGCATGGGATACCAAGACCTTTAGCCCTTATAATTATCAGAAAAAATCTATAGTGTGGGCAGGGAAAAAAATAAAAAAGAAGAAAAAGAAGACATGTAGCATGAATAATTTTCATAAAAGCGATAAAATCACAAAAAATCTCCAAGAATATCAATGACGATAGTTCTCAAATAAAGTTTATATTGGATGTTAAGCTAATCAAAATTATAGTCAGAAATAGTTAATATTTCTTGTCGATAATAAGGAAATAAGGAAACAGGAAATAGACCATGCCAAATTATAGTACCCGGAACCAGCGGTAAATAGAGTCCCCCTCTTCGCCACCCCAGTATTTCTTTTCAACATTCAATACGGAGCCTTCAATACTGCTTCCTACTATTTTTAGAGACAGCAAACTTGGGCTTCCTGGGGAACAAATGGAATTAAGTGTAAAATAAATTCCAGAAGTTATTGAATATGGACTCCAAATACAAAAGATTGATGCAAGTAAAATAAAAATGAAGAAGTAACAAGACTGAATTGCAGAAGAAATTCAAAATATCCTGATACCACATAACATCACATTGAAGTTTCAAAAATTACAATTAGGATCAACAATCATGATACTCCCAGAAAAAACTGGAACCGAAAATAAGTTAGCTAGAGTTGAACATAATTTTAAACACCAGACAATCTATACATAGGAAAGATGAATAAACATTACAAACAGAAAAATGAACCTCACAATATTGGCCCTTGATTTGATTGAGACATAAAACAACTAGCACATCAAATAATTTAATTTGTACGCTTATTCAAATGATTTGTACGCTTATTCAAATGACATCATTATTTCATCTACCACTTCTTGATTTGAATGTTTAATGATTTCCAATGCATATTTGAATTTTCCCCCCTTTTTGGTCAATTTAACAATAAGCAGAGACAATACCTTTAGTCTTATCTTTGCTTTGCAATTCTGATAAGCAGCATTCTTACATACTTCTTATGGAGATGAAGTATCTCCTCAATTGGGATGCCTTAGACGAAGAGAATCCAAAATATTTTTCCTTGGAGCTTACGGCAGTAAATAAGCTTGAACAAACCAAGATCTTAAGTTTCAAGCTCAGCTCATTTGGAATTCAAACATTTTTTGAGTTTGTTTGTTTATAGCTCGAGCTTAATTTTATATTTAATATTGTTTATTGAGTGTTCAAAACGTTCGCAAATAGTTCACTAACAATAAATTTTTTATTTTTATTAGTTTATATAATATATAATATATATAAATTATTTATTTTTTATAGTGTTCACAAACAATTCGAACAAGTTCACGAACAGCTCATGTTCGTTCAATTAATAAATGAGCTTATTTTTTGGTTCGCGCTCGACTCGATTACCAAACAAATGAACAAAACTCGAATATGAATGAGCTCGAATGAGCTTTGTTCACGAACAACTCATTTTGTTTACAGCCCTACAGTGGAGCTGTTCTATATTCGAGGAGGGGGGGGGGAAAATATGCATCCCTACTAGTTTAGTAGTTTAGGATCTTTCCTTTCTAAATCATCAAGTCCGTGTAAAAGAAAAAATAACTCTATTCACCTTTTCCAGGTTATTTTTTCCTCACAGATCCCTATTACCAATGAGACTAACAATGATTCATGCAACTAACACAATGTAAAGTTATATATTTAGACATTTGTACTAAATAGGTTCAAACCATACAAAATTTTGGCCCGAGGGAGACTGCGTAATAATGAAGTTTCAGGAAGAACAAAAGGAGAAGGAAAATGATAGATACGTTTCATTTGAAGTTAGCATCTAATTCATTTGTAAGGATTCAAATATTGGCTAATGTTAAAAGTAAAAGCATGTAAGCTCAGTATGCAAATTGCAATTCTGGAATTACTGTACCTTTCACAAGTCAGTTACCATACAAACATAGCCAGATAACCAAGAAAATAGCATCTAGCAGATATAGAAAGGCAAAATTTAAAACCAATACATGTGATATTCCTCATAAGGCCATGATTTTCCTTTTTTCATGATGGAAGATGTATAGATTTCCTGATCAAATTTCAAATCAGAAAGCTACCTTACATGAAATTAACTACAGCAAGCATAAGACTGTGACATTAGCATTATATAGTAAATTCCAACCCAAGAAATAAGGCATATACCTGGTCGAACACGTTCCTGGCCCATGCAAGTTCTGGACTCACCCACAATTCCATCATCACGTACTGGTGTACATGTAAAAGATACAAATTTCCCAATGGCATCTTTTGTAATGCGATACTGCAGAAGACCAGAGAGCTCAGGTATTAAAGAACCGGCATCATTTTCAGCCTGAAGGAAACAAAAATAGATTAGTCCAATAATTCAGTAAATACAGCACAAAAACTGAAAATAGATTGAGAAAACTTCAACATAAAGAAGACTGATTTAAGCAGAAGTATGTTATTTTTAGGCAGATTACTTTTTATGTGACCAGCATGAACATGAAAATCATATACCTCATGAAGAATATACCTCAAGAGTAGACCAGTTGTAAATACTTTTTCCCTCATGACCCCCTATATATCCATATGATGCAGTCAACATGCCACCTTCAGAGTAATCCCCAGTGATGGATAAGAAATTTAGGCTGGGAGGAAGTGCTGCAAAGATATTGAGCACATGTTAGCCAAGTACTTGTCAAAACTAGTGAAAAGGCAGATCATAGCAAAGCCCCAAAGTGCAATGCTTCAATAATTTCAAGATATATGACCAAAAGATGCCCAATAAAGAAATTGTATTGAGGTTTAAGCAAAGTGGAAATTCAACATAGCACCCCCAAAAGAGAGTATCTTTTAGTGCCAAATTGATAATTGATATTTACTTAAGATCGTGATATCTAGTCAGATTATTTTAACAGCCAATTTTTTGCTAGTTTTTCAGTCAGTTGAAGCTCATAAAAACAGTACTTTCCGTAAAACTTAACAAGTTACAGCTCACAAAGAGTAGAAAATGAAAATAGAAAAGGTAAAATTTCATTATCAATCCAATTCATCAAACGCAATGGAGCATTTCTAACTTAACCTACTTACTTTCAACTGCTCTTTCAGACACAACATATGCTGGTTCACCAGCTTCACCATCCGGAGTCATTGGAGTGAATTTTGCAACAATATAGTAACCAATAGCTCCTAAAGGAATGCGAAATGCCTAAAGAAAACCAAAAGCCCAAGTAAAGTCATGTACAAAACAATAAGCCGACAACAGAATTGGAAACTTTGCAACTTCTACCTTTGCAATTTTGGAGGTACTTAATGCCTCAAGGCCATTCTCTCCCTCCAAAGTTAGAGAGCTTGTTTTGAACCACTGGACTCTGCTAGAACCTTCAGTCCCACCAGTGACAATGCCAGTTACAGTAACCTTACTCCCTTCCTTCAGTTCACCAAGTATCTTCACGTTTGTTACTTTGGGGGGAGCTGTGATTTAGATCAAAATCGACAGAGTAAAAAAGAAGCTGTAGATATTGGCATTTTAGCAGGATTTAGGAGGGTCTTCTTATAGGTACCATAAAATAAGAGTACTGCTCAGATTTAGAATCCGACAAGAAAGAACGTAAAAAGCAACTTTACTTATTGGCCATTGTATCCTGTTGAATATCAAGTTTTAATGAAACATCTATCTCTGAACAGAGATGCATATAGATATGGTTCAAAATCAATAATAAAAAATCCTATAATCTGCCGCGAATCTTAATTTCAGATGCACAACAGGGATTCAATATTCAGAAGACTGCTATTACTCTGAATATGATGCAGACCATCTGCCCTAAGCAAATGGACAATGTACAGAGAGAGTAAATAGTTTTAATAGTCATAAAAGTTATTTGCAATCAAAACCTCAAACCATCTCAAGCCCCAAAAAGTTGATAAGTCATGCAATAGATTGAGTAGGGAAAATTCGCCAATTTAGTCCATAATCTATTTCCTTTTTGGGTACCTGTCCATAAGCTATTTTCTCAACTTTTCAGGTCCTTAAGCTATTTTAGTTCAGTCAATAGGATCCCCAACATCAATTTTGCAGTGGAGCCCAAGCAAAATTTGCATACTACTTTCACATGTCAATATTTGCAAGGACATTTCCACTGGAGCACGCTCCTCTTCAATTTCAATTTTGTGCTTAGAGAATTTGGTGAAGAAGTTTGCCATAATTGAAAAACAAAGTAGGTTAAAAAATGAGAAACGGCTCACATGAGAGAAAAGTGGGTTATTTTGGAAGGAAATCAAAATATTCAGGCAGAAATGTTCTTTAAAGTATTGGCATGTGAGAGAAGCGCGCAAATTTTGATAGAACTCTACCAGAAATTCAGTGGCTAGGACCATATTGGCTAAACAAAATTAGTTTAAGGACCTTAAATGTTAGAAAAAATAGTTTCAAAAATTGTTTTAAGGACATGTACCCAAAAGAGAAAATAATATAAGGACTGAATTGGCAAATTTCCCGACCGGGTATTATGCTTTTGAAATGTAAACCTTCAATTAGGAGTTCACAGAAGTTAATCACTATATTTTGCCAGGTTAAGGTCTTCAAAAGAGTTGCAAACAGAAGGACCATCAGCATATTATTTCAAATTGCTTGTCATACATGAACCAGTCCATGGGAGAGAAGAGATAAACAGTCAACAAATGCGACTGAAAATAAGACTGTTCAGAAGCAGAACTCTCTCTCTCTCTCTCTCTCTCTCTCTCTCTCTCTCTCTCTAAGGAAACAAAAGGATTAGAGAAAGCCAAAACTAAGTATATGGTTAACCTAAAATAAGAACTAAAGATCCCTGAGGATAAGCAAGAACTAGTAAACGCTTATCAGCATACAGTTCAAAATCACAAGAATTCAACTCAATGCTGAGAACAAAAGAATATCATATAGTTCTAAGCCAAACATTAAGCCTTGGAAAGTATGATCAACTGTTGCGCATTTTAGCTCGTGCTGGTTCCACTTGTATTTACCACGGGAGCATTCATCAAGAAAACACTAAATTGTCAATGGAAATGTTAAAGCCCGAAAAGAAATTAACTATGAGATAGAAGATGAACAATAGCAAATTGCCTACTCTGACCAAGTAACTATGTTTTATGCATATAGGCCAAGACTAACTCGGAGCAAATTTTTTAATCCAGATTTATCAAAGTTCACAATAACAATTATCAAATACTGCCCGTCTGGAATTAACTGTCCAATTCCTTTCTAAAATAGCCAGCATTGAATGTCCACTTTCCTAAAATAGTCATATATTTTATCTAAACTTCCACTACTAGTCTCCTTAATTTAAGGGGATAAGCTCTACAAACATAATGATCCCACCCCTAAGCTCTTTGACTCCCTTCATTTGAGGGACTTAAGCTCCACTGACACATTGGATCCACCATTAATCTCTTTAGTTAATAAGGATATTAAAGTATTTTATTTATAGTCAAACTACTTTCCTTAATTTCTGTGCAAAGTCAAACTAAAACATGCAATTCCTAGCAGAGGGAGTAGTATTTTGCAGAACCACAAGGTCAAAACACACATTTATAAAGTTGATTTCCATAAAAGCATTTTCCAGAGAAGTATACCTTGCTTTACAATCTGGGAGACTACTGACAAGGAATTTCCTTCTTGTCCTGAAAGCAGAAAACCCAAGAACAAGAAGTGATTATCCCGCCAAAGACAAACAGCAAAAATATGCTAAGTCAGAAAATGGTCAAAGTTAGCCTAGTTGAATTTGATCCGCTGACCTTCAAAGTTCACAGGTATATATGAGAAAGCCAAGCATCTGCCAACATCATCCTTCGTTAAAGTATACTCATTTGTACCAGTTGACACCAATACAAATTCCCTGCACATGAGGGGAGGAAAAGGATAACAACCAAATATTTACATATTTAAGTTTCTGCCAAAGTAACACGAGCAAGTCCAGTAATAGAGATTAATGCAAATCAATTCATGTTGAGATGTGATATTTGTTAAAGAAACAGAAAAGGGTTTGTTCCTTTAACAGCTAAAAGTTAGACTCCAGGATTTGATGTTAATTTTTCAAACATGATTCTTTAGTGCAATAGACTACTCAATTCCAGCACAAAGCTGAAAAGGAGGAATTAGAATACCATGCTTAATACTAGCAGAAAGAATTCTTAGGATTCATGGTTTTTGAAAAGAAGGAAAAGCAATTACAAACACCACATAGTATTTAAAATAGTACTTCCATCTAAATAGTTTACACTTTCAGAATAAGAAACCAGCATTTACAAACAGAAAAGCATGAGAAAGAAGCAGACTGGAAGTCCTCAATATGTTTGAGAGAGAGCCAAAATGCTAAAACTACATTCTTTTAAACACAGGAACACCACTTAATCCTTGGATATTGCAAATTTGTGATAAAAAATATCTACTGTATACTTATGAACTATAGTCCCCCCCCCCCTTTTTCCCCCCTAAGAAAGGTGCATCCACTGCTACCTATCAACTATCAGGTAATCAGACTGAACTTAGGAAAGTGGAAGACCAATCGTTACTCCAAAACTTTATTAAAATGTCTTCCAATCGTTACTCCAAAACTTTATTAAAATGTCTTCCCTGAACAGAACGACATAACAAATACAATATGTTTAAGCTTAAAGATAAGGCAAAAAGAAACTTGAATATCTAACAGTGAAAATAATTGATGTAGCTTCCACCATTGCTCATTTAAACGGGAATAACCTAACCTGCATGACTAGTCCTACCACTTGAAGACCCAAAGAACAATTAGAGACCGCTGCTAGAAACCAATGATTTTTATCACTGTATATCAATAGAAAAAGCAGTAGCAACAATTGAGGTTGATCACAACAGATGATTATTTCCTTATACGTGGACAGGATCAATAATTCTGTGTGCATGCATGTGTGTCAGAGACAGAGGATTTCCTTGTTTCCAATAATAGATACTGGTTTCAGTACCATGAGATTCTATAAATAACTATATTAGCATATTAAACATCAGCTAGTCATTTGCTAGGTTCCGAAAACATAAAATCAAACTGAAGAAAAATACTAACCCAGTGTCCTTGTCCTCACGTGACCACTCGAACTTGCTGGGACCTTCTCTTCCTCCAAAGTAATCTCCAACTCCTTTGATTGTACTTCCCTCAATGGCATCACCAATTATTTGTACATTATTCACAGATGGAGCCGCTGCCAAAATATAGCAATTCAACTACAATGATTATGAAGAAAAGAAGAGAAAACTACTATCTCTTCAAAGAGAGAAAAGGAAAGATCGCTCCAGAGGCACCAATTATGTCATTTGCATACAGATACTCTGGAAGCAAGCCTGTTTTTGAAAACACATTCTACTGGTTACCGACACAATTTCAATCAATTTGGTAGTAGCTGATTATTGATGGATCTTTAACACAATATCAAATTATCACAAAATAAAATGCTTGTCACCAAAAATTGTCAACTACAATTTTGTCTTCTCATTACAAGGAATTTTCTTTTTAAAAGAAAAAGTAGATGCGGTAGGGAGAAGTTTGAGAATAAAGATATGCACCTGCTTTTACATAATCAGTTATTGCATATTGAGGCTCCCCTTTGGCACCTTCTTCAGTTACAGGAGTATACATGTAAACCAAGCATGAGTCAATGTCATCGAAAGTCAAACAGTATTCTTCTTTTTCTGCACCAGCAATCACTACAGGGCTGCTATTCCACTTTCTTCTCAACCAGCTGGATAACATGAAGCATCAAGTCAAACTATTCCTCACATCAATACTGTAATTTACCAAAAAATTGATCATTTAAACATTACGTGCTCAACATCTTAAGAAACATTATTGTGAAATAGTCTCACCTAGAAACACCCTTATCTGGAGTTCCACCACACCATGCAATCTCTGTGTGTCCTCTAATAATGTTTCCCTCCACAAGATCTCCATGGATGTCAATCTTCAAAACCTTTGGAATACCAGTTCCTTAACGAGAAATCAAAAGACAGTCAAGTAACTAAGTAAGGGCATCTACAAAATAAGAAATGCACAGAATGAAAGTTTTCTTCCTGTCTTGTTCCTTTCAAGGGCCAGTTTGATAAAACTGAATTCTAAAGATTGAAGTTTGAAATATTTTAGTTATGAATTCTAAACTCTGAAGTCTGAAAACTGAATCTCGATGCTAAATTCTGAACCTGAAGACTGAATTAATTGATATGTTATGGTTATTTATTGCTGAACTATGAAATCTGAAAATTTAGTATTTATCTCTTTGTTCAAAAAATGTTGAAAAGATAATTTTCTGTCCAACTTGCATAATTTTTATAAATATTAAATTGGTGAAAATAAAATTTAAAAAAAATTATTGTTAACCAAAAAAGCAATACTAATTTTATTCAGCAATACTTTTGTAGTAAAGATTTAAGGTTTGATAACTTTGTAATTGCATAATTTTTTCTTTTTTAATTGACAATAGTTATTAAAAATAAAAAGTTCAAAAAATAATTAAACATTAATAATTCTCTGTTCTAAAGTAAAAAATTGTATTTTATTATGATTTTTTATTTTAAAATATTTATTTTCAATGTGTTTTATAAAAATTTGATATATATATATATATATATATATATAAAAGGATATAATGATTGGATGAATAATCTATATATTCATATTTCAGACTCAAGTCACTTCGATTTTACTTAAAATTTATAACTGTAATTAAGCAAGTCTTAAATAATTAAGAGATTAATAAAATTTGTTATCAAACACACTTAAAAGATTAAGCACTTAATAGCATCTATTATCAAACACATTTAACTCAATAAGTGCTTAATCAATTAATTTTAAACGCTTAATTGAGATATCAAACAAGGCCTAAATTAGTGTACGGCCATGTGAACAAATACAAGGGGAAAAGAAGAAATACACATGTAAAAGCAGCGCATGGTGGAGGAAGAAAAGTCATTTCACCAATCAAAAGAACAAATAATTCTTGAGCATTGCATTGGCTATTTCATGTATAAGAGAGGGAGAACATACCAGGAGAAACAGGTGAGGATATTGCGAAAATAGTGGGATATTCAATCTCACCCAGGAGAGGAGAACACTCCACTTTCAAAATTTTACCGATGTTCTCATGCTTTGGCCAATATACCTGACCACATAACAATTTTCAACAAGGACTAGAAAGATATTAAGGAAGTTTAAAAACCAACATCAGGCACACCTTACCTCTGCAGTCACATCAGGAATGACAGTAAAGGTTGCAAGAGCTTTCTCTCCTATAAACCATTGGTACTTTAAGACTAACTGTGAATCACTAATTGCATTTTCTTCTTTCACAAAATCAAAGCGGCAACAGCAAGCATCTCCTTCAAATGGTTTCTCTATCGAGGCTTCTTTTAGTAGGTACCCTGGAGGAAGTTGTTCTTTCCAACGGTCAAGCAAAAATTGGAACGTTGAATCTGGGAATGCCGACAAACTTTTAGGAGATTCCAACCACAATTTTTACATAATTATTTTTTTTGGTCTCACCTTTAGCTTGGTCTGGACGGCAGAACTCCCAACCACCTCTAATACACAGTGCAGTATGCGCAGGATAACGTTTGGCCAACACTATTGCCTCACGAGAAAGATCTACAACAGATTTCCAATATGATAAATCCATCAGAATTAGTGGTGAACAGGATGAAATAGGACAGAAATCTATTGCATGGAAAGCCAGAGGCAGCTATCAAATATCAATGTATAGAAGAAATATAGACAGGGAGAGCCCCATTAAATGATGGCTTTTTAATGAACTCTTCCAAAATGGAAGTGAAAAAGGAATATAGACATACATATCAGAACTTAACATTGAGATTCTGATTCACAATCATAGCGGAGGAAAGAAAAAGAAGTAGATCAGAGGAGATGTGAGGAAAGACGAATGCCAAAGGAATGCTAATTTGAAGTGCATATTGCAGTAAAGGACAGACACCTATCCTCACAAAAAGAAAGGATAGAACTAAATAAGGGAAAGACAAAGAGGAAGAAAATGATGCAAAAGAAAAGTGAAGTGCCACTATACCTCTATCATTGAACTTTTTCAAAGTTGGGCCGATAAGTAAAATAGAAGCTGCTTCTACATAAGGCATCTTAAGTATGGGATTCTCCTCCACACGCAAATGCTGCAGAGATTCATTGACAAAGAGATTGAGTGCAGAATTGTATTGAACAATGAAAAATGCCGAGTTTTCTATAATGTGATTTGAATTAATGCAGCTTTAGCTGAGTGTACAAGTTTGACTTTTTGTACTTGAGAATTAGCATCGTAATTATGCTAAATAGCATATCGGAGAGACCCACCTAAGCATCTGTAACCTCTATTCACAGGAAAGCAAATCCATATCACACACCACCAAAAGTCCTCGTTGCAAGGAAATACATTACATGCCTAAGTGGACATGACAAGGCAAGAGATCCCTTATTTAGAACATCTGGTGTCAATACACATAACGGGTAGACTATAAGTGCAATAGATGCCTAATTTAAAACATTAATCAAATCCATTTGAATCACCTAGGTCTCCTGATGCAGTTCAACTTATTCATGTTAAAATAATGTTAATCACTCAAAAACTGTGAAACTTCTGAAATGTTAACATAGCACAAAAAAACTTTTAAGTATGTTGTATAAGAAACCATTTAAGTATGTTGTAACATTTCGTTTATGTTCACGACACTAGATGACTAGAAGATATGAAGTAAGCCTGCTGAGTGAGTATGATATATGATGCAACCAACAAGCCACAAAGACCGAGAACTTTTAGGTTTCAGTATTGCGCTAAACAAAGCTGGCCTCTATATACTGAGGGGAAAGAGAAAGCAACCTAACCTTTAAAACTCACCATAAATGCATCCAAAAAGAAGGAGAAGAGATAGATATATAGATAGATAGCTAGAGAAAGAGAAAGAGAGAGAGAGAGAGAGAGATTTTTACAGTGAGAAATTTTGTGTTCAAATATGTTAATCAAACTATTGAGAAAAGAAATGCAAGTGTAATATTAAAAAAAAAGTATCAAAATGGCTAGGTTAGGTGAAAAATCTTCCATCACCAATAATGGAATATAGAGAAGCTTCTTCTCTCTAAAAGCATATGACAGAAGATTTTAAGGAACAGGTGGACAAAGGAACTGGAAAGCAGAAGCTGCAATCTTAATGATACCAAAAGCATCACTTCCATTATGTATTAGAACAAACAAATATTATGCCTAAGAAAATATAAATCTAATCTATGATTGCATTTCCAACAAGTTAATAGGATAAGAAATGAGCTTGTTTATACTCAAAAGAAGATGCATGACAAGAATGATAGTCATATCAACATAAAGAAGCCATAAAAAGACTCTGAAGTTTAATATTTGCCATAGGCCAAATAAGAGAAACAAGAAAGATATGCCGATCAGGAGTTCAGAACTTGTCCATCTGTACTATATTTTGTGTCAGTGCACAATTCCATTTTAATATAAGTAAATGCTGAAAGAAAAAAATAATATAAAAAGGATAGGCTGGTGAGATGAGAGCAGCTAGCTAGGAACTAGGAATAAAGGAGGCACAGGAGTAGCGTATCTTAACAAAACAAAGGCTCCTTTATCCTCAACTGCGCAGGCACCTAGCAACCATAATATACTCACTAGCTTAAGAATTTTGCATTCCTGGAATTTAACGAACTAACCTCAAGGACAGGCAAATGAGGAAACCCCTTCAAAGTTGATATCTTATTCTTGCTAGCTGCTAATACCTGCACAAAATGGAAAGTGACTTGCGATAAAAGGAGCAGAAACTTCACTACAGTAGAAGTGAGAATGAACACTAAATTGTTAAATGAACTAACAGACCTGAAGCCGAGGCTGACTAGCCATTGCCAGGGATTTTAATTTATTTTGAGCAACAGAAAGGAACTGGAAGGAAGGAAAAGAATAAAAACAATAAACCCAAATTAGCTCTATCCTGTATATTCACATAAAGGAATTGGTAAAAAAGACTTTCAGTAGATAAGCAGAGTTAAGATATTGAATAAAGGGTCACCTCCAAGTTAGGAAGCTCCGGTAGGCTAATCAATGACGAAATTTGATTCCCAGCAAGATACAGTTGCTACAGGTATCACACATATCAGAAAATTGTTTTTAGCCACATATCCAACAACTAAGTGCTAAAAGGAAGTGCACATATTTTTTAATAAATAAAAAAATACCTGTAGGGCTTTGCAATTCTCAAGAGGCTCAAACCCATGACCTTTGAAATCATTAAAGCTCAAATCAAGAACCTTGGATGTCCAATAGAAACAACAATATTAGAAGTTCCAATCACAGGGAATAAACGATAAGATAATAAAATGCATATGTAAACCCAAAGAAAAAAAAATTCTGAATTCCTCTACAACTGGCACAATCCATTGAGCGCTAATCAAACAACAAATAAAAGAAAATGAACTTCCAGACAAACCTTCACACGCTTCAGTATCTCAATACCATCCAATGTAGTTAAGAGATTGTCTCTCAGATAAACAAACTGAGGAAAAGGAGAATCAGTAAAACAGCGATTAGTATGGCTGAATTCCACATTTGTGTGGTAAAAGGTAGAAGACTATTCCATGGAACATCACCTCTTAAAAGGGGGAAAATATTTATGAATAACATGTTTGAATCCAAAGAAAGCTAAGCAAAATTTAAAAGCACAATCCAGATCTGCATCTAGCGTACATCAGGGGCTCAAACCTAGCTTTAAAATAAAAGAATAACTACAAAGCTTAACTTTATAATTGTAAAGAGCTTGTTTGCCACAGAGGATATTGACGTGCAGAGGCATTCACTAATTCAAAAGAAAGATGAAAATGAATTCAGAGCTATCAGCTTAGTGATGTACTGTCAATAGATGATAGCAGCGCAAATCACAGAAAAGTACTCAAAAATTATGAAATTTGCAGAGAAATTACCATTAGTTAGATTTCTGCAGTCTATAGCAAAGTCATTTATTTTATAGAAGTCCCAAACATAATTCCAACAATTTCATAGTTGTTTGCATAAATTATTTTTGAAGCTATAATCTGTTTCCTATATTAGCCTGCATGTACAATTTACCCTAAGCATCATTCCGAATGGGAAACTAGAACAAGAGATGGCAAGCTTCAGTTATGAACTTTGCATTATATTTATATATGATAAAAAGAAGGAAAAGAAAGTAGAATCATAGTACCACATTACAAACCAGTTCAACACTGAAAGATGAATATTTCTTAGTTCCTTAAATTTATCAAACCACCTAACTTAAAAACATCACTAGTTGGCTGCACTCGATTGATACACAAAAGAGCATGAGCAATCAATATATGTTCTCCTTTTCTTTCTTTCCTTTTTGTTTTCTTTCACAGCAGTCTGGAATTTGAATCCTGAAATTGAGTTAGCATACTGCCTGCAGCAAGAAAGTAAATGGCATCCATGAAATATCAAGTTACCTCTAAAGTAGGAGACAAGTTCAGCCCATTATTGTTGAGGCTACGAATTCTGTGACCCCTGAGATCCAACCTCTTCACCCGAAAGTAATTTCATCAATTGCAACACTTAGTACAGAAATTATACATAAACTACATACATTAGTACAGAAATTATACATAAACTACATACATACATGCATGTATACATACATTACACACAAAACACAAAAATAAATAATTAATCTTTTGAAACATAACTTTGATAAAAGCACGTCCGTGGCATGTTCATATCTTTTGCTATTGCCTCCAGAAGTGGAAACGATTATCTAAGAAACTTAATGACAAATTTCTAATATGAACACATTGCAATATGCTGTATACCAATAGCAAATTATCAGATTGCAGTCTAATAAAGGTCCTGGAACTTTTCTCATTACTAAGGGGATAGAGGAGGAAAATTAATTCAACTTTTGAACAGGAATGGTGGGGAGAAAGTAGATATATGAACCGGTTATTTCAACTACATAGACCATAGAAATGAAACATACCTTCCACCTTCAAACTTAATGCATTGACAGACTAAATAAATAATATACAATACACACCCATGCTATGCATGTTGCCACAGCAAATATTTACATACGTACGTAAAGGGTCAAGTTAATCCACTTTATAGTCTAAGAGGCAAGCATTCCATTAGAACCTCAGCAAAAATAGGAGAAGAAGTCAAATTCCATGTAATATTTGAATTCCTTCCCAATGTAATAGAGACACATACAAAGATAAAAATAGAGAAAAAAGATCCACATCTAATACCAGACTGACAGCAAATCGCTCTACAGCCTTACGAGTTCTGACCAACATTCTTATGCTCACACTGTAGCACCTAGATATTAATACTAATATTATTCAAGTATCTTTGTTAAAAGTATCAATGTATATGATATAGTTCATAATGTTAGGGAAAACAATGAATAGAAAAGCAGCCCTACCACTCTGAAACATCATATTAATCAATATCAAGAATTTAAATCTTCAGCCTATCACATAATTATGATTACTGAATGTGGACTGGGATATAAAATTCTATCATAGGCCGCAAGTCTTACCACATCATCGCCAGCTTTGATCTCTACTTGAGGAAGCATAATTAAGCGTGAATCTCGACTTTCAGGAGTCCCTGATTTCCTACGACCAGACAAATTGGAACTCCTGTTCATAGATGTTGACAAAGACCCACTTTTGGATCCGCTAGAAAATGAAGGTGACCGAGCAGATGGTGAAGAAACCTTTGCAACAGACTTCCTAAGTGAAGAACTGCTGCCGGTACTATCCAGTGATGTAGAAGGAACCCTCCTTATGGATGAAACTGATGAGGGAGATGGCCTCGTAGAACTACTTTTCAAAGAATCTAGTTTGCTGGCATCAGAAGATGATGAAGTTCTGGGAGTTCTAGCAACAGGGGAAACTGGTACTGAGTATCTAACTTCGGAAATGCTGGACCTGGTAGTTGTCTTAGTACCAGCAGGAGGCAGTGAGCTCCTTCGGATCTCTGGTAGAGACCTCCTTACAGGATCCAAGGCTGAAGAGCTAGACCTTTTACCTGCGACTGAACTGACACTGGTATCCTGTCCTTTTGTAAGCGAAATTGACTGCTTTTCGTGTAATCCACCAGTGCTGTTCCTTCTAGCCACTAGAACTGAACCCGAACTCCTTGAAGCACTACTCACAGTTGATTTCTTCAATGTTGATCTTGTACCAGTAGGCAAAACACTCTTCGTTTCCGCTTTCTTTTTCACAATACCAGTAGAAGCATTGCCTTTGAGCATCACTAAACCATTTGGTTTCACGCCCTTTGACACTTTCTTAACACTTTCTGCAGAAAGTGGCTTTGTTAACTCTGATTCTTGCGACTTCTCGACCAAATCTTTGGCCGAAAGTGTCTCCTGTTTTTCATGAGTTTGGGCGTTTTCCAGTGAATCCTCAGCGGATAGAGTCAATGGTTCCTCCATTCCTTTCAAGAGTGAAAGCTCCAGCAGTTCAAGACCAAGTTACCTAAGTTAGACAAGATGATAGTCAGAAAACCAAGAAAAGAAACAAAAAGCATATAAGCATTCCAAGTCCCCGTTAAATTCCCCCGTAAAACAGTTTAACTCTTGAACTTAAATTTACTCTTCAAGTATTAGTACAACCATATTTAACTATGCAAAGATTTCTTGCTTAAATTCCAGGGTAATTCATCAAAGAATTGATTCCTTTATTTCGAACTGTTTGAATTACAAAATCTGAAGCACTAAAATTCGAAACCCAAAGTGAAAACATAGCAACCGACAAAAATGATACCGTAATTGCTTTGTTAATTACAAGTTATTTTCATATACAGCCCCAACTTTTTCTACACAGACCCATGACAGCAAACTCTACCAAAATCAAAGTTCAAAACTTTAGACGAAAAAAAATGTTCCTATACCACAAAAGCCAACTATCAAAATAATGCAGCTTCTCTACCTCAAAGTCAAGCGGTTCACCGACATTTTCTTCACCGCAAGAGAAGTTATAAGAAACAACAAAAATTGAAAGTGAGGGTTCTGAATTACCTCAAATGCATAATAGATCTGAAGAAGAAGCAACCAAGAAACTCTTAAAAACAAAAAGTTGTTCAGCTAAACTCGACCCATCCCACTTTACTTTTCTTGAAGGGCTTCAAAGCACAAGCACAAGAAGAAAAGTAAGCAAGAAAAAAACAACCACAGTCACACACTTACACTCTTATATGAGAGAGTCCAAGAAAAGCGTGGCCTGGAAAAGGGAAGTTAAGTGTGAAAAAGACAGAGAGAGAATAAAAGACACTGCAGCAGATATCATGCTCAGATGCTGCTGCTTCTTCAATGAGTAATATTTAATACAGTACCGCTTTAATGGAGTGAGGAGCACAGATATTTGATGCAGCCAATGCAATGTGGGGGGCAGTAGTGTTACAGTATCATTGTGTATTATTGTTATGACTTTTGTTACAAATGTTTGATAATGGGGTGTGTGTGTGTGTGTTTGTAACCCGTTTGGTTATGTGTATTTTGAATTTTGTTTACGTGGAGAAGAAACACTTTGCGGTTGAGGGAATTTTTTAAGATTGATTTTGGATTTTAGGTGAATAATTGGAAAAGTGAGTTGGCGGAATTAGAGGGCGTAGAAAGCGACTGGAAAGTGGGGTAAGTGGAATGTATAGTATCATTTTTTGATAATAGAAAATGTAATATACATATTTAAATTTAATTATATATAATCTAAAAAAACTTATTTTAAATTATTATTTATTTTTTAAATTCCCTAAAGAAGTTTGAGAGAATTATAACTATTATTTATTTTCTAAATTCTTTAAAATTCTCTCAAACTTCTTGGACAATAAAGCTCAAATTTAGGGAAAAAATACTTTGAATTTTTATGAGTAATTAAAATTTTTATTAATAGAAATAGAAAATTAAGTTACACAAATGAATAAATATCTATCGTAATAAACAAAATACCATATCCAATTAACTCTAAGTGAATAAAGTATAAAAGAAAATAAACAAAAGCAAACACACTCTAATCATCTATATAGTTTTTTCTTTAAAATCCTCTGCATCATCAGCATGAGAAACTTAACTTCATCACATTCTCTAAGAAGCAACTTAAAAGACTTTGGATGAATCAACGGTAGTGAAAATTGCTTCAAAATGAGATAAAAGACCAGGGAATGATGCAGATCTAGTTTAGATAATAACAAAACTAAAAAAAAAGTGAGCATTAAATAGCAATCTAAAAAAGATTAGTGATAAATCATACCTTTAAGCTTTGAATCTTGAAAGAAAATACTTGAAGGAGATATTTTGGTGGTTTGTAGGCAAAAGATAGAGTGAAAAACTAGGAACAAGAAAGAAAGAAAGAATATGACGAAGATCCAAGCTCCGACATATGCTTGAGCTTGAATTTGGCCAAAGCAGTGTCGAAGAAGAAGAAAATGTAGAGCCAGTCATAGAGAGAAAGGAGAGAGTATGTGGTCTCTTCATGAAGAATCTGGGCCAGAGTTGCGTCAGAGAAGAAGAAGGTATAGGACCAGTGGCAGAGAGAAGCGGTAGAGAGAGAAAATAAAGAGACAATGTAAAATTAGTTTAATTAAAAACTACTTCGAATTTGGGTGAACGAAGGTAAGTTCTTCAAATTACATCTAATTTTTCATCTTTGTTCATGAAATGTTAATGAAAATCGTCTTACAATGGCCAGAGATTTGAAACTGAAAAATTAGTTATGTGTTATGCCATCTAGGGAAGAACATGCAGTAATCTTTCGCCCAACTGGAAAGAAGTTCCAAGATAGTTTTGTCCATATGGGCTAAATAGTTGAGAAGAGTTTCTCAACTGTTTCGCCCAAAAAGGGTAGAAGTCACAGGACTTTTCTCACCTTCAATAGCAGCGACAAAAGAATCACAAGTCTTCTGCAAACAATGGCTGAAGTCACTATCGATTTCCACTTGAAGTGATGGAAACTGGCAGTGACTTCTGCCGCTGATGATGAAAGTTAGCATTCTTTTTTAAATTTTTTTGCTTATTATTTTATGCTTTATTTAATTACTTGTAATTTATTTATTTGCAACAAATTGCTAAGTATTTAAACATTTTATTTGTTTAGTTAAGTCGTATTTTTATTATACTTTAATTTGCAGTTATGTTGTTTAATTAATTAGTTTTACTTATTATTTTGGTCATTGTATAATAAACTAGTTTAGGTATGCGATTAAGAAATTGTTAAATAGGCTTAATTTTTAAGCATGTTTATTTAATAACATAAGTTTTTTGTGTTGGAGGATTTAATTACTTAATAAATTATTTATAAATAGATTAAAAGTTAATTAGATAAAATTTTAATACAATTTAGTTATATAGATTAAAAGTTTATTAATTTATATAGACTAGTTAAGTAGTATACTTGTTTAGTTAAGTCCATTTTTATTATACTTTAATTTGCATTTAACTCTTTTAATTAATCACTTTTACTAATTATTTTTTGGTACTATAATAACCTAGTTTAGGTATGCAATTAGGAATTTGTAAAATAGGTTTAATTTTTAAATATGTTTATCTAATAACCTAAACTTTTTAATTTGGAGGAATTTAATTACATAAGAAATTCCTTTTAAATAGATTAAATGTTAATTAGATAAAAATTTTAATACAACTTAATATATATACATTAACAATTTATTTATTTATATATTAGTTAAGCAATATATTTATTTTAGTTAAGTCATATTATTATTATACTTTAATTCACAATTGGCTCAATTAATTAATAATTTTACTTTATTTGTTCAATACTATAATAAACTAGTTTAGGTATGTGATTAAAAATTAAAAAAAATGACCAGTTTAGTCCCAAAAGTTAAGTGCCTAACATGTTATGGTCTCAAAAGTTTTTTCTGCCGTTATAGTCCTCAAAGAATTTTTATTCAGCTAATAAGATCCAAAATGTCATGCACCTATAACACGACATCGCACATTAGTTGGACCTTATTAGCTGAATAAAAATTATTTGAGGACTATAACAGCATAAAAAAACTTTTGAGACCATAACATGTTAGGCACCTAACTTTTAGGACTAAACTGACCATTTTTCCTTAAAAATTTATAAAATAGGTTTAATTTTAAACATGTTTATCTAATCATCTAAGTTTTTAATTTAGAGAAATTTAATTACTTTAAAAATTATTATTAAATAGATTAAATGTTAATTAAGTTGTTTGTATACTATTGATGGCTAAGCCCTCCAGGGGGCAACAAATTTTGAAACATGATTTAGGATAGGTGACAGACAGTAGCAGCTGACTACACAATCATTATTTGATTACCGCCTTAACCAAGCAATAGGCATCTCAAGTGGCAGACTCATGGTGGCATAGCACAAGCGATATTCTTGTTTTAGACACATTTATGGTGCCCATCATGACACCGCAATTGACGCCTCCTATGTTTTGTCACCGACATTTACTTGCTATATCCATCATATATGCCTTATCCCTGGCCTTTGAGTGCATCCGCTCCTTATTATTATCCATATCTTGGGCCCTCTTTTCTAGCAAGTGAGGTCAGTTACCCCGATACAGCTGGAGCTTCACATTTCTATTAGCCTCCAGTCTCGGTCATACCTATTCAACATTCAAAGAACTACGATGAAGACCCTAGTGATTCCACCCCAGATGTGGAGCAGATGCCTAAGGATATAGATGTTTTGGAGGCTGAGGTGTAGATGAAGGAGCAAGAGGAGGAGTCTTAGGACGAATGTTCCATAAAGGCTTAGCCCGTCATTACACCAGCACCTTCATCTAGCAAACCTCGATAAGGATTATTGCACAGTGTTGTTGCGGGAATGGAGAGCCTAGCATGTTGTGTATCCACGCGGATGGATCTTCTCAACATTAGATCCTCTCTCATGTGGTGTTGGTGAGTTTGCTCAGCCTAGGATGCTTTCAAGTCGACTGGCCCATGATGTCGATCATATTGAGAGAGAGGACGTTCCTACAATAGCGCCGACCTTGAGAGATCGGATGCTATCTATACCTTAGTCATAGATGTACCTTCTCTCAAATAGTGCCAAAGGCACATAATGATATCCCAAGATAAGATTTTATAGCTGAATGGGAGCTTTCGACCCAATTGGCCGTTTCAATTCTAAAGTGTAGGATCTTCCCAATCTAAGCTTTAACAAATTGTCACATGTGAATCCAGCCTAGTAGTATCCAAGTACCTCAACATGTTATGGAATCTCGACCACGATGTTTGCCTGTGAGCATAATTTACCTGGTACTCCTCTTTTGTAAGGGAATCAAACAACTTTCTCCACGTTCCCTTCATAAACTATTCGACTATCAGTTTTATTCCGCGTGCCTTAAAGCATTGATTCTTCACAATTTTTGCAATGTGACCCCTACATAATATATGATATAAATTGAGAAAGACATCGTGGAGGATTTGCATCAACCTTGACTCACATTTTGTCACAATAGCGTATGGGGGCAATCTCTATCAAAGATGGTTTGAATGTACTTAAATGCCCATTGGTAAGTGTCTCACTGCTCATTACTCATCCATGTTACAACCACTAAAAAGTTACGCTCTATTGGCATAATCACGATAACCTCTAATTACGACATATTAGACCTAAATGGAAAAAAAATAATTATTAGCTGGAAAACATACTAGATTACACAACTACAAAAGATAATAATAACGACTCACATTAAGTTGTAAAGAATTAAATTAACAAATAATTAAATTAAGATATTTCTCCTAATTATAGTAAAATATAAATGTTCGTCTTATAGGTCGTATACATTATAAGCATAAATAGATAAGTACAGGCAAGTGCATATGAAATTGGGCGTGCAAATACACAATCAATGAGAATATTTGTCCAGTCTACACTTTGTGCTAATGAATGTATCTATGCTCAGTGAATTGTTTAAAAAGTTATTGCATCATTGTCCGACCTTTCATACTCGACACTTTCAACTTGTGCCATACATTATGCACAGTCTTTGCCCTATGTTGTTAAGCAGGTTAGTAGAAAATTCACATCAATGGAAACTCAAAAATATTAATATAACAACAGTATAAGCAAGGCAATATCGAATTTCAAACTTGAAAACATAGTTCAGGTTCTCTTGTTTCAAATGATCTATTATATATATGACATTTACTCATTTGCTCCATAATTTTTACTTATCTACTCCGTGATGTGCGTCTATTGCTCGATCATTCTTGCAGCTAAAGCTTGACCATGATTGTACTTTCCAAGCTCTTGATTATGTTTCCTACATACCACCTCAAGCTCCACACTCCTTCGTATTGCTCTCTCTCCGTTAGTTTCAATAGACAACTGCACTTCTTTATTCCTTTCGTCTTTCGACCTTTCTTCTTCTTAGGATCTAATGTTCCTGCCTCTGTTGTTGGCTCATTCTTGGGTGCAAAAATAAATTTTCAGTATGAGCCACCCCTCTCACACCTAATGTTTATAAAGCCATTGCCTTTTCCATCACCTTGTTTGGAAAGAGCAATTATCAAGAATGTCCTTAGCTGCAATGCCTTTCTATTCACCCATTTTACAAGCTCATCTTTCGGTTGTCTGTAGAGGAATCATAATTATCAGGGGAGTCTCTGCTGAGATATCTCAATCATCTGCAGATATATTCGTGTGCCAAATGTGTTCAATCCATTTCGTAAGAGTTTGGTTTATCGTACTTCTCATGAAAGAATTTAAACAATGCAATAGTACATATTTTGTCCTTCTAACAAACACTACTACTTTCCAAAATTGATGAAGGCTAGCTTGAATAATTATTGTGTAATAGAAGTTTTGGATTATAGAATCAAAATGATCTTATTGCCTTGGAGCTATAGTGAAACGGACATCTCAAATGAGTTTAAGCGCTTGAAGATTAAAGAGGATATCAAGTCATTGAAGGCCTTGAAGATCCGATTGTGTAGGGTGTTGTGTTATTTATAGGTATATCTTGTAAATTCTATATTCTTTGCTTTTGAAATCTATGCATTGCATGTGGCAGCACAAATAACTTTTATCAAACTTAAACATTAGATTTGATCTTTAAAAGTTCTTCATGATTCTTTGATAAAACCAAGTGTTTAATAACGACTTATACTTAGAAAGCTTTAAAATGACTTTTCTCGTGGTTGAAGTTGACTTCGAACTTCTTGTGATTAAGTTTTAAATGATTTTATAAAGTTTAAAAAAGTTCAAACTCTAATTCATACGTCTAAATATTGTTAATGCTATTGAATTTCTAGAGAAATTTGGACGCGATGGGCTAAATTTGGCTGACCGAATTGCATTAAACAACCTAGAGAATGGAAAGTTCAAATAATCAACTCGGATGCAGTAAGCCCAATTCGGTAGTCCGAATGACACTGTTACTAGTCATTTTTTGAACGTTGCATTTGAGTTTTGAGTAATATAAAATGCTTAAACTTCAGACCGAAGACTTAAGGTAGTGGATGCAGATCTTAAAGAGATCAAACTACTATAAATCATTGTGTTCCTCTTTCTTCATTTATTAATTGTTTTCATTTGAACCAATTTACTTTGTCTTCTGTGGTAGATAACATTTGTTGTTGTCACATTTATTTGTTATCTTCTTTTCAACAACTCTCTTTCAATTTGTACTTGGAAGTTGTGATTTTTCTAAAAGAGATTTCAACAAAGAAAATTTTTCAAAATTAACCAAATACCTAATTCACCCCCTCTTAGGTCTTTCAATTGGTATCAAAGCAGGACTTCTTTTGTGGTTTAACAATCAAAGTAAAGATCTTATTGATAGCATTTCAAAATTCTCTTATTTGGAAGGATTTTTCACAAATCAACCTCCACTATTTGAAGGAACAAACTGTACCTTTTAAAAATCTAGAATTAATATTTATATTTTTCTATTAACTTTGATTTGTAGAATATCATTAAAGAATGTTCTTGTGTCCCAATGAAATTGAGAGCTGATGGAATTACAAAGGAACCTAAGACTATTAAAGAATTTGATAAAAGTGATTAAAAAAGGATGACCTTGAATTATCAAGTAATGAACATCCTTAATTGTGCTTTCGACGTTAACAAATACAATTAGGTGAGTGGAAGCTTCTTCAATCCACTGACACATAAAGGGACACATTAAGTAAAGGAATCAAAGTTTGCTATGCTTGTTAGAGATTATGAACTATTCACAATGAAACAATATCAGAACGTTAGTGACATGTTCACAAGATTCACCAATATCTCAAATAGCTTGAAGTCTTATGGAAAAAACTATTCCCTTGGAGAACAAAATAGGAAGATCTTGGATACACTTCCATAATCATGGCAACCAAAGAAACTAGCCATTGAAGAATCAAAGGATTTGAAGACTCTTCCTCTCGAAGAGCTCATTAGATCACTCCTCACTCATGAAATCAAGATTGAAAGATTAAATGATCTAGAAGATGAGAAAAAAGAAAGAAAAGGAGTTGTTCTCAAAGCAAATGATAATCTCAGTGAACAAGAGGATTCATCTAGTGATAAAGAAGAAGATGGTGAATATGATGACATGACAATAGTGGTCAAGAAGTTTAAAAATTTTTACAAAAAGAGATTTCTCAAGAAGTGCAAGAGTATCAATTACAAAAAGGGGAATAATCAAGTACTAGCGGCAATTATCAATTTCTAGGTAGTTGTTTACTTTTATGTTCATATGGTCTTATTTATGGAGTTGGAAGTGACATTTCTCATCATAGTATTTAGTAGTCTCTTCTGTAACTGGCATAACTTACATCTACGATCTCCTATATTCTTCAAGATAAAGGAGGTAATGGAGATAATGAGCTATAAATGATGGATGTTGCAACTTTGATTGTAACTCCTGACCTTTCGTATTTCATAATCTCAAACATGAATTAACACTTGGGATAATAGACATTCACATAATTGATATATTCATAATATGATTTTTATATAAAATTGTTTGCCTAAATCTCTTAAAAAGGTGTATTTTGGATTGATTTTCTTTTAGAAATTATTGTTTTGAAAATAATAAAAATGAATTAGTTTGTGAGAGAAGATGTAAGATTTAGAGTGAAAAAGGCCACAAAAAAATTCTTCTTCCATTTTAAAATATAAGGCATTTTGATTTTTTTTTGCATAGATTAAGGACGAAGGAAATAAAGTGTGTTTTTCTATTATATTCATAATTAATTACACTAATATAATAGTAGATAAAAAATTATATTTATAGTGAGATTAAATTTTAAAAAATAATTTTTAAAAATTTATAAAAAATAAATATTTTGAAAAAAAGTAGTTAAAAAATAGAGTGCATCTTTTTATCGAAAGTGCTACTCAATAGAAATTCCAATCAAAATAGTAAAATTCAATTGAAATACACATGGATTATATATAGTACGAAAACTAATAATTTTCATAAGAATTTTCTCTCTCAACTTTCTCTCTCCCTCTCCCATGTGAACTTCTGCCAACAAGTGGCAAAAGTTGAAGTGAAATTCCGCCACTTGCAGGCAGAAGTCGATATGGACTTCTGCCAACATCTTGCGAAACTTCATATGGACTTCCGCTAGATATCGGTAGAACTACTCGAAAATTTTTTATTTTTAAAACATTATTTATTAAATATTATTAATAAAATAACTTAAGTAATTAAACAATTTTAGTTTATTATTATTAAAAAATATAAATATTTTTTTAAAAGATGACTTCCACTAACACTTAGTAGCAGAAGTCCACTTTAAATTCCGTCACTTGTTGGTTGAAATCCACATGGGAGAAGGGGGAGAGAAAGAGAAGAAAGAAAATTATAATTAATTTTCGTACTGTATATAATTAAAAAGCTTATATATATATATATATATATATATATATATATATATTTATATATGCCCTTGAAATACTCTCTAATTGCGAAAATTCACATGGGAGAAGGGGGAGAGAAAGAGGAAAAAAATTATAATTAATTTTTAAAAAGTTTATATATATATATGCCCTTGAAATATTTTCTAATTGCGAAATATTCTCTAATTGCGAAAGTACACATGGAGAGGAGGAGAGAGAGAAAAAGAGAGAAAATTATAATTAATTTTTATATTGTATATAATTTAAAATATATATATACATATGCCCTTGAAATACTCCCTAATTGGGCCCAAATACGTAATAAGTGGCGCAGCCCAACTTAGCCTTAACCGAAAGATTGCTTTGAAATTTTCTCTCATTCTTTATTTTATTCATTTTCCTGCGTTCCTCCGCCCCGAAAACCACTAGTAGCTGTTTCCAAAACGGTGCCTCTGCTCCAAAACCTCTCCTTAAACCCTAAAAGGTCTGGTTTCTTTCGGTGGAAGAACCCCAGTCGTTTTCCCGGTGTACATCGTAATTGTTTATTGTTGGAATCGAAAAATTGAGGTAAAAGAGTGAAGAATGAAGAACAAGAACATGAAAAAGAAGCAAATTTCAGCCAAAAAGGGAGGGGGTAAGAAGAGATTTTCGATGGACAAAGACTCATTCTTTGTCGAAAAGGGCTCGAAAAGAAGTCGAAGAGAAGAAGATGAGGAGGATGTTGAGAGCGAGGAGGAGGAGGACGATTTTGGTTTCGAAGCATTTGGGTCAGACGAAGAGAATGATAAGGAGAAAGAGGAAAAAGAGGAGGAGGAAGAGGAGACGGCGGCTGAGAAGAAGAAGAGACTGGCGATGGCTTTTTTGGAGAAGAAAAGGAAACTAGCTAAAAGAGAAGAGGATGAAGAAGAAGGTGATGACGATGATAGAGTTGAAAAAGAAGGGCTTAGGGATTCTCTTGTGGCAAAGATTTTACAGCAGGAGCAGTTGGAAGAGAGTGGCCGCATCCGAAGAGAAATTGCTTCCAGGTATATTTTGGTAATGTATTATCGCAAGTGAAGAGAATGCTCACTGTGGTAGCTGCGGAAAGTTATCTGATGACTTAAATTGTTTAACTTGCCTAACTTTGTTTTAGAAAATTTCTAGGTTTCAAAATCCCAGAAACAATTCTTTGATTTTGACAATTAGTAATGCATAGACATCAGCAAATATCTTCGAGTCTGCAAAATTATCTGCTGAGCTAATTGTTAAAGATTCTTAATTGTTTTTGGCAATTATCCAGGGTTCAAAAACCAGAATCAACTGATGGATTTCAAGCATTAATAAAGCATAGGCAGTCGGTCACCGCTGTGGCTTTATTTGAGGATGATTCACAGGGAGTCTCAGCTTCAAAGGATGGCAGCATCGTGCAGTGGGATGTAGAGAGGGGGAAGATTGCGAAGTATTCTTGGCCCAGCATTGAAGTGCTAAAGTCACATGGTGCTAAGGATCCGCAAGGTCGAGCTACAAAGCATAGTCAACATGTTTTAGCATTAGCTGTCAGCTCTGATAGTCGCTATTTGGCAAGTGGAGGATTAGATCGTCATGTTCATTTGTGGGACATTCGTACCCATCAGCATGTTCAGGTATGTCCTGGAGTTCTTACAAATAGAAACTAGACCACGTATATCTAGAAAGATGTTTCACCTACTAGAACAAGTAGAAAAGGCTGGAAGACTGGCCATCTGTTCACTTTGAAACCAGAAAATGTAAGATTAGTCACCATAGAAGCTTTTGGTGTCTGATTTTTCATCCTGCATAGCCTGTCTTCTCATGAATTTAACTGTGAAGTAAGCGTGGCTAAAACTTTTCTGAGCAGGGGAGGGACTGATTTTGTTATTGCATATACTGGTTTAAATTTTCCTGTGGTAATAATAAATGGTAGGTAATTTGAGCTCTATGAATGACTAGAAATCGTTGAAGTTTGGTGGTATTTCTTGTCCTATACCATTCTGGGCTTTTTTGGTTCACACAGTGGATTACACCTGATAGAGTAATTCTTGAACTAAGGATCGTTTGGATGAACAGTGTACCTAAACATGTCATCTAATGGTTGATTGTGTCGAATAACTCACTTGATCAATAAGAAGTTTTGAATTAAATGAAATTTGAAACTTAATATTTGGTTGCTGAACAAAATTTATTTAAGTCTAAGTTGGAGTTCCAAAGGGGTAAACTAAGTTAATCTAAAAATAAATAATTCCATACTCCCCTATCCTGGCCACAAAGGATTAGTTATTCTGAGTTTAAACTAATTAGAAAAAAATCAACAAAGGATTAATAATCCGATCACCTGGACCAATCAACCTTATTTTACTGTAACGATCTGCAGGCCTTTCCTGGCCACAAAGGACCAGTTTCATGCTTAGCGTTCAGGCAAGGGACCTCAGAACTCTTTTCTGGTTCATTTGATCGGTCAATCAAGATATGGAATGTTGAAGACAGAGCTTACATAAACACACTATTTGGTCACCAGAGTGATGTTCTGACAGTTGATTGCCTGAGGAAAGAAAGGGTGCTGACGGTTGGACGAGATCGGACTATGCATCTCTTTAAGGTAACAACTGGCCTTTGGATTACATAATTGTAAATCTGTGATCCTTCTTTGCTTTTCTCTCTGAGCATGGATGTTTCTGCATAGTCATCACTATTGTTGCTTGTCTGACTTCTGCATGCATTTTCAGTTTAGCCCCATGACAATATCAAATCAGGCAAACAACACTTCAATGTCTCTCAGTGATAAAAGTAGCTAATGTAAAATTTATTTGGCTGTTGTTTATTTGAAGCATCAGAAAGCTTGTACTGGGTCCAGGACCTAACGATGAAAGTAATAAAAGTAGGTTTCACCTGTTTGAATGTTGATGCATCTTGCTTTCTTCTGAATAGTAACTTCTGAATGTTAAGTGTGTATAAGTTTGTTAGTTGTTCAAAATGTAGCTTTATTTAGTGTGTATAAGTCTGTTAATCAAAATCTTTTGCTATCCAAGATAGGTCCCTGAGGAAACACAATTGGTATTTCGAGCTCCTGCATCATCCTTGGAATGTTGCTGCTTTATTAGCAACCAGGAATTTCTGTCAGGGTCAGATGATGGTAGAATTGAACATTGGAATATTCTGAAAAAGAAGCCTGTTCATATTGTGAAAGATGCACATGCTTCAATGTCTTCACAGAATCTTGGGCAGGCAAATGGTGGACTGTCAAACAGTCACATGGGTAAATTCATCTCACATCCACTTAGGAGTTTGACCTTCTGCCTTTTCTTACTCTTTATTGACATTCTGCACTTTTTATGCCAAAGAAAATTTTGAAGAACAATTATCCCCCATCATCACGAGGGTATAATGAAATATGAGGTTTGATGTCTTCCCCTGAAATTTATGTACAGAAAATTTTACTCAAGGTCCTGAGAATCTCTTACCCTCAGCACTCTCTTGGGTCAGTTCAGTGACTGTATGTAGAACCAGTGATTTGGCTGCATCCGGGGCAGGCAATGGTTCAGTTCGGCTTTGGGCTGTTGAGCCTCAATTGAAGGGCATCAGGCCTTTGTTTGAGCTCCCTGTGGTAAGCCTTTAAAGTCAGATTTTTGTTTTGAGGCATTGCAACATTAACAGTTGTTTCTGATATAATCTCTTCATGACTTGGTAGACTTCAATTTCTTTGCATAGTTTATAAGTTCATCTGAGTTTAGCATTTATGGAGTAAATGTAGGTACCTTAAAAGGTGAAGTTTTGTTCAGCAGGGGACTGATTAGGCACTCAATTTTTCCTTCTATTGATAGAGATGGTGTTGAGATTCAAAGGAATATACTGGAATTTCACATTGGATTTATTGCTTAAGTTTGGTTTACTTAGTATTTAGGTCATTTTCACTGGTTCATTTCATGTTCGGGGGCTGTTCTGTTTTGATGATTTATTAATCATGCAACTTTTCTTGGATCTTATTCACAGTTCCATCTTTTTGAGTTGAAATATTTGTGCAACCAAAGCTTTTCTATGCCAATTTTTATGCTCTTCTGATCATATTTTTATTAGGAGTAGCATAAATTTTGCAGACAGAGATCTAAATGGTTTTTTATGTCATCCTTTCAATGTGAAAGGTGAAATGGATCTCCGGAATGCTAATAATTTTTCTAAAAGTTAGTATTTTGGATAAATATAACAAGATGATCGGCTATATGATGGAAAGAAACTGGCAATGCAAGAACCTTCCTATAGTATTTAATTAAATGGCGAACTGTATAATGTAATGGACGTAGTGTAATGATCATATTTAAAACTTAGCTTGACTAACTCAACTCATCTTGAAGAACCAATCCATATTTGCTCAACTAATTCTAAAAAGATACTATATTTCCAAGTTTTTAAACAATAGTTTCCCTTCTGTCCCTCTTCTCCATTGATACTCTGTTTGATATGCTCGAGCCTTTTGTTTTCTATCATTCAGGCCATTTTTGAAATATTTAGGCTTTTATTTGTTGCTGAAATATGCTTAAGGAAATGATGTGGTCTTTGTTTCAATTTCTTTTTGGCATGATATGCCTCATTTTAGTTATTTTTCCAATTTGTTCTAAGATAAGGGTGAATACATGGAAAAATTGTAAAAATCTTGAAACTAAGCAATTACTTATAATAGTTATGTTTTGATTGTGCTCTGGGCAACAGGGTATCTAAACCGGTATCCGCTGCAATTCTATCTAGTTTAGTTTTTCTGAAGTCTGGATTTGTTGCAGTCTGGATTATTGTGCTGCATATTTATTTGGATTTGTAGATGAAAAGATTGTAAGAATATAACTTTAATTATTTGTTTCTTTCAAATTCGGGGAATTATTTGTTTATTATTTACTGGGTGCATTATGTTTCTCTTCTAGACCAAGGGTAATGAGGCTCCATTTCTAGTTATCTTGTTTGATGCATTTACGGGGTTATTGGTTTTTATATAGAGGTTAACATTTTGCAATCATGATCAAGTAGTTTAGAGAGCTAAAATACGTTTACTAATTTCTTTTGATGTCCTATATATGGTGAGATGTATATTCTATCATTTGGACTATTCTTTGGTCTTCTAATGCTTATCTGTAATTTTTTTCTTTTTGCCTAGGTTGGATTTGTAAATTCTTTAGCTTTTGCAAAGTCTGGAAGGTTTCTGGTTGCTGGAATTGGACAGGTATAAGATTTTGTCTTTATTTCTAGTTTTTATGTCCTTGGTAGCACGTATAGTTCTCTAGTAAATAATGTTTGGTGGCTTGGTCCGAAGCAACCTCTTCTGATATGCGGAAATTATATCTTTAAAGCATTAAAAGGATGAATTACTTGTGTTTCAGTGTGTGATATATGCACTTTGCTTACTACACTGGCCCAACTGTTTCCGAAATGACCATAACTTGCTTACCGGGGGAGTGCATTCTGTTTTGCAGGAACCTCGTTTAGGAAGGTGGGGGCGTATTCGTGAAGCCAGGAATGGAGTATTTGTGCATTCCTTAAAACTCTCATCTTGAGGAATTGCAATTTTGACTAACTTGAGCAGAGAGTATCTACGTGCATTTTCCTGTTGTATTAGAATTCTTGTATCCTGATGAGCAAAATTTCAGTTGGGAGGCCGAGAAATTTTGGTCTTTGTTTTCTCCCCCTTCTAATTTAATCATCATAATTTTTTCCCCGAAGAAATGCATTGGCCTTTCTCATTGTCAGCCTGTTTTGTTTAACACTTGTTTTGCCTTTTTTTATGGATATTCAACTTTGCAAATAGCTTTGTTTTGAAACGTGTACAAAAATAGTCTAATTGTATTCTTTGAACGTGTTAGTGTGTAATTTATAGGAATTATATTTATTTTTTTAGTAAATAAAATCCGATCAGAAATGCAACGAAATTTGTTAATATGTTGAGAAAATGTGTTAATTACTTCCGGCATCTTGCCGGTGGAGGATAAAACCAAACAAGAACGTATTCTGGGAGACGTGGCATAAATTTCCATCGTCGAATTTCGTTCTCCATTTCTCCGTCCCCCAAGAAAGTCGGCGTTTCTCCAATTGCCTTTTACAAACTTTTAAGGAATTGCCATTTGTAAACAGTTATTGCTGTTTGATACTTTTTGTAAGAAGTAGCGGTTCGATTGCTACTCAGTTTTAATATTTAAATATTTGATATATTTTAAATATTATATATATATATATACACACAATGAAAATAAAAAAAAAGTAAATACACTTCAATCTTCTCTTTGATACCTTCTTCATAATTTTTTGACTTCACTGTATGAATAACTCAAATCTATCATCTTCCTTCAGTAATAAGAAAGATTTTTGATGTGTCAATTACTTTAAAAATTGCCAAAAAAATAATATGAAAAGGTGAGGATGGAGTTTTCTACTTAAATTGGAATTTTTTTTATTGAAATTTGTAGTGGATACAAATGGAAAGCAATTGATAAAACATTTCTATGAAAAAAAAAGAATTCTGCCCTTAGACTTATTAAGTTATAGGTTAAGTTATAGGATTTTGTAGAGAATATCAAAACAAAAAAAAAAGATTCAATTTTACTTCTACTATTATTATGATATTACATATTTCAATCTGCTTGAATACTAGAAAAATAAATTGATTCGGCGTCTGATCTTTTTGATGAGAGAAAAATAAAAAAATAAAAAATAATAACAATAGATAATCGATTCTTTAAGCACTTAACACCCCTTTATATTATTATTAGGCTTGTCAATTGGGCTCTACGAGCCGAGCCGACCTAAGCTCGGGCTCAGCCCGAGTAACATTATATTGAGCCCGAGCTCGGGCTCAGCCCGAACGGGCTCACAAATGTTGAACCCGAGCTCGACTCTTATGAGCTCGGGCCGAGCTCGGGCTGAACCCGAAATATACATATTCATTTTTTATTGTTCTAACAAATTATCCTCTCACTACAAATTATGATTGCCTTCACAAATTAATATCTTAATACTTGTCTAACAATAACTTTCAACTAATTTGCATATAATATTAAACAATATCTTTAGAAACTAAGTAAACGTCTATCTGAAAATCAATAAAAATAAACTACCATAGCAAAATAAAGTATTGTAGCAATATCTCAACCACATTAAATTCCAACCAAGACAAATCAATAAAAGTGGAGCACCAAACTACCAGAGTCTGAGAATTTATTGATCAAGAACCCTTCAAATGGATATTTAAACAGAGATATATAATGCATTAAAATCTGATAATCTGGTATGTCGTGCTTCAATATGAAGTAACCGGAAAAGAGGAAGAATGATCATATAACTTCAGAAATCAGTGAATTTCCAACGATGAAACTAGGCACCAAAGCACTAAAACACATCACCACTGTGTTTGCTGTATAGAGAACCAACTAAATTTGCAGCATACACCACTGAGTTTGATGTATAGTAAGCAGTTTAATATTTTGAATGCATATTAAGTTATTAATACACAAAAAACAATTTTCTAATGTGCCCTAATAATAAATATTGATTTTTTAAAAAGATATTGGGCTAATACTAAAGTTTACTAATCACTTTACTAATCACCTTATAAGTTATATAATATAAGTATTAACCATTAAGTAATTGATAATTTTTTCTCTTCTCTTTCTAAATTTATGTTGAGAAGTGAAAAAAATTATATTTTGTGAAATTAGTTAAATATATTAATTACGAAAGTGAATATGTAGAATATATTATTTTATAAAACTAAATATTTACTTTGGAATATTCTAAATTACAAGTGCAAAAATCAATTGGAAGACTATGCTAAGATCTTATCTTCTTCTTTCATATGATTTATATTTCTCGTGTTAGTAAAGGTAATAATATTCATACCTACGCATTTACTGTGTTAATACTTAATATCCTTAGAATTATGATAAGCTCAATAAGTAGTTACAATCTCATAAATAGACTCTATGATTGAATAGCATGCATATTGTTACCAAATCTGCTAAGAATTAAAAATATTAAACGACATTGCTTTTCTAAAATATAATTTTAAAGTGTTGGAAGTGAAAACTTTACACACTAAATTTTTTTGAAAGTGAAATATAAACAAATTTATTTATATCAAAACATATAAAATTTTAATCTATATAGTTATGATGATATTAATATAGTATTATACACAAAAAATTTCTATTATATCAATAAATTATAATATATAATTATAAATTATTATTAGATATATGATCGGGCCGAGCTTAGCCAAGCTCGAGCTTGCCCCGATTCACAAACGAGCTGAAAATTCAGGCTCTAGCCCGGCTCAGCCTTAGCTCGAAAAAAGTTCAGCCCTAAAAAAACGAGCCGAGCCGGGCCGAGCTCGGGCTAGCCCGGCCCAATTGACAGTCCTAATTATTATGTTATGGATTTCATTATTCAAAAATAATTTATTCGCGAAGAAGAAAAATATCTTTATTGATTTTTAAGAAGAACTCATATAAAGAGGAGTTTGAAATACTAATCTAGAGAGATTTACTTCAAATCATGCCATTAAAACTCAAATTTTGAAGAAATGCACCGAAAAAAGAAATTACCATGGTTTGTAAACAAAAAAGGAATGTGAAATACTAAAGATATTACTAATAAGAGTAAATATGACCAATATCGAAGCTCCGACAAATGCTAGAGGTTCGATCTGGTCAGGAAAGGCCAGATCACAAGGAACAGATGCAGAGACGCAGAGGAGTTAGAGAAAGAAAGGGGGAGGAGGAAAAGAAGGGGGTATCAAGGGGTACAAGATGAAGGGTTGGGAGCTGAATATTTACATTTGAACCACAATTTGCGGGACAAGTTTTCAAATTTTCATTTTAGTTCTTAAGCTTTAGTAAGCCACAACTGAAAAAAAAATTATTGCATAGAAGTCCTTAGAAGATTCAGAAAAATCACCAAATGATTTTCACACTTCGCTTTAGTCCTTGAGATTAGGACTGTCAATTGAATCGAGTTGGCTCGACCTTACTCGTTCAGTATTTTAATTGCGTGTTCGAGTTGATATTTTTAACCTGAATAACATTTCAAACCGAGCTCAAGTTCAGCCCGGTCTGTAAATAAATAAATAAATAAATATATATATATTATACAATAATAATATTATTAAATAATTTTAAAAATATTATTATTATGTAAAAATTTTTAAAAATCAGGTTAGGACCGGTTCGAGCCTGAGCCCGAAAGGACCGAGCTCGGGCTAATATTTCTCAGCCCGAAAATAATTGGGCCGAACTCGAACTTAATAAAGTCCGGCTCACTTAGCCCTATTGACACCCCTACTTGAGATATTGCGCATAGCTTCAAAAATTACATTTAGATCCCTACAATTTTATCACATTGAGAGATATGCATTGTTTGGGAATATGGAGTTATTAATAGCTTATTTTGACCATATATATATATATATATGAATTACAATATTCTCATAATTAGTGGCACTCATAGTATATGAAATAAAATGAAAAGATGTTTTTTATTTTAGTCCCTATACTTTTGGTAATTTTCAAAATTAACCCTATTTGCTTGTTAACATTTGTATGATCTTAGAAATCACATTCATTAGAATATCTGTTCTATTAAGGCTTGAATTTATTGAGCTTTTTAAAATTAAAATATTTATTGTGTTCAATGATTTTGTTGATTTTAAGTGTCGGTATAGAAGAATTTAGAAATTGAGGCAAGTTTCCTCAACTCAAAGAACTTTATTTGAAAAATAGTTTTTGATTTTAAACTTTATATATATTCCAGAATTTTTTTAGAAAGTGATGTTTTTACCAACTTATTTACATATATGTTTGAAAAAGTTAAAACTAATGGCGAATCGCACTTATGAGACTGGTCACCTGTACGAGGCCTCTCCAACGGTTGGTGTGGGACTTGTAGAAAGCTCTTGGGATCCCGCCGTATCAGAGAAATGCTAGGGGTAGGGAAAGTATAGGACTGAATGCCCTCTAAATGCACATACTAATAGTGCCTTACTAGTTTCCTACTTACGTGTCTCGAGTCAGCCCATGTGGAGTCAGGTTGGCAGGTACCACAAACCTTACTAGTTCACTCTCACGATGTGGCTTAGGGTTGAAAATCATATGCATGTTTAAAGCTATGTTGGTTGATCATTGAAGACTTGAGTTCTATCTGTTTACTTCTCTAGTTATTTTTTTTTAAAATATAGTTTTTTGTATAGAAGGAATAATTTCTTGTGCATTCATGATGTTACAATAGCATCTTGCTCCATGTTATAAAGCTATATTGAAATACATTCACCAATTTGGGCATAAAATATTTTAATCGGTTGTTAATAACCTTAATTACCACCTTAATTAAAATGCTACATAGAGAAATTGAGTGAAATGATGAGAAAAATTAAAGTATTATTAACTTCTCATAGGCTCTCATTTTTTATTCTTTTTTTTTTCACAAAATCCACAAAGAATACCAAGTACGTGCCAAAACTTTTGAAACCAAGCAAGGAGCCATCAATAAAGAATAATAATAGTTGAAAAACCTAAGGGGAAGATTAATTAAGTTTTTTAGAACTTTACCAGAAAAACTCAATTTTAAACCAATTTCATAAATTTCAATATCTTGGAATTTTCAATAATGTTTTGGTTGATGAACAATTTCAACCAATAAGTGAAATAAAATTCAAAATCATAATAAGTGAATAAGCCTCAACAACCAATTTCAACCAATAAGTATCATTTAAAACACAACACAAACAAAAAATAAAAGTGAGTAATCAAGTATGAGCAATAATTGAAATAAAGCAACAACAAAAGTAATAGATACAAGTTATTTATAGCGATTCAATCACCAAAAGAAACAAGTCATTTAAGAGTTTGATTTATGATAGGATTAGGAAACTGATTTTAAATGGGATTTTAGATTTTTTTTGATTGGATAGAGTTTTAGATGTGATAGAGTTATTATTTTGAGTGTCAAGGTATGAAATTCGAGTATAGAGTTATTATTGAAATTAATTTTTTTAAAAAATAAAAATAAAACGGACGTGAATCTTTGTTCTCCAATTTTATTCTCGAAAGCTTGAGTTTTGATTTTTGGCCTATAAATGCTTCTATTACAAGTCAAAATATCTCTATAAATGCTTTATTGATTTTGTCTTTCTCTTCATTTGTTAACTCTAAAAATTTTACCAAATTGAAAGGTACTTTGATAAATATGTTAGGTTCATGATTCACTTTGGGCCTTGTTGCTAATGGTTTCTAGATTTTTTAAACACCAAATAAAAAAGTTCTAGGACAGCCACCCAACAAACAACAAGTTGGGTTATTGCCCAGCGACAATGAACTAAGTGTCCAGAAGCGCTGAATGAAGCTATCCCGATGGGCTAAACCCAGCATGGTCTGACTTGTGCCAGCATACTTAGCTAGCCTATATTGTATTGTTTTTATTGTGCAAAAAATATAAATGTTTCATTGGTGATTCAAATATATAAAAAAATATATACTGTATTAAGGACTTAATTTGATTTATGAAAAGATTTATAAAATTAATTTGATTGCTAAGATTTTAAATGGATGATGATTTAAGTAGAAAACATTTTCTTTTCTTATTTGGAGAAAGGATTTGTCTATTTATTAAATGGTAGTTCATTCCTTACTAAAATGAACCCGAGGATTTCGTTGGCCTTGATAAGGAAAACTAGTGAATCAAGTTTCAAGATCAAGGTGACATATGTCTCCCTGAAGAAATGATTGGAGCTTTGTATTGAATTTATTCATGTTTGTTATGTAATAAAAGGGAAAATTCATGAGAGTTTTATTTAAATTTTGTGTACTTCAGGAATTAGTTTATTTATTTTGGAGTTGTTTTATTTTATTTTATTAAGTTAAAAACACTGATTGTAAGAACCTTCTAATATCAGATTATGGTTCTGAGGATATGGTCGTGTAATGCTCTGGTTATGTAGTCACTTTTCTAGATTTGGGCGTGACATTTAGTGGTATCAGAGTTTAGGTATAAAAATTCTAGATAGAATTTAAGTTTTTTATTTAAACTAAAGGAGTATATTTTAGGAAAATGTATGATCAATTAAACCCCTTATTCAGCATCAAGATTAATTAGCTTCGGTTTTCTTTATTTTTGATAGATGGCTAGTAATGGGAAACAAGATGAGGATTTCGTTCCGTCTTTGATGTATGGAAGGGTTGAAAGGAAATTGGAGGTGATGGAGATGCAACTAAATCAAGCATCAAAAGATAATAGGTATTACAACCACTACTTGAAGCAAGCTTCACGGGAGAGGGAACAAGTCATTGAAGAGAGGGATGCTCTTAAGGTAGAATATGATAAGATGAAAGAGGAAAGAGAACGAGATCATGTGTCATTTGGGCAGACTTAGGATGATAGATGTCAACTTCATGTGGGGTTGGACTTGGTAACCCAAGAAAGGAACCAATATCGACGAGCATATTGCAACTGTTGTAAGAGAGGAATGCATTGAAGGCACAGGTTCAAGATTTGCAAAACTTTATTTAGCTTTTGAAGTCAAAAGAGGATGCAAATGACTCATTAGATGTTTAGTCTACCACTATCGAAGACTAAATGGACTATATACTAATAGCTTGCTAACTAGAAGTTGTAAAAGGTCATTTTGGCTCTAACACACTATTTGGAATATTTACGCTTTTCTTTAGGTTTTATCTAGCATTTTTTTCATTGACTTGAGGACTAGTTTAAGTTTTGGAATAAGTATTTGGTTCATTATTTACATGCACTTACTATATATTAATCTATTTTGTAAATTTCAGGGAAATTTTACGTTATGTCGCCAAAAATATCCACATAGTAACATAGGATTTCAATGCCATCAAAATGTCACTATATAGATGGATGCAATAGTAGCAGCAAACTTAAGCACTAGCACACAAGGATGCTTTCTCTGATGGAGCTATAAAAGTAGATGAAAAAAGTGAATGTGCCAACATTCACGGGCAATATTGATCTAGAGATTAGACTGAACTTTGGCATTTTGAACATACAAAATAAGGCAAAGGCAGGGTGGTGTTACCTTTTCTTGTGGGGAAAGCTTAAAATTGGAGGTATGGATTAGCTGCTCCAATTTATGTGCCACCAAGACAGCAGCTTACTTCAACAATATTTCAAGAAAGCATTTCTTGAATTATTGCTTTCTAGAGACCTTGAGGTTGGAGAAGCAAACTCAATTCTTCGATTTGGTGTAGACAGACAACATGACAATGTTGGAATATGTTGGCAAGTTTAATGCCTTGGGAAAGCATGTGTGGTCTATGATGAGTGAACCACATATAAATTATTGCGGTTTATTTGTGGATTACGCCCTAGAATAAGAGCAAGAGTGGTGGCTGTAAGCCCTAAGGAAAAATCATATTGTTTTGATTAATGACAAATATTGATAAGTGCAATGTCCTATATAAATAATATTGATTAACCTTGACATGGACTTGTATGCTTATATGATGTGTGATAGGATTTTTGGATTGAGAAGAATGCAAGTCTCATTTCCTTGAAGATAAAAGCTCATGAACAATTCAAGTTTATCAAAGTGGTTAGAGTTGATTCAAGATTATTGAAGGCTTTGAAGACCTTAGTGTAGGTTTACAATGCATTATAGGTATATCTTTGTAAACCTTGCACTCATTTGTCTTTGGAATCTAAAAGTTTTTCAAGAAAGCTTCAAAATTGGTTTTAAATCTCAAACGATCTATCTTACAAATGTTTTTACCTCGTTCTCGATAACGACCTTTGGACTAAAACCCTTTTAAAAGATCCATCTTATAGTCTAAAATGATTTCAAATTTGTTGTGCTTGATTTCTAATCATTTTGACTAAGTTTGATCAATTCAGACTCCAATTCGGGCGTCTGAATTAGAACTCATGGATTCTAAATTTTCAGAGAAATTGGGATGACTATTCAGACGCTTGTGTCCCAATTCGGTCGATTGAATTTACCTTGGCGGTCTCAAGACAAAAATTTGGATGAGCATTCGGATGCAGATGTCCAAGTTCGGTTGACCAAATTTTACTGTTACTAGTCATTATTTGAATGTTACAACTGATTTTTAAACCGTATAAAAGACATAAACTTTAGATTTTTGAAAAGTTTTTTGAATTTTAAAGATTCTTAACTCTTCCCAATCATTCTCTATAAAAAAAGTTCTCTTTTTTCTTGCTCTAAAAAGTTCATATTCCAGATTCATTAGACAAAAAGGTGACGCTGTGCTAATTTGTTATCATCTACCAAGTTTTTGGTAACTTTCTTATCTCATACTTCTTCTACTTGTTGTTTTCAAGATTATCTTGTTGATATAAAATCCTTGTGTTAAGGTGAGCCTTGATTATTTGTATTTGAGAAGAGGTTGTGGTGTAAAACCCTTGAAGGGTAAGCCTCTATTGTATGATTTGATCAACTTGAGATTATAGCTAGGTTGGGTTGAAATCCTTGAGTGGGTGGTTATGGTAGTGGATATAGATCTTGTGTGATCGAACCACTATAAATCACTTGTGTTGTCTCTTGCTCTCAGCTTCCTTTAAATTTGAATGTTATTGTGTTTACTTACATATTTTGTTAAGTATTTGATTCTAATCATTTTTCAAATTAATTTTTTCAAAAAAGGATAAAGTTTTTGAAAATTAGCCAAAGACCTAATTCACCACTCCCCCCTCTTAGGTCTTTCAGTGGCAGTACATCCCTAAGATTATGAAGATATGTACAAAGTAGGCCTTCAAATAGAAGTAGATATCCAATGAATGAATATAAAAGAAGAAATGGAAAGGGCAAGAATTTCAGATAATCATGATAAGATGCTGAACAAATTGTACAAAAATAGCTGCGGTACATCCTTGAGATTATGAAGATATGTACAAAACAATCCTTCATGTAGAAGCAGATATCCGGAGAATGAATGTAGAACGAGAAATTGAGTCACAAGGGATGTTTTGTTTTATTAAAAGAGAAATGTAGAACGAGAACAAGAAGTAGATATATATTTGTTATATTAACTTTTACTTGTGGAATATCACTGAGAAAGGACCTTATATACCAATGAGGATATGAGCCGATGGAGTCACAAGAGAACCAAAGCCTATGGATGAATACGATGAAAGTGACTCAAGAAAGATAACCTAGAACTATCAAGCTATGAACATCTTGAGTTGTGCTTTTAATGTCAGTGAATATAACTGAGTAAGTTGATGTGACACTACTCATGACATGTTGAGACTTCTTCAAGTTACTCATGAAAGAACAAATCAAGTGAAGGAGTCAAAGCTTGCTATGCTAGTGAGGGATTATGAACTATTCACTATGAAACAAGGAGAGAACATTAGTGACATGTTCACAAGATTCACAAACATCTCAAATGGTTTGAAGTCATATGGGAATAATTACTCACTTGGTGAAGAAAATAGAAATATCGTTACTACTCTACCCAAGTCTTGGCAATCAAAAACTCTTGCAATTGAGGAGTCAAAAGATTTGAAGGTTCTTGCTCTTGAGGAACTTATTGGATCGTTGCTCACTCATGAGATGAAGGTAAAGAGATTAAATGATCTTGAAGATGAGGAGAAAGGGAGGAAAGGAGTGGTACTTAAAGCCTCCGACATTACAAGTGAACAAGAGGAATCATCTAGTGATGAATATAAAGATGGAGAAGATGATGAAATGGCCATGGTGGTTAAGAAGTTCAAGAAATTCTACAAAAAGGGATTTCTCAAGAAAGGAAAGAGTCCTTTCAAGAAAGGAGGACAATCATCTTCATTGTTCAAGCTTCAATGCTATGAGTGCAAGAGAACCGAACACCTTGTAGCCGATTGCCCTAAAGCAATGGAGAAAGAAAGAGATGCTAAATTCAAGGAGAAGAAGTCTATTAAGAAAGACAAAGGATTAGTAGGCACTTGGAATAAAAAATTCAATGAAGAAAGTGGAGATGACAATGATGAAAGAGCAAATGCATGCTTCATGGCTATGGATGATGTGGTACAATCTATTCCTTCAACTTCTGCACATTAAGATGATGATATTGATGATCCTCGTGAATTGCTTGTAGATATGTATAGTGAATTGAAAAAAGTTTAAAAAATAAAGAGATGATATTCAAAATTGAAATTTATTGAAGGAGAATTCAAAAGTATTTTGTGATAACAAAAAACTTCTTGAATCCATTATTTTTTAAATATTGAGAAAGAAGTTTTAAATGTTTCTTTGAAAAATATATCTATTGAGAACAAATCTCTTTGTGCCAAAATATCTTCTTTAGAGAAAATGATTGTGGATTATGATATTTTGAAAAAGAAAGTTGATCATCTCACTCTATGTATAGAAATTTACAAATGGTAGAGATAATCTTGAAAAACTTCTTGGATATCAAAGATCCCCTTTTGTTAAAAATGGCCTTGGATATAATCATGTCAACAATACTTCAAAAAACAAAAATTACTTTGTCAAAGTTATATCTACCTCTATGCCTCATACATGTTGTACTTATTGTGGTAGAAATGGTCACAAGGCCACTAGATGCTATGTGAAAAGAAAAATTGAAAGTAGTGTTAAGACCATTGGAGAGCTAAGAGAATTATCACTACCCCCTTGGACCCAAGAAAATATAGGTACCAAAAGTCACTTCCTCTATTTGATGTAGGTATATATTCCCTCAAGATCAAGTGCTACCAAATGGTTTCTTGATAGTGGATGCTCAAGACACATGACGGGGCATGCTTCACTCATTAGTGAGCTTCAAGCCACAAGTGATGGATTTGACACATTTGGTGACAAGACGAAAGGAAGAATTCTTGGAGTAGGTAATATTAATAAATAATCTTACCCTCTCATTAAACAAGTCTTACTCATTGATGACTTGAAATATAATTTGCTTAGCATTAGGAAATTATGTGACAATAGATGCAAAATTGAATTTAAGTGTGATACTTGTACCATTCTTGATAGTGTAAGTGGAAAAACCATTTTTGTTGCAAATAGAGTTGGGAATGTATATGTGCTATATCTTGATGAACTTGTTGCCAGTGATGTTAAATGCCTTGCCATTCATGACAATGATGGTTTCCTTTGGCATAGAAGATTAGGTCATGTGAGCATGGATTTGTTGAATAAACTTTCCTCTCAAGATTTAGTTAGAGGATTGCCAAAATTGCATTTTGAGAAAACTCGTCTTTGTAATGCATGTCAATATGGAAAACAAACAAAAACTTCCTTCAAACCCAAGAAAATGTTTTCAACTTCAAAACCTATTGAACTTGTTTATATGGATTTATTTGGGCCAATGAGGATCACTGGCCTTGGTGGTTAGAGGTACGCATATGTCATAGTTGATGA